>CM067322.1:69901115-70253615 GCA_034231615.1 Meghimatium bilineatum | reverse complement strand
GTCATTGAATGTGTTCAGGCTATATGCTAACATTGTCATTGAATGTGTTCAGGCTATATGCTAACATTGTCATTGAATGTGTTCAGGCTATATGCTAACATTGTCATTGAATGTGTTCAGGCTATATGCTAACATTGTCATTGAATGTGTTCAGGCTATATGCTAACATTGTCATTGAATGTGTTCAGGCTATATGCTAACATTGTCATTGAATGTGTTCAGGCTATATGCTAACATTGTCATTGAATGTGTTCAGGCTATATGCTAACATTGTCATTGAATGTGTTCAGGCTATATGCTAACATTGTCATTGAATGTGTTCAGGCTATATGCTAACATTGTCATTGAATGTGTTCAGGCTATATGCTAACATTGTCATTGAATGTGTTCAGGCTATATGCTAACATTGTCATTGAATGTGTTCAGGCTATATGCTAACATTGTCATTGAATGTGTTCAGGCTATATGCTAACATTGTCATTGAATGTGTTCAGGCTATATGCTAACATTGTCATTGAATGTGTTCAGGCTATATGCTAACATTGTCATTGAATGTGTTCAGGCTATATGCTAACATTGTCATTGAATGTGTTCAGGCTATATGCTAACATTGTCATTGAATGTGTTCAGGCTATATGCTAACATTGTCATTGAATGTGTTCAGGCTATATGCTAACATTGTCATTGAATGTGTTCAGGCTATATGCTAACATTGTCATTGAATGTGTTCAGGCTATATGCTAACATTGTCATTGAATGTGTTCAGGCTATATGCTAACATTGTCATTGAATGTGTTCAGGCTATATGCTAACATTGTCATTGAATGTGTTCAGGCTATATGCTAACATTGTCATTGAATGTGTTCAGGCTATATGCTAACATTGTCATTGAATGTGTTCAGGCTATATGCTAACATTGTCATTGAATGTGTTCAGGCTATATGCTAACATTGTCATTGAATGTGTTCAGGCTATATGCTAACATTGTAGGTTCATTGGAGTTTGGGATGACTAAACATTTATCGAGTTATAGCCAGTGCAACTATGCATGAGAAGTTGTCTGAAAGGATGTCCATAAACTGTCAACTATTTTTACCCCCCCCCCCATCTGTCAACACCTGTCACGAATTCGGGGACACCACTGCTTAATTATTGTCAAATTCGTCACCCACCTCAAAATGAGCAGAAAACGTAGGAAGGAACTACATAATTTATTTCATATTGTTCAACAAATATTTGAAATTGTTAAATTCCTCTTCTTAGTTCGTTCTCTTCTTCTCCAGCGTTCAGTCTCAAACTCCCACTGATTCTCTCTTGTTGCAGGACAATGGTTCTACTAGATTTCCAGCAGGATGTAGTACTTGATTGGAAATACGGCGTGTCGGTGTTTTGTTTGTACCAATGACCCGACACATCTGTCTTTGTCGGTGTTCGTTCTCTAACCCCTGAAGATAAGCAGGATGTAGTTCGCAGAACGGAATTCATTGTCATAGTTGACAGTTGCGGTATCTGGGCCTTTCGGTTTGACATTCGATTTCAGCTTGGCATCTGGGTAACTTTGACCCTATATAGGATGGGACAGACAAATCTACCCCAAAGCCTCTTTAGTCGTCTCGTACGTGGAAGGTAGACAGTGTTACTATTCAGTGCTCGGACGCAATACTATTTTTATGGGTAAAATCAACATCTATTTCCATGCCGAAAAGGCGGTGTACTGATCTGGAAGGCGCAAAATAATGCAACTTCTTGCTCCCCTCCGGAAATTACACGGACTAATTACACAAAATAATGCAACTTCTTGCTCCCCTCCGGAAATTACACGGAATAATTACACAAAATAATGCAACTTCTTGCTCCCCTCCGGAAATTACACGGACTTTTATGTTCGTTATCAGAGAGTGAATGTAGAATAACATATATTTTGGACAATATTGTAGAAAATGTGATATTATTTGCCAAAATTAATCTAATTTACATGCATAGTTTTTCTCGATATCTCAGAAACTAATATAGGTAGTCTGAATGTATTTTTACTAATTGTACTTCAATATCTCAGAAACTAATATAGGTAGTCTGAATGTATTTTTACTCATTGTACTTCAATATCTCAGAAACTAATATAGGTAGTCTGAATGTATTTTTACTCATTGTACTTCAATATCTCAGAAACTAATATAGGTAGTCTGAATGTATTTTTACTAATTGTACTTCAATATCTCAGAAACTAATATAGGTAGTCTGAATGTATTTTTACTCATTGTACTTCAATATCTCAGAAACTAATATAGGTAGTCTGAATGTATTTTTACTAATTGTACTTCAATATCTCAGAAACTAATATAGGTAGTCTGAATGTATTTTTACTAATTGTACTTCAATATCTCAGAAACTAATATAGGTAGTCTGAATGTATTTTTACTAATTGTACTTCAATATCTCAGAAACTAATATAGGTAGTCTGAATGTATTTTTACTAATTGTACTTCAATATCTCAGAAACTAATATAGGTAGTCTGAATGTATTTTTACTAATTGTACTTCAATATCTCAGAAACTAATATAGGTAGTCTGAATGTATTTTTACTAATTGTACTTCAATATCTCAGAAACTAATATAGGTAGTCTGAATGTATTTTTACTAATTGTACTTCAATATCTCAGAAACTAATATAGGTAGTCTGAATGTATTTTTACTCATTGTACCTCAATATCTCAGAAACTAATATAGGTAGTCTGAATGTATTTTTACTAATTGTACTTCAATATCTCAGAAACTAATATAGGTAGTCTGAATGTATTTTTACTAATTGTACTTCAATATCTCAGAAACTAATATAGGTAGTCTGAATGTATTTTTACTAATTGTACTTCAATATCTCAGAAACTAATATAGGTAGTCTGAATGTATTTTTACTCATTGTACTTCAATATCTCAGAAACTAATATAGGTAGTCTGAATGTATTTTTACTCATTGTACTTCAATATCTCAGAAACTAATATAGGTAGTCTGAATGTATTTTTACTAATTGTACTTCAATATCTCAGAAACTAATATAGGTAGTCTGAATGTATTTTTACTAATTGTACTTCAATATCTCAGAAACTAATATAGGTAGTCTGAATGTATTTTTACTCATTGTACTTCAATATCTCAGAAACTAATATAGGTAGTCTGAATGTATTTTTACTCATTGTACTTCAATATCTCAGAAACTAATATAGGTAGTCTGAATGTATTTTTACTAATTGTACTTCAATATCTCAGAAACTAATATAGGTAGTCTGAATGTATTTTTACTAATTGTACTTCAATATCTCAGAAACTAATATAGGTAGTCTGAATGTATTTTTACTAATTGTACTTCAATATCTCAGAAACTAATATAGATAGATAAATATATTTCTACTAGTTGTATTTTTTATGGTAATAAGCAATGAATCAGTAAAGTGCTTAAAGCAATGAGGAATGATCACATCAATAACTGTGGTGATACATCAGACTTTCATACAATATCGCCCGTGTGTTGTCGGGGCCCGAAAGGGGAGCAAAGAATAGCAACACTGTGTACCTTCCATGCATGTCGTACGATGCGACTAAGGAGGTTATGGGATGTAGTTGGCTGTCTCATCCCATAGAGGGTCCGTGACCCAAAGTCATGCTGAAGTATGTGTCAGACCGAAAGGCGAATACATCGCAGCTTTGCTGTAAACCATGAAACAACGCATTCCTGTAAACCATGAAACAACGCATTCCGTTCTCCTGACTATATCCTGCTGATCTACAGGAGTTTGAGAACAAACGCAACAGAAAAAAAATACACTATGCTGTCCACAGAGAAATGAAGTCTAGGTTTGAACTACGTCTTGCATTCATTGTTTGGGGAATAGTGTGAAACTACTTGAATTCAAGTACCGATAGTATTTCATATATCAACATATGAGCGTAAACAGTCACCACACATTAACTTGTCGTAGAGAAAGCTAAAATCAGATCTGGTGGTTATGATGTTGAAATTCATAATCAGTTGCTAAGTGTGAATACGGAACAATATAATTCGTGACAGATGTGTGATACTATTAGTTTTAAAAATTAGTTTTATATTTAAATGTGTGTAATCTGTTTTTAAGCAGTAGTTTTATAAATACAGTATTGTTGATGTCATCTTTTGTCAAAAGTAACGGAAGTTTTTAATCAGGCCAAATTACTGACGTAATTTAAATTCATGGACAGCCCCTTAGTGAAACTCTCGTTTAGTGAGTGCTAACACAGAAAGACCGTGCTCGTATCTTAATAAAGTCCTGACTCTCGTATGTTTTTAGTGGTGCAGTCGTAACAGGAATACTGGGTTCTCATGCAATCTACCTATTTTCTATGTTCTATCTTGTCCTTCGTGCCTAAGGAAGAGAGTGGTGTTGAAAATATCAAGACCCCTACACAATCATCCGTTATTTGCTGACCTCATGTGAGTCTCTCTTCAGTTATACCGTCCTGAGACTCATCTGGTATCATCCTTCAATAGTGACGCTATTTGACATTTTCCATGTTTTTCATTCGTCACTTTTTTATATTCGTTGTATCGACTGCCAATTAAACTGACGGGAAACGTCAGCTAGCATCACTATTGAAGGAAACCAACGAGTCCACAGGGCTTTATAATTGACGATGGGCTCACCTAAAGACAGTTCTTTTTGTTGCTATAATGTTCTCACTTTTCAAGCTCCAAAACATACAGGACACAGCAAATAATTGGGACATAGCTTTAACTGTGGTCAGGGGGTTGTTTCCTTTTTTAAAAAAAATCCCGTTTCTGAGAGTGATTTCTTATTCTATATTGCACCGGGGGGGGGGGGGTCAATCTTTCTAATTTGTTTCTTGTTACTAAATGTCATATCGTGTATAGAAGGGTGGGTTTGAACTCTACAACCACGCACCTATGGGCTTGAGGAATACAGTAGATACCTGGAATTGTATCAAGACGGTACAGCGGAGAGTTAACTGATAAGGAAATACCACAATTGTAAATAGACATTCTCATCTAGGTTTTGATATATGTGAATTTTTGCTTTCGTGCATTCAAATGTTCCTTGGATTGAAGATAGGGGCATAATACACGGCAGTTCCCCGTGTTTTGCCCTTTTGAATATAAAATACATGACTCAGCGTGGACGCTAGTCGGTGACATCATGTATTAGCACTCTGTGTAACGTACATCAGCTTTGAAAGTTCACATAGGGACTCAATAAACGCGTGTGTAACACAGTAATTTTTATTGTACTACCCAATTCCTGTACATGTTAGTACATTTAACAATCATATAATAAACACACGTGCATTAGAATGTCTCCTAACATTGAACGCATCCATACAGATTCTTCTCATGTCGTACTGTACAGCGTTAAGTCAGGTGTGTCGTAACGAACGTACAACAGTTTCTGAGCATAGGACACAATGTAGGCAAACTGCCAGAGTTAGCTGTCACCTTTAGAAGGTCAACAAGCTGCTGCATCGCAGCAAAATGTCACTTAATCTGTCACACATCAGACATGATACACTGTGTGTTGGGATCACAGTGTTAACCTTGTACTCACAGTACGCTCGTGTTCACAATATGTAGCCCCCCGTGTTCACTTATGTGACCTGTGTCCGCTTATGACTACACTGTGTTAGGAGCAGATGGTTTCACAGAAGACACACGTGTTATGACGTAATCACTGTTTTTAGTTTTCATTGTTTAAAACAATTATTTCTTTGCATGGGAACGTATATCTAATTTATCTTGACATTCATGGATTACAAATATCTACCTAATCGTCTGAACTGTGATATCAAAACTGTTAAGTATATGTGTCACGATAAATTGTGTTTTGTAACTTATCAGTTGTCCGTTTCTCTACCACGAAATGTTGGTTGTGTTACAAACTGCTTATAGTAAGCGTACATTCCTCTGATTTATCACACTTATTTGTAGATAATAAACACAATTTCAACATAGCATGAGCTGACTATTATTACATTTGATATCAAGTATAGCTGGAACGTCTGCAGTCACCAACTAGATTCAGTATTCTCATGAATTAAATTCTTGAGCGCCTTATCGTTGATAGATTGGTCTTTTAAATGAAACATTCTTGTACTGCTTTACGTGTGTGGGGGGGGGGGGGGGGGTGGTGGTGTAAAGGCTACGCATTGCTCTGCTCTCGGCCGATACAGGGTTGGTAGATAACCAAGATCCTGAAAGTACCTCCCCGTGGTGCACCAAGGAAACAGAAAGACAGACGCTCTTGCTGTCGTTCTGGCCAACATTTTTAGGCTCGTGGATGTGAAGGTTGTAGATGGATATGAGAAATACCTGCAAAGAGACAAGCAATATCTCCGAGACCTCCGTGAATATCAGTGCATTGCGTCTTGTACAGCAGAAACATTGAATCGGAGGTCAATGTCGGATATGGTTAGATCCCGCTAAGACGTGGTTATCCTATGAGCACACATTGGATCTGGAAAAGGTAACACGCGCTAGAAGACAGCGTAGTGTATGTGAATCGATATAAGGGCAACGAAGCTACAATTGTCCTGCACGAGACCGACTGGCGGAAGTGCTGTTCATGTTCGAGAACACACAGAAGCCACACATCCCACCATATTAGACCCAATTCAAAGTAGGAGTTATGACTCGGGTATTGGATACGCCAACTCGAACATGTACCCCTGGGTATGAACGAATGCGTTGAATACAGCTCCCCATTGCACACAGAAAAAGCATTGAACAAATGTCGGGAAGCACTTTGTTCAGGACTTCTGTTCAAAGCAGTGTCGAGACTCGGACGATGTGGGCAACGTAGGCGGGAAGCAAGTCCTTGTCTTTAGACATTGCAACATAGCCCAACTCGACTGTCCAACAATGCTCACACAGAATTGGGTGCAGTGCCCAAGAGTCGACTGCGAAGCTCCTCGTCCGATATAGGCGTACTCTATCTACTTCTTTGGGTAATATACGCAATGGCGAATACGAATGGCAACCTTGGGTTGTTTTCTGTAGTATCATTTTTGACAAGGAATCATGTACAAACTATACATGCAAGTTATTCGTCGTTTCACTATTGAAAGTAATGATTCTTGTGGACATGTATACATCTATATTTTATTTCTTACTGAACACATTTGTCTTATGTTCTCCATAGGAGATCCACATAATTCTTCCTTAACATTAGTATTCCAAAGTCTGTAATCGTCTCTCCATATCTGCAATGTGTGTCCAACTCTCACAACCATACAACACTAAAAATCACTAGTGAGTTATAAAGTTAGATTTTCACTTTAGCACTGATGTTGCTTTTCCTAATTAAATTTAACCTGGAGATAGCAGCTAAAGCCAGCTCCAGCCTTATCTTTAATGCTGATGTGAATTTTCCATCACTGCATATGCTATATCCGAGGTATTTGAATGTATTAATCTCCTCAAGCTTCTGCCCATTGATTATGATGTTGGCATGTACCTCTGTCTTTCCGCTGTTAACCAACATCTTACTCTCTATTCGGTGTTGATTTCCATTCTGTACTTGCTGGTAGCTTTTTCCAACTATGATGTTAACTCTTGAAGCTCTTGTTTTGACCCAGCTATAAGATAAAATCATCAGCTAGGCGCACATAGCAGTTATGACGACCTCCGATCGATATAGACTTGTAATTCTGAAAAGTCTAATGTATTATGTGCTCTAGGTATACGCTGAAAATTACTGGAGACTTGCATACCTGCCGAACTCCCACATTTGTTTTAAAGAACTAACCAATTATATTATTTGATAAGACATCACTACTTGTCTTTCTGTAAAGTAATTCAAACAATGTTATGGTGGTGGTGTCAAAATTAAATTGTCTCAGTGTGTGCCAGAGACCATCGTGCTAGACATAATCTAAGGTATTTGTAAAATCAATGAAATTTTGGTATAGATCACGCTGGTGATGATTATATTTTAAAGTGAATATTCGGATATTCATCATCATCAGGTGCCATGTCGGCTGGCGTACGCGGTCATGGCTCTCCACAGCTCTCTGTCCACAGTATTATGTATCAAAGTCGTTGTTGTTACCTTGCCGTGCCAGGTTGTCAAACTGTCTAATATTTTCTCACGTTGTCGCCCTCTGTCTCTGTTGCTTTCAATTTTGCCTGGTGTGACCATGTTCTATAAACCTGCCTGTCTCATGAAGTGGCAAAAAAAAAGATTGCTTTTTATATTCTTATATTGTTGATTAAGGTCCGTTTCGCAATTGACTCTTTCAACATCTCTACATTAGTTTTTCTGGCAGTCCATGGTATTCTCAGCATTCTTCTGTAGAACCACATCTCTGTTGCCTCTAATTTCCCACTTTTCAGTTTGTTTATTGTCCAAGACTCGCACCCATATGTTAGTATAGGGGTTATATAGCACTGCAGAACTCTCTTTCTCACCTCTAATGACAAGGTCATATTACACAGTATATTTTTCATTTTTCTGAATGTTGTTTTTGCCTGTCCTATTCTGCTTCTTATTTCTGTTGAACTTCTTCCATCTGCTGTAATCGTTGTGCCTAAATATTTGAATTGGTAGACCTGTTTTAATACTATATAATTCACTTTGATCTTGCAAGGTGTGTTATTTTGTTTTTTTTAAAATAACCATTACTTCTGTTTTCTTGATATTTAGGAAGAGGACTTTCTCTTTACTTTCTTGACTACTACATTATTTAAATCTTGAAGGTCTTCCTCACTTTTTGCAATCAGAACAGTTACATCCGCATATCTCAAATTATTTATGTTATGTCCTCCCACTGATATTCCTGGGATATCTACTATTGCACGCAATATGTTTTCACTGTATAAAGAAAACAGGTCTGGTGAAAGCACGCATCCTGTCTGACTCCTTCTTTTATTTGTTGAAAAGGGCCAAATTGATTTCCTACTCTTATTGCTGCTATTTGTTGCCAGTACATGTTCTTGATTATTCTTAAATCATTGCTGTCAATGTTCAAATTCTCTAGCATGTGTATAATTTCGCTATGTTTAACTTTATCAAATGCTTTCGTGTAGTCTATAAAACATTCGGAAAACATAGTCTATTCGGATATTATAAATGTATATTGCTTCTGTTTGCTCTAAAGCCAACTTGTACGTTTGCAATTACTTCTTCTGACTTATGATTTATTCTATGTAAAGTTATTTTGAGCATCGTTTTACTTGGCTTTGTTATAAGAATAATGGTTATATAATTTTTGCACACTTTCCTTTCTTGGGAATGGGCTTTGTTAATGAACATTAATAACCATTGTTTTGTATTCGGAATATTCTGTCATAAGTTAGTCATATTATTTTACCACATACAGCATTACATATATGGATGAAGAAAATGTACATAAATGAAATAGTATATTTAGTCTATATTATAATGTTATAGTTTATGTAGTAGCATTATATATACTAGCAACCATTCACAAACAATCGAAAACTTTTTTTGTTTTCACCTTTAAAATGTTTATGTACTTGAGATATTCTTCAACCCAGATCGCGTTCAAGTGATGAGGTGAAGTTTGTGCAGTCCCACTTTTTTGTTCATGTTATGTTACTTTTTCATTGTTTGTGCTTCATGTGCAAAAGGCAAATATACACATTCTGACTCTAATAAAAGTCAATGAGGATTGCAATTTGACACTCACATTAATAAAGTTTAGGCGAGTAAAAAGCACTATCTGGATTTGATCGAAAAAGGTTTCCGGTTTTTTTTTCATGCCTCGACTGACTTTTCGAGACCCATCGCAAGATGCTGTTATGTTTCTCAGTGGAATGGCGACCAGTGAAATTCAGTTGACCAGACATTTCAATTGTGAGCAGTACACTATAGTAAGGCTGCACCAACGATTCCTGATGACAGGTACCACCAATGTCCTTACCATACCTGGTGAATCTTATGTAACAACACTAGATCAGGATCATCATATTGTACTGATGCACCTTCACAACCGATTACAAACAACAACTAAGACAGCAGCTCATACACGTGGCACTCTGGTGTTTGTTAGTGCAAACACTGTGCAAAGGAGACTTAACTCCTCTTCATTGCAAACATAAGCCCTAACATTCATATCCTTACTAGACGCCACATAACCAACAGCCTAGCTTGGGACCAGCAAATATCCAGCGGCCAAGCTTTTATTATTTAAAATCCTGCACAAATGATTCAGCAAATGGTTCATAAATGTGAAAAAAGTAGTTTCAGTTAATTTTAATTCAACACATTCAATGGTTCACGTAAAAAGGCTTGTTGATACGTTTTTGGTGATTGCTAGTATAGTTTGCATGTGAACATAATTATATTTGTTGTTCAAGTCAGAAATATGAACATATATGAGTCTGTTATATTCTTATATGAAAAATATCTTGCATATTTGTACCAAACGTAAATCAAATTATGAGTGGATTATAGTCATGTGGACTCATCGGGCCCGATTCATCCTTCAAATATGATGCTATTTCATTTCCTGTTTTTTTCTCTCCATTGGCTATCGACACAAATTATACACATGACCAATGAAAATCACGGGGAAAAGTCAACATCATTTTAAAAAGTGATTATGAGAACACAGGGCTGTATAATTGTCGAGGGACTAGATGGCAACATGTGGTTTGTAAATTTATGACACAGTAATTATTAGCATGTAAATTCATGACACAGTATTTATTAATATGCAGATTGACTGTATTTATTAGTTTGTAGATTTTTTGCACTGTATTTATTAGTTTCCTTCACGCTGTAGTCAGATGTGTCGGGCCGATAATATTTCTATATTGCAGGCCAAACTGTAAACCATAAAACACGGTATTCCGGCAAGCCTGCCAGAAGTTCGAGATGGAATGCATAATTAGTAGATTAGTGTTCCAAATTTTTTTTCATTCGCAAGCAGTCAGGAAGTTACTGTCCTATAGCTGGTTATTATTCATCATTAAAATGCCTGCTGTGCATAAGCGACATTAGACCTGGCTAGTATCATGTCATTGCAGTTGTATGTGCAGTTTGTACGTATCGCACTTGACTGCTCAAGTAATAAATGTTGCACTACCGATCAGAATCTAAACTTTCGAGAATCCGAACTTTGGACTCATGGGGATCATCCTTCAAAAGTGAGACCATGTGACATTTACTGCGGAGATGAAGTACACAAAAATTGACCAATGAAAGTCATAAAAAAAGTCAAAACATGTCACTTTAGAAGAATGATTTTTGATGAGTGTACAGGACTGGCAATTGACGAACTACTGGCATAAACCAACCAGATGTGCCCGTCATGTTTGTAATTCTGGTTGCCATAGCGTGAATCACTGCACTAATCAAGATCTTATAAAGATATATTTTATGGAAGCCATTTGACATTGATACGGAATTCATAGTCGAAGATTGTAGTAATTCTCACCAAACCTTCCGTGTATAATCTCACACCATTTTTTTTTTTGCAACATCAAGGGAAAAACGCGACTATGAAATTTGAAACCTCCGTACGAGTATACAAGTAAATTTAAGTAGGAAGCATGAGGATAAAATGAAAATAATTCTTACAGCTGATGGGTATAGAACCAGGTCTGTTCTAGCAGCACCGAATCGCTTGCAACACAAGTAAACAGGTTTTCCGTACTTGACCAACAGCATCCTGATTACTTGTGTTGCAAAGCGATTCGGTGCTGCTAGAACAGACCTGGTTCAATTCCCGTCAGCCGTACGAGTATAGTAAAGTATTCCCTCCTTAACCAGATCGTACTGTAAGGATTCTTTGTCTGGATTCAAGTAGTGCCCTATATATAGAAGCAACATTGATGGAGAAAGCAATAGAAGTACAAACTGGCATGTACTTGTGTTTCATAGATTACAGTAAAAAATAATTCAACAACGCGAAGTATTCAGAAATAATAAATATGTTAGAAAACATTCTTCTTCTTCTTTCGTTCACTTGAAACATGTCTATATCTGCAATTCTGTCTCCTGAATAAAACTCACTGTCTTTTGTAGTTCATACAGTGTCCCATCCGGCACCGTCCCTGCCTGAACGTCCGCCACAGGGCAGGCACCATAACTGTTTATAGATGCAGACATGTTTCCATTGTGTTTTGTGCGTGGCATCCTGGTTATCTGTGCGCCTATTGGCTGGTTACCTCCGTCTTCAGCACTCTGCTTACTTGGGCCGGACTATGGTCCTGCTCGAGTGGAACTGCCCGACCAGTCTTAGTTTCCAGCCCCTGATGGCTGAACTAAGCCCCATCACCACTACACGGTCCTGGCCTCGATGTGGAGAAAACATTCAATGTGGAATTATCTCAAGATAGTAAGAAATAAGTATTGGAAGTCTACAATGAGGATTGACAGTAATGTAGGAGAATTCCAAAAAGATAGAAATGGACGTAGACAAGGATGTGTAATGTCACCAAATATTTTATCTTTGCCTGTCTCAGGTGAATGATAGTTGATCGTATTCACACTTGCCGTTAAGTGTAGGGTGAGAGCTTCAGCTGTCTTTCCAAGGCCAGATGAGTCGCATTAGTTGCATAAGTCCATGTTTGTTCAAGGTATCTTGATGTTTTCTATCCACCGTTTCTTAGTCCACATTTGGCCTTATGTCCGTATATTATTTTGTTATATGCTCTTATTTGTATTTGGTCTGGGTTCATTCATAAGGTGACCGAACCATTTTACTTGTTGTCTTTCAATATGCTCAATACATGATGTATACCAAATCTTTTCCTAATTTCTTCATTTCTTGTTTTATCCAGTTTAGTAACCATTTCAGCTTTTCCCAGACACTTCATTTCACATGTAACGATTTTCCTCTGCTGCAAGGCTGTTAATGACCACTTTTTTCTCTGTATGCAGAAGATATACGAAAAATAGAAAGCATGTCAGGAATAGCAGATAAAGGTACAATTTGAATAATTAGAGATATGCTAATGATACAATACCGACTGCAGGTAGCAAACAAGAATTTCAAACCATGTAAGACATGGTAGTACAAGTAAGTTTTTGTTTTGTTTTCGTTCGCTCCATTGTAACCATCACGGATATCCGTGCGATTTCCGCCGGGAGCGTGATTACGTTGTGCCACCGTTATGCGCCTTGTAGGCCTAGCACATCCGATTTCGGCATGCCTTGACAATTCGGGTGGGCTACCCTTAGCCTGTGACAGCCTCTACATCTGTCTCCAGGCACGCGTAGTGGAGACTCTACGCCCAGACGACTTTTTTGCTCTCGTCTGACTCGAACGAGGTGTTCCACTGTCTATGAACTTGCCTCGTGTAATTGGACGTGCTGTGCCTGTGCCCATTGGGTACTGAACCGTTTCTCATCCATGAGCCTGGTTCCTTAAGGGGAAGAACTCAACAGAGGAGTTGGACCCTGGCTCTTTCGCCCTCTTAGCCGAGGTGTCATTCACCGACATCGTGTACCCCTTGTCCAAGTTCGAGTCTCACACCACGCGTTTGAGAGCAAGGCGTTCTCGAGCTGAGCGTCCTTGTCCCAATAGCGCCTGAGCCCATCAGGTACTGAACCCTTTCTCTCTTCAAGTGTATTTCCGGTGTAGGAAAACCTGACAGTAGAGTTGGGCCAGGGCTAAATCGTTGTCCCTTTTGTGCCTGAGCCCATCGGGTACGGAACCCTTTTTCTCTGCAAGTGTACTTCCGGTATAGGAAGGCTCGACATTAGAGTTGGATTAGGTCTTCTTGCTTTACCAAACGCCAATGAATGGGTCTGGGTCTCTGCCTGTAAGGAACACAGGTAACTAGAAGCTCGTCTCGAGCTGACGGAGCTTGTAGTTCCCCTTTCCTAGGAACTTTTCATTTTCTATTTGCAGTTCGCGCTGCCCTCTAGCGCTGTTCTGCCCTTTCATTGTACTCGGTATGAAATATATTTGTCTCTCGCCATGCATCTACCTTTACGTGCATTTTACATTGGCCGCCCCTCCAATGTTCGGACTGGACTGACTAGCTTCACTGTATGTCGACAGTGTCGCTATATGTGGTGATGCTGGTGGTGTCGGATATATTGTCTGTCTCTTGTGCAGGCAAATCTCTTTCCATCTGCTACCTCCACATTCTCGGACACGATCCCCAAATGATTTGGCCAGAATCAGCTCGAGCTGCTGTATTTCTGTTTCCAGGGTGCACCGCGTGGAGGTACATTTGGGATCTTGGTTATCTGCTAACCCTGGGTCCGCCTAGAGCAATGCGTTCCCTTTGCACCCCTACAAGTAAGTGAAAACAGAGGACTCAGTATAAAAAGAAGAAAATAGAAGTAATGATTATTTCAAGATATGCACAATGCAGTATTTACATCAAGGATTAAAAAAATATATCAAGTGTAAAAAGTCAAGTATCTTGGCACCATTATAACATCAGATTGCCGGTGCTCCAATGAAATAAAGAGCAGGATAGCACAAGCCAAATCAAAATTTCAAAAATAAGAGACATTCTATGAAGTACGTATGTTCGAATTCGAGTGCTATAATGCTATATCGAACCAATTCTTCTATATGGATGTGAACTATATGCAATTAAAAAAAAGTTCAGTGTGAGTTGGAGGTAACTGAAATGTGGCTTTTAAGAAGAATGATGACAATTTCATGGACAGCCAAGAAAACTAATGTTGAAGTCCTCAGAGATGAAAAAAGTGATAAATTATACAAAATTAAAAGCAAACAGTCAAGATTTTTAGTGCATGTGGTGAGAACAGCAAAAATTCAATATTTAGTAACCACTAGAAATATCATGGGGATAAGAAACAGGAAGCGGAAGAGATGGACACGTGACATCTAATACCTTCTGAACATGGCATTGGAAGCGGCTAGACAGCTTACATTGAACGGAGATGCTTACAGAGTGCCAGTGAGACCAACGTTCTGTAAAGGACACGTCACATAAATAAATAGGTCAAGGTGTACCAGGATGAATTAGCTGACTAAAGTGTTCTACATTGCTGGCAAATGGCTTTCAGCCTGTTAAACATCAGCTATTACGATGGCGCTGTCCGCCATATTCAGTGCATGTCCGCATGTGCAGACAAGCACTGTATTCACATTCGGGCCGACGATGCCTGTCGGTTGCCCTCACCTAGTATGGCCGGCTTGTCAAATCCGTTACCTGGGAATGACAGCCCTCGCATGCAAGCAAATAAAAGCAGAAGATAAATAATCATCAGCTACATGCACACAAATTCCTGTACAAACACACATGTTTATCTGACACTTATCTTTGTTTGTAACGACAGTTCGTGGGTGTGTGTAAGATAACCAGATACATTAATGTATGTACA
Source organism: Meghimatium bilineatum (assembly GCA_034231615.1). Taxonomy (NCBI): domain Eukaryota; kingdom Metazoa; phylum Mollusca; class Gastropoda; order Stylommatophora; family Philomycidae; genus Meghimatium; species Meghimatium bilineatum. The sequence goes on along the minus strand of CM067322.1, from coordinate 70,238,296 downwards.
GATAAAAGATATCGGAATATGTTTGAGTGAATACAGTGATTTGAATTATTCATAAAATCTAATCATTATGCAGATTAAACCTCTTCATAGAAGTTATGTGTACATTTAGAAGGTTTTATTGCCCGTGTGTTGTCGGGGCCCGAAAGGGGAGCAAAGAATAGCCACACCGTTTACCTTCCATGCATGTCGTACGAGGCGACTAAGGAGGTTATGGGATGGAGTTGGCTGCGCCATCCCATATAGGGTCAGTGACCCACAGCCATGCTGAAGTCGGATGTAAGAGGCCGAAAGGTGCAGATATCACAGCAATGCTGTAAACCATGACACAACGCATTCCGTTCTCCGGACTACATCCTGCTGATATGCAGGAGTTTGAAAACGAACGCAGAAGAAGAAGAAGAAGGTGTCAGATAAACGTACACATATATTTTTACCAATTTACCATAAAGCATTTAACTTTGAGTTTACTTAAAACATTTTTCTTAAATACACGCTTTAAAATACGTGTTAACTAGATCCTAGGAATGTTAGCTTTGTCTGTGGGAAAGTTTCCGGACAACGTAATGAGTTGCATCAATGGTCGTAGATGACCGTATGCTTGTTGTGAACGGAGACAATTGAACAATTATTGGTAACTTTCAACGCTTGTTATTATAGTTCGTTCCATAATTTATGTTACTAGCGCTCAATTTTCACAAAACTACCTGATGCATAGCAACCATATTTCGCAGTTAGTCTTATACACAGCACTATCTTAGGAATTCATATTTTACAAATTGATAGGTAGATTGAAAAATGAACAAAACTTGTCTTTGTTATATAGTTTTACATAGGAATAAAAAAAATGGCTGTCACATTTTACATTTTACCGTAATAACACAAAATTGTGGAGTCAAAGGCGTATACCAACTAAACATAATAACAGTAAATGTGAGATAGTTAACATTATTTCCAGAGTGTATGTAAAGCAGTTGATATATTTGATGATCTAATAGTCTTATGTTTTTCTTGTGAAATCGGTTTTGAAGAGAACTATGTATATTTGATCATTTTATAAATAAAAGTGACTGGAAACACATCGTTATGAGAAGCAAAACAATGAAGTACCAGTTATGTTATTATAAGTCCGTGTTTGTATTGTTCAATATTTGGTCGATGTGAGAACAACTAAGATCGGCACATCAACTATTTTATTCGGATTCTGAATACTCGAAAAGATCGACTACCGCTAAGGGCTGGATAAAATACAAACCATCTTGTTGTCAATATGTCTCTTCCTATTGAAGTACACACTGTTCACATTCTCTTCAGTACTCAATATATATTTGTGCGAGGGAATCGCGTGTTACATGACAAAGTTTGAAAGTTGTCTTTAGTTCAACTACTTGACCTTTGACTGCAGCCCACACAAGTTCAATGGGTTTGAGATGTGAATGGTAACGTGGTAGTGAAAGAGAAGTTTGGATATGCTCAACGATGGTTTTGTCAATTACAAGAGACTTTGTCTTCTTTGTCCGTCTCAAAAGTTATAACAACTCTGGTTTGAATTTATTTTTGCAAAAAATATATATTTTCTTTTGTGCTTGACGAAGTGGAGAGTGTGTCTTCATGCGCAACTATGTTGTGATATATGGTTTTGTCCATAACAATAAATGACGACCTATCCAGGTCTGGTAGAAGTGAGTTCACTAACCAATTCCTGAAAATAATTCTATTTATTTCGGTGTTGTATTCTCTACCATCTGTAAATAATGCTTGAAATAAGTTCTGCTCCACTGACAAGACCGTTTATGTTACTGCCTGCATCATCGTTTCCGACTTTACTGTAATTCATGATTTACATAAATACAGTCGTGTTTTATTCAACACGGTTAAATGGCATGTTATGTAAACCGAGAGCATGATGTGTTCTCTTTGTAGGATTTTATATGTCGTAATATAAACGGCCCCTTCTAGCTTCTCTGCAAAAAGTAGCTATAATTGTGTAGTCACATTTTGCACAGTAGTAAATTGACACTTCAAACTCATATTGTAATAAAACTCCATAAACTATATATATAAATTAGCTAAATCTAACAAAATACAATAAACACGTCGAATATGCGATACACCTTTGAGTAAACCGGTGTTTAGCTATTATTTTAAGTTGAAACAATTATGTCATTCAACTAAAACACATCGACACTGACATCCTAGTAATTTTTCTTCTATACGCATCCCAAGTGTTTCAGTGATTTTCATTGGTGACAATCTTGACAACACATTAAGGGTTTAGCAAATTAATTATACTTTTTGTCGATAGCAAATGAACATCACGGGGAAGTCTAATTAGTCATTTTAGACGGCTGTTTTTACATTAGCCAATAGGTCTCACATATTATCTACGGTTATGGTCCAGCAGTATGAATTGTACCGGTGTGTTTATCGTGATATCGGTATTGTCAGCATGCATTAAATCAAATTTTGTAAACATAGAAACATGGAAATAACGCTTACTAGCGGTATATTAAGTATATGTATGTCGTATGATTGTTATATCGCTGTTCTTGTAGGTTTGCTCTCAAGCTCCAGTCAAATTAACAGGATATAGTCCGGAGAATGGAATGCGTCGTTTCGTACAGCTGGAATATCTCTGTCTTTCAACCAAACACAGCTTACTTCAACTATCATTATGTGCCACTTTGATTTACGTAATAGGGTACACACTCCATGTCTAGACCTCCTTAGTTATATCTTATAATATTCATGTCAAGTCAAATTGTAACTATTATTTTCTCTTGTCTCGGCACGAGTAAGCTGTAGCGTGACTTTTCGCCAATATAATTCAACACAATTCAATCACGCCTTTTGGGTCATGTTTTCGGATTATTCACGTGCATTTCGGTGGTTGACTTTGCTAGGCGACACAAATTATATAAATAGTGACCAACGAAAATCACAGGAGTGACCAACGAAAATCACAGGAATAACCAAAAATATCACCGAAAAAGAAGGCCGATTCTCCTTTTGTTTTGATTCTGCAGTTAAGTCTTATGAGACGATGGTCGAGGTTGCAGTTTCACCTAGTAAATAGGGCGCTAGCATGACCGTCTGCTGTATATGTGTATAGAAAGTAAATCTTGAAACGGTGTAATGAAGTTTTGCTAATAACTAAACACACTCATAATCACACACACAAATCGACGTTTTGACCAAAAAGCCTTTATCAAGGTTACATACAAATACATCCAAAAAACGACGGAAAAGTCCGGGAAAGCCTTTTGGTGGGGACGTTGATTTGTGTGTCCAGTTATTAGCAAAACTTCATTAACCCATTTTAAGCTTTCCTGTTGGATTTATGTTTTGCACATTTTACAGTAAGTAAAGAAGCCTTATTCATTATGTGTTTGATTGTTGTGATTTTCATTGGTGACTATTTATATACTTGAAATAACCTTGGCTATTTTTGACATGCGATTCTAAGTATATAATTAGTGACCAGCGAAATTCACGACAATAATAAAAAAACTTAACGAATGAAAGATTGTTTACTTTCTGTTCAGAGGTCTTCAATACAACAGACGATCATGGCACTATACACGCAGCTAAAATCCCTATCCTGGGATAAATATTGTATCTGGTTGGTGATGCAGCTGTAAATAAACACCAAATAAGACCTACCCGCAGAATCAAAACATGCCTTTAAGGTCATGTTTTTGTTTATTTCCACGCAATCCATTGGTCGACGTAGGCAGGCGAAGTATATAATTAGCGACCAACGATACACGGTAATAGTCAAAATCATTACGTATCGCCCGTGTGTTGCCGGGGCCCGAAAGGGGAGCAAAAAATAGCAACACTGTTTACCTTCTACGCATGTCGTAAAAGGCGACTAAGGAGGTTGTAGGATGGAGTTGGCTGTCCCATCCCATATAGGGTCAGTGATCCAAAGCCGTGCTGAAGTCGGATGTGTCAGGCCGAAAGGCGCAGATAGCGCAGCAATGCTGTAAACCATGACACACCGCATTCCGTTCTCCAGGCTACATCCTGCTAATCTGAATGAGTTTGAGAACGAACGCAGAATAATAAGAACAATTACGTATGAAGGATTGTTTTGATTCTGCTTGTAGTCCTAATTTGGCCATTGGTCACTATCCAGCCGTCTGTCTATAAGCTCAATACATTTGACCCCTCCCCCCTCCCCAAAAAAATAATAATTATACTGGGAGACAAAATATAACATCAGATTTCATTCTTTACAGAACCATGATCATTAGATGGATGCATATGCTATGGACTTTGCTTCGTCACGGCAACAGCTGGTTGTAAACAAACATGGGTGTGCCTTAACTGTAGTATGAATTGTGTATTCGTTTTTGAACTCTACTGTGACACTTTGTCAAATTGGTTATACCGTGACAGTAAGGCAAAGACAATCCCGTAGATATGGGGGATCAAGGGTTTCAAAATCATCCGCTCTTCCTTTTTTTTAGGAAATTAGAACATTGAATTTAGTACTAAGAGGCAAGCTTAAGAGTCCCCACTCAAACCCGTCATGGTTTTCTAAAAATATTCACGAAACCAATCACAGAGAATTCACAAACACGAGGAAATGATCTTTCCCCCTCTTTTCTCGTTTGTTTTTAAATGTAAAACTCTCCTCTTTTTCGATAACATATCTACGGCCTTACAGTAAAGATAAGATAATGTAATAATACTGTTGCTTGTTCTTGTTTGCAATTAGTGTCTACCTGCGTATTTTATGGTTAATTAATCAATATTTTATAGCAATAATTAATCAATAATGAATTTAAATATTTTTTTTTATGGTTAGGGTTAGTTTTATAAAACACAACTAACTCTAACCCTAAATATATTTATATTTAAATTAATAAATGATAAATATAAACTGATAAACATAGCCAAGGAAAATAATCAAATAGGTAGAAACTAATTCCAAACTTCTTCTCCTTCTTTTGTTCACTTGAAACATGTCTATATCTGTAATTCTGTCTCCTTAATAAAACTTACTGTCTTCTGTAGTTCACACAGTGTCCCATAAAGCTTTGATTCCAGTGTTGTTTCCTATGGCCAATTGTCTACCTAAGCGTTTCATACTCAGAACACTCTTGAAGTATACGTTTGGCACTCTGTGCTGCCTGTCCACATGGCTGTGTTGACAATTGTACGTTGATTTTTTTTTTATTTATCTATTATTGTTTTAGTAACATTAGCATTCGTCGTAACCTTAGTGTTATTACTTCTTATTTATGGTAGCAGCACTCTCCTTTTGTCCGATATCCTAATGGTACTTTGGTTACATATAACCATATGTATAACTAGAAAATACAAACACTCCTCCGTAATAGTCCTGTGCGCTGATACAAATTAGCCTTACTTATCTTAGCTAATCCAACGTTTCTATGATTTTCATTGGCTGGTGGTGCAACCTATACTCAAAGTGACCAATGATCAGCGACGACCATAACTCGTATATACGACTAGACAGCAGAAGCAGGTCTACATCATTCATTTTGATAGATCCGAATTTTTAATTGATCACTTTGTGCTGCACACCAATCAAAATCACGGATCAAAAAAGAAAAGGCCAGTCAACTATTATTACCAGTTTGTACGTTCTATATATGACTAGATGTAAATTCTAGAATAATCTTAAGAAAGCTGTTGATCAGTGAAACCATAGCCAAGATGACGCTTCTTGGAATCAGTGCATATGACTCTTCTCTAGAAAGGTGTGTAAAATGTACGAATATATACTGTATGTGAACCTCCAGTAACATGTGAACCTCCAGTAACATGTGAACCTCCAGTAACATGTGAACCTCCAGTAACATGTGAACCTCCAGTAACGTTTGGACTTAACTTCTAATTTTAACGATATCACAGCCACAATGTAAACCATGATTTATGTATTCCGTTCTTCGGACTACACTCTGATGACCAGCAGGAGTTTGAAAACGATCGCAGAAGAGGAATATACTTGTGTTAGAGGTACATCACGGAAAATAGAAAGTTAATGGAAAAGTTCGCGTCCACTCCTTTTCAAAACTCCATAGCGTTCATGAGTTATACAATATTCTTCTAGTTCATTCTCAAGCTCTTGCGGATTAGCAGGGTGCAACCCGGAGAAGGAAACGCGTTGTGTCAGGGTTTGCATTTTTAAGTGTGATATTTGCGTCTTTAGGCCTGCAACATCCAAATTGTGCACGGTTCCCGGTCACTTTGACTCTATATGGGATAGACAGTCGACTACATCCCAAACCTTTAGTGGCCTCCTACAACAAGCGTGTCAGGTAACTCGCTATTCTTACTGGCCTCCTACAACAAGCGTGTCAGGTAACAATGTCGCTATTCTTACTAATCTCCTACAACAAGCGTGTCAGGTAACAGTGGCGCTATTCTGACTAATCTCCTACAACAAGCGTGTCAGGTAACAGTGGCGCTATTCTGACTAATCTCCTACAACAAGCGTGTCAGATAACAGTGGCGCTATTCTGACTAATCTCCTACAACAAGCGTGTCAGGTAACAATGTCGCTATTCTTACTAATCTCCGACAACAAGCGTGTCAGGTAACAATGTCGCTATTCTTATTGGCCTCCTACAACAAGCGTGTCAGGTAACTGGCGCTATTCTTACCGGTCTTCTACAACAAGCGTGTCAGGTAACAGTGTCGCTCTTCTTTGCTATTATTTCGGGTCACGACACCACAGATTGATGAGTTACAGAAGCGAAAGCTGTTTTTCATTAATGAAACACAGTGTTTCGGCATGGCAATCCCATGGACTCAACGGAATCGCCCTTGGAAAGTGACGCTGTTTGTCTTTTCGTTAAATTATTATTGTTCACTTTGTGAATACTGGTGTCGACATCCAATGAAAACCACATAAAATTTTGAAACATGATTCTCGATGAGTCAAAAAGTCTGTATTGTCAAGGAACTCGGGAAATAACCACTTCCGTATATTTATTTGTACAGACATATATCTTCTGTCTCCTAGTAACCGTCGACTTATATGTGTCCATGGGCAAGTTGCTATATAGCAAGTATCAGCTTGTATAAGGCAGCTTTTCTAACTGGCGGAACCTTAGGATAATACGAAACCAAGATAGGGGTTCCGCGATAAATGATGATGAATATGCTAATTATATGTATTTTATTTTTGCGTATAATTTCATATTCGTAATTTTGTTTTTGCGTATAATTTCATATTCGCAATTTTAGTACACACGTATACCATTCTGGTAATTATAGCTTGATTCATACTACTCTGGGCATGTTTTGAATATTATAATACATTTTCAAACTGTTAAATCATTTATATTTAATAGTACGAATTACATTTTTGGGGGAATGCTATAAAATAACAGCAGTGTGCTTTTTACACACCGTGACCGGACTACAGTATAGGAGACATGTCAACTAAAACGTAAACATGAATAAGTAGCCTATGTGTGCAAAGCTATTCTTGACATGCGACTATGAGTATGTAAATAGTGACCAATAAAAACCCAACAATAATTTTAAAAACGTAACGATCTGGGTCCAAATTAATTCAGTTAAAAAAGTCTGAAGCCACACACTAACATTCGGAAGGTTAACCTGATTTATCTTATTCCTTTCCACGTTGTCAAATAGACGATGTCTATTTTCATTCTGTTTATCAATTAATCAAGTGCCATGCCGAGTGGCGTATGCGATCATGTTTCTCCACAACTCTCTGTTTCTTGTGTAGTTAATAAGTTCAGTTAGTAACGTCTGTTTTTGCCTCAGTGATAATCCATCAAGAAATTTCTCTCTTTGTATTCCTCTGTCTTTTCTCCCCTTGATCTTTCCGGTGGTTACTAAGTGTTAAATTTGGCTATTCTCAACATATGCACTAAAAATCTGGACTCAACATATGCACTAAAAATATGGACTCAACATATGCACTAAAAATCTGGACTCAACATATGCATTAAAAATCTGGACCGCCTGCTTCAAATTTTTGCTATAACTTGCAGTTTTACTCCAACATCTCTGAGAACTTCATTAGTTTTCTTGGTTGTCCATGGAATTGTCATAACTCTTCTAAAAAACGACATCCTAGTTGCCTCCAGCTAATCTTGGCACTTTTGTTTACTGTCCATGCTTCGCTTCCATAAAGAAGAATTGACTCTAACATCCTAGCACCCGAACTCGTGTATGCTTTGATATTACTCTATTGTATAGAATGTTTCTCATTTTTTGAAGTGCTGATTTGGCCTGTGCTATCCTGCTCCTTGTCTCATTTGAGAACCGGTCATCTGATGTTAAAATGGTGCCAAGGTATTGACGTTATCCACTTGGTTTAATTTTACATCATTGATATTAATACTGCATCTTAACGACGTGCAATTCTTTGTATTGCTCGTGCCAGTGCGGTATTCGGGAGCCTTCGTGCCAACGTCTGGATCAGGCGTGGTCTCAGTCTGACAACTAAGTTGGACGTGTACCACACAGTGGTTCTACCAACACTGCTTTATGCTGCGTATCCTGGACTGTCTATGCGAGACACGCTCGACGGCTTAACTCTTTTCATCTTCGGTGCCTACGAAACCTCATGGGAGTACGTTGGCAGGATCTTGTACCAGATACGGAAATTCTTCAGAAGTCCCGTATGCAAAGCATCCATGCAATGCTGACTAGGTCCCAACTCCGCTGGACTGGCCACATCGTTCGTATGCCAGACAAGCGCCTTTCAAAGAGATTATTCTATGGGGAGCTGTGCGAATGTAAACGTTCAAGTGGAGGGCAGAAAACGCGCTTTAAGGATCACCTAAAAAGCTCTCTCGAGAACTGCAGCATCGATCCTAGCTCCTGGGAGACTACAGCACTTGATCGCTCAGCTTGGCACACCCAGATCACTGCTGGCATCACGAAATTTGAAAAAGAAAGAACACTTGCGGGCAATCCACAAGTGCAAGAAGCGGAAGGACAAATCCGTAAATTCTCCTACCCCGAACCTTCAGCACTCCTGCATGCACTGTAATAGAACTTTCCGTGCACGAATCGGACTCATCGGGCATCTACGAACTCACAAACTAAATTAGTTAATTACCAATTTTAATTATTATATATTTTTGTTCCATCGCATTTAATGTTTTTCATGCCATGCTCATCTTGGCTTGCGAAGGAGGAACACCATCACCTTTGAAACAAGCATTACTTCTGTTATCTTGTTGAGTAGACAGAGGCCTTTATTGTCACTTTTATGTACTACCACGTCTAACAGGGCTTGTAGTTCTTGTTCGTTATCTGCAATCATAATTATATCGTCAACATATTTCTGATTATTCAAATTTTAACCTCAAACTACTATTCCTGACATGCTTTTTATATTTCGCATATGTTCTTTCTAGCGCGAAAAGCAGAATGTGGGAAAAAAGATCTGGTGACATTACACATCTTTGTCTAACGTCCATTTCTATCTTTTGAAATTTTCCTATATTACTACGAAACCATCATCGCAGCTATTTGTTTCGTATACATATTTCTTACTATTTTTAGACCTTTCCAATCAGCATTGAGTTTTAGCATTTTTTAGCATTTCTGATTGCTTCACCTTGTCAAATACTTTACTATAATCTATGAAGCACAAGTACAGGCCATTTTGTAATTGTATTACTCTCTCCATAAATGTTCGTATTATATATTGAGAATATCTTTGTGCCTTTTCCATACGTAAATTCCCATTGCTCTTCTGAAATTTCTGGTTTTAATTTTTCTCTTATTCGTCTCATGATTATACGAAGTAGGGTCTTGGTCGTCTGGCTCATAAGTCTGATTGTTTGGTGGTCTTCACATTCTACTGCACCAGGTTTCTTCGGTAAGGCTATGAATATTGATTGTAATAAATCAGATGGAATGTTGCCGCTGTTATATATGTCATTTAGTATTTTGGTGATTATTTCTATACGGTACTCCTCCAGTACTTCTAACTCTTTCTTTGTTATATTATCTGTTCCGTGAGATTTATTGTATTTCAAGTGTCGTGTAGCTTCTTTCACATCTGCAGTTAATATACTTTGTTGTTGTACTGTATGTGTTTCATTTCTATTATTTTTGTAAAGTTGCTTTATGTATTCTTCCAATATGTGCATGATTTCATTTTCTCCCATTAAAATATGCCCCTGATTTGATTTCAGGCATCCTGTCTTGTGAGATTGCCTGTTAATGCATTTATTTGTTTATGTGTATCCCTTGTATTTTCATGATACTTTTATATTTCACAACATTTTGCATTTAAGCATTCCTCGTTAGTCTTGTTGCGTTATGTTTAATTTATTTATTTATCTTGCGTTCTGTTATGCTTGCGTAAAACACAGGTTTATATATCGCTTCAATGAGACACGACAGACTATAGCTAAAACTTGTAGGTAATGATGGGCAATGATGAAAGTTAACGTGTATTGATTGTTATGTTATGTTAGCCTTCAGCTTTCCTCTTTGTTCCATCAACTTTAAGATGTCTTCTGTCATCCGATCTTTCGTTGCAAGATGTGGCAGGATCTGCAGATGTATTATATTTTATAAATATATATTACTGTATTATATATTTATATTTATATAGTGGTTTCCGCGGGACATGACTATTGTTTCATTGGTTCCGCTAGGGCAAAAAAAAAATATTGAGAAAAGCTGGTATAAGTGTTCAGTAAGCATTCAGCTAATAGTTTGCTAAACTATTACAGGCAATAATCAGTGAGTAATGTTGAGGTAGTCATAAAAATCATGTCTCAGATCTATTTAATTTTAATAGTGGCTTGTAAATAGAAGATTGATGCAATCAAACATACATTCAAAAATTTGGCTATAATTATATTAGAAAATATGTTACATATTTCGTCAAGATTTGGCTGGTATTATTTTAGAAAATATGTTACATATTTCGTCCACATTTTCAAAATGTAATATGTTTTTTCGGCAGTTGGAATATTTTGTTTTCATAAAGGTGAGATGTTTTTTTAAAACGTATGTTATAATATCGGTGTTCAACTATTGATGTACGTATAGAATTGGGGACACAGTTTATAACATGGTGTAAAAAAATATCGTATATCATAATAGTACCAAATATAGTACCTCATAATAGTACCTCATTGTCAGAAGACCATCATTATAAAACTGTGCCCTTCTCAATTATCGGTAGTATGCTTCTTTACCAGAATATTTCGCATTAGAACAGGCTACTGTAGACTGTTGGGTCACCTTTACCGATTGAGGATCTCATACACAGATGAATGTACATGTGGATTCGGAACCCAGACTATGTAACACATACTTCAGGACTGTCCAACATACAAAGAGCAGAGACAGCAGACCTGGCCAGAAGATACAGACTTGAGGCAAAAGCTATGGGACAGCCGCTCTGACATGGAGAAGACTGTGGACTTCGCCCTGACGACAGACCTGACAATATAACATGACCACATATGCTGAACGCAGAAGAAGAGGGAGATGCTTCTTTGTTTTAGCTACGATATGCTTGTAATTTCATCTTCAATCATTTCTTCAATTACATTTCCTTAGATTTGGATTGTTGTTCGATTTTCAATGTCCATTTAGACAATTAATTGGTGATTTCACTTTGTCTTCCAATGTTTAATCATTGGTTTGTACTCTATTAACCGTTTGTACATGAGTGCTAAGTCTGGGGGTTTGTACTCTGTTAACCGTTTGTACATGAGTGCTAAGTCTGGGGGTTTGTACTCTATTAACCGTTTGTACATGAGTGCTAAGTCTGGGGGTTTGTACTCTATTAACCGTTTGTACATGAGTGCTAAGTCTGGGGGTTTGTACTCTATTAACCGTTTGTACATGAGTGCTAAGTCTGGGGGTTTGTACTCTATTAACCGATTGTACATGAGTGCTAAGTCTGGGGGTTTGTACTCTATTAACCGTTTGTACATGAGTGCTAAGTCTATACGGTGGTAGGTAGTTTTAGTTAGCAATTTTCCTTCTAGTTGTGCTGCCTTTTCTGGCCGATGATTAGGGGTGTTAATTATCTTCGTACACTGGGCATGTCCATATGTGCTCAGATCTCGGCTTCCATAAATCTGGGTGGAAATATGTCTGGGTGTAACGACAGATGGTTTTGTTTCGTATATGTTTTTTTGTTTTTGTTAGGTGTTCTCTTCGGGGCTATGTTAATTATCAGTGAGTTAGTTTATTTTGTTATGTATTGTCTTCTTTGGTGAAACGATTTTGAATTTCACTCTGATATTTAACTGATATAATCTTGCGTTCTAGACCTGTGTGACTTCTTGATATTTGGACGGTGCCATAGGCATACCTAATTTATGGAATCTCATGGCCTCCGATATTAAGAGGTTGAAACTGTTAATAAAATACAGGCTAACGCTGGGCACATTTCAGAACCCCCTATTGTATCAGTTGACTTGTAGCTTGTATGTAGTACCTTTGTGTGTGTGTTTTGGCGAACATTCATCGACCACATCTAACAGTCTCTGTCAACCAACAGAAAACTGGAACTATCAGTCCTTGTATAATTGAAGATATACTCAAGGAGAGAGGAGTCCCTATGGTCGTGTGCTGTATGCAATGATGATGATCTGATGATAACCAACCAATCAAACCAACCAACCGTGTGTTTTTTATTTATCTGTTTACAGTGTATATTTTATCTGGACGTCGAGCTAAAAGGAACAATAATAAATAATTCGGTAGCAGATGTGTGTATAATGTGTGTGTTGTAACGACACAGATGTGTACTTACTGTGATTTGTGAAGACTAGAAATAACCCTAACATTGATTTTCTCCCTTTCCTCAATGTTGTCTTATTGTTGTCTGTTCAGCAGTTTCACTGTTATATTGCTATCATATGCGCATTGTGCTTATTCACTATTTTGAAATACCTGTGATATAAATAGGCACCACACTACATGTAGGGGCATTAACGTGAAGATAAACACAGAAAAAACTGAGGTAATATCAGTCGCAAAAACAGAAGAAAAATACAATTTTCATCGATGATCAACAAGGTGATTCTTACACAGGTAAAAGAATTTACTTACCTTGGAAGCATCATATCACCATATTGGAAAAACTCAAAATAAATCCGACACAGATGCAATGTAGCTTACCAGATCTTAGGGCAGATGTTTCTATTTTAAAAAACAAGCATGTGAACATAAATACTAAAATTACAGTATAGAAAACGATCACCATACCATCACTGTGCTACAAATGGCAAACGTGGACACTTAACAACAAATGACAAAAGAAAACTTGCAACAACAGAAATGACCTGTCTCCGTAGAATTCTTGGAGTAACAATAAGCGATATAATCAGAAATGAAAACATCAGACAACTAACAAACACAATGCCAATCCTGGATTACATCAGAAGACAGCAGATTAAGTGGTTTTCACACGATTCAAGACTACCATCATATAGTGCCCCACAAAAAGCATTACTATACATACACGATGGATACAAAACCATGGGCAGATCATGCAAAAGATGGATTACAGAAATAAAAGAATCAACGAAACAAAATACATATGACACACAAAAAGGCCATCTCCAGATAACTCTTCTACCCCTGACGCTGCAAGGCATAAAGGGGGAGAACTTGAGAAATATGATGTATCATGGTCATCTAGATCAGTGGTTTTTAACGAAGGCCATAGAGAAACATTTTTTTTTATATTGGGGGGGGGGGGTGTTAATACTCGTCCAAGGAAGCCACATGAAAGTGTCAATTTGAACAATAAACAACGAGAGTTATTAGCGATAAGGTTTAGCATACTTGGGATAAGGTTTAACAAACTTGGGGACAAGTAAAGACATTCAATTACCGTTTTTAGGCATCAAGGAGGCAACGTGGAAAAATTTGTCGTAGAAGGGTCAAGAAAGGTTGAGAACCACTGACTTTATATATATCTGTGTGTATATGTGTGCGCGCGGGCGCTCGCGTTTGCGTGCCGAGGAACGCAAAGTACGTTGTGCAGCTGTGCTACGTTATTTGCACATTTCGGCCATGCACACCCGATTTCGATACGCCCTTGATTCAGGTGGGCTTTCCTAGCCAGTGACAGCCTTCTTATGTGTCACAGCGTCACCTCTGCGCCGTGGCGATTGTATGTGCTCTTGAGCATTGCTCTTGAACTTTGAGCTTGAACTTTGCTCTTGAACTTTGCTGACAAAAACATGTTCATGTATGACAGTTCCGAGAAGTTAAGCGAAGTTAAGTTGAATTGGGTAGATTACGTCTATCTCCTGCACAAAGTTCCGATCGCATCTTTTACAGGAGATGCGGTTAGTCAAGTACTGAAAAACGCGTGTGCAATTGTTGCTAGGCGATTTGGTGCCGTAGAACGGACTGGTTCAATTCCCGTTAGTCTCAAGAAAGTTCCGATACCAGTGAACTTGTCTCATTTTCGGTTCATTGCCTCCTGGGCCCTGGGTACTAACCTTTATTTCGAATTTCAGCCTGGTTCTAGTACAGAAAAATGCCTAACAGTAAAGTTGGAGTACAGTTGGTTCGCCTTCTAATCCGAGATTTCGTTTACCAACATTGTGAACACCCAGTCCAAGTCAGAGCTTCTAGACACATTTTTCTTTGTACCGGATGATATGATGGCCTGCCTTTACCTCACAGCCTGCTACAGGAAGAGGATGAAAGCGTGTTCTTGAGCATGAATATTGCTTTTGTTATAGTTTCATTTTATCACTGATTTTTGCACATGTCTCGGGCATCTAACACTGTGCTACCTTCACGTGTGAAGTTCTTCAGCATTCGTTCTCAAACTCCTGCATATCAGCAGGACATATACCAGTAAACGGAATGTGTCCTGGTTTACAGCTTGGCTACAATATCTGTACTTTTCTGCCTGACACATCCAACTTCAGCATGACTTCTGAGTCACTCTATGGGATGGACCTGCCATCTCCACCCAAATCTCTTTAATCGCACGTACATGTATGACATGTGACAGTGTTATTATTCATTGCTCCCATTTCAGGCGACACACGAGCAAGGTAACTCAATAGGCGATCCATACTTCTCCAGAGATTGACTCACTATTTATGCCTTAGTGTGCTTTCGGACACGAGAACCCGACAGTCCAGGCCATCCATTGTCTTACACTGTGCTGCCATAGTTGTGGAGACATATGTATTAATCTGAAATATTGTTTGTCTCGTGTAATAAATTATTTAATTTCAGTCTACACTGTTCGAACACGATCCATAAAGCGTTAGCCAGAAGACGTCGAACGCGATTTGAAGCAGTCTATTTCCAGGGTTTACAACGAGGAGGTGCTTTTATTATCTTATTTATCTGCTAACCGTTGGATTGCATGAGAGCAACGTATACAGGTATCTATTTGCTCTCCACCGCCATTCTAATAATGTGTCATCCTAGGATTGTGTCTCATCCCATAATTTGTTCTCATCTAATCCTCAGAGTTGGCTACAGTAAAGAAAGGGACACCACTCTATGGTCAACCTTCCTGGTGGGGTGAAGTTGAGGGAGATAATGCAGCCAGTAGTAGTTCAAAGCATGATGGTAAGACATTTTTTGTAATGCACATCCTGTATGTTTCTTGTTGACACAATTGATTGCTACAGACGGCGTGGCTGAGGATTAAGGAAATAAAGAGGAAATACAACATGGTACACACAAATTTTCGCTGAAGTTGAATGTTTGTTGCCATTAGACTCATATTGTCATATCATAGCTAATGTCAATCATGGCACGACTCATTCCATTCTCTGAATACATCCCTCTAACCTGGAGTTTGAGAATGAAAGAACAGCTAAAGTCATTGCAAAAGTGTTATTATAAAACGTTTCCATTTTATATCTCACTTCATTGTATTGTGCAGAAATAACATATTCATATGCACTCTCGCCCATGTGTTTGTTCATAAAGCTCCATACTCAAGTCTGGTTGAACAAAGAATTGTATCAGTCATCTCCCAGGCATGTCACAGGATGACTTTATGGAAATGGGGGATATGCTGATAATCTGGCAGTGGTATAAAATCTCTATTGTTACCAAAAATGAAACAGAAACATATCAGCAAGCTGTGTCTTGAAAAAATAGGAACCATCATTTATACTCGTCTGGATTTATCCCTTCTAGTCATTAAGTATGTGAACGTGGACAATGCAATTTCTTTCTCCTTCTGTATTGTGTTCATGATAAAAGAATTTTAGTTGAAATGTGGATTTGTGTGGGTTGTCATGAGTTTTACCAGTGATTAGCAAAATTTATATACCCTGTTTTAAGTTTTGCTTTACATGGATTTACTGTCCAGGTCATGCTGGGGTCAGGGGTAAAATGGCCTTGAGACCAACACTCCAACACCTCGGTCATGTGCCACACTTTAATGCTTGTATTGACAATCTTGTAAGTTTGTTGCCTGGATCTAAAAGGAGAGCAAAGATTATTGATATTGTGACCTGCTATTCATGCCATAAAAGGCAACTAAGAGAATTTTAGAAGTGGGGTTGATTGTTCCATCCCATAGAGGTCCCAATATGTGCCAGGCAGAGATTAAGCCAAGCTGTAATCTATGAACTAACGTATTCTGTTTTTTCAGACTATACCCTGCAATCTTGAGGAATTTGAGAATGAACGCAGAAGAAGAAGAAAATATAATAATCTATTGTCATTCATTGTGAACATATCTGATACAAATCCAGAATATTTTGTGTATACCGTTGTATTGTATGCTTTCTATAGGAGAGAAAACATATAGTGGCAACACTTCACGTCCAACAAATCTTGGCCTGAGAGGAAGTGAAGGTTCTGGTACTACAAAATCTGGAGCTACAAAAAGGTCTGGCATGGAGAGTGAACAAATCAAACCATATTCATGCCCAACGTACATGGAAATCCCTATCAAAGATGATGACTCTCCTCAGCCAGTAGATAAAGCTAAAGATATTCCAACTCCGGCCAAAAGTGTTAGTTCGTCTTTGTCCAAGGACAGCTTGTCAGTCTCTCCAGAGCTGAAACAGGTTGGTCAGAAATTAAATTTTTTATTCATTATTACATAGAAATCATATTACTAACACATGATAGCATTAGCTATATTGTTGTTGTCAGGTTCAATAATAAACCTTAAGTTGTAAAATAATTTCTAATATTACTGCTACATATGCAAACATATTTTATTCATTGTTGAGAGCAGCATTAATTGAGCTAATTCCTATATCTATTAATTTTATAAAATTATTCTGCATAGTCTTCTGACTGTTTTGTTGTTCCCTTCGGTGTTTGTGTGTCCCTATCCCTATTTGTCAATAAAGACTTTTTGGTGGATTCCAAGTCTTCCTTTTTGTTCCTTTATTTTCTTTCTGTTCGCTTTATACCCCTTTGTGTCTTGTAGCGTCAGGGCTAGAAGAGTTCTTTGGAGATGACTTTTTTGTGGGTTTCATTTTATGTTTGTTTTCATCGACTCCTTTAAATACATAGTTTGCATGATTTGCCCCTGATCCCTCCAGGGCCAGATAAATGGAACACATTATATGGAATGAAACAACAGCTCACAAACACATGCATATATCACACAATGGCATTGGGCCAAAGGGCATGAGCCCATGGACCGCTGGATCAGCAACCAACCAACCATGGTCTGCCCCTAGCTTTGTAATCATCGTGTCTGTATAATAGTTTTTTTTGTAGGACACTGTCTGATGGTAGTCTGGAAGCATGTGAAAACCATGTATTCAATGTAAAACTACAGTGTCTGTTCAAAATGGCAGACAAAAGGGGAATTTTTTCCCCCCAAAACTGATAAATTAATAAATTCATACCAAATGCAATGGTAAACTATGGAGATATTGTGCCTAGAAATTCTTAATGGGTATTTTTGTATTCGTGATTAGAATCCAACTTCTTTGCAGAGGGGAAATTTCCTTAATTATGTACTCTGCTCTCCATTCCAGCAGCCATCCATGAGTATGCAGACTTAAAGTCCCAGTTAACATTTGGTTATGTGATCTTCTGGTCTTTTCAAAGAGGACACACTTTCTCCTCTAACTCTTGCTCACTCCCATTTCTGCCATTCTTTGTATGTATATATTATCTCCAACAACGAGTTCTTCATGTTTTAACAAATCTACAACTGCCCTTATTAGGTCAGTCTTAGATTAGTTTGAATGGATAAGCAACAAACAACATAATAGCATGGACAAATTAGTAATGAAAGGCATGGTTGCTGGTGGCAGTAGAAAGAGCACCCAAGATTATGATAGACAAAATTTTTTTTTTACTCTGTTTAAACATATCCTTGGCTGCAGAAGATCAGGTCACTCACCCAGAATCGTTAGTTGTTCTGATCTTCCATAAAAAACAATGTTCTGGAAAGAATATGTCATCTGAATAGAAATAAAACAGGAATATAACCCAGTCTTTGTTTAGTGTGTGTTATTTATTTACCATAAGATCAACAGTTTTACTGCAGTCTCATATTCATTCAAAATACATGGGTGGAGCAAACCATTGTTTCCCTCCATAATAAAAGACCCTCTGATTCACATGTTGAAAACATACAGCCAAGGCTCTCAAATTATGGAAAAGAAAGTTGAACTTAATATATTATGCATATTACACTGTTTACATAAGAAACAGTTTATTGTTATGATTTTTTATGTTGTTAAATGTGGTACATGGGAAACAACCTCTCTGTGTATGTTAGCATGTTGGCTCTTTGATGTGTAACCCTTCTGTACTGAAAGCAACATCTGTTCTGTATTTATGAAATTGGTAAAATCATCTGTTTTTTTATTTATCAACCTCTTGTTCATCTATTTATTTTTGTTTATCTCAACCAGCCAAATAAAAATGCCAAAGTGCAAAGTTGCAGTCCAGATGTAAATCCATCAACGTCTTTCACAATTGATCTAGATGATACAGAACATCCACCCAAAAAATCTCTGAATATTGGAAGTAGCATTAGTGAGTTTGTGCCTTCCAAGATCCGCAAGAACTTTCGGGAAAGGAAGGCTATGTCGTCTAAGACTAGTTCAAAGGAGTCCACACCCAGCAGGAATTCAGTAAGTCTTATTATAACTTTATTTAACTGCCTACATTTTGTTTATTCATAAAAGGTAATACTGTATGAAAACAGTACTTAGTAGAAAACAGGTGATGAATTTTTACTGCACGACGATTAACATACCATCACTGTCGGAAGCTCACGTGAAATAATACACACAACGAAAAACAAGATAAAATCATACAAATAACATGTCATGTGTATTGTTATTTATATGCTTTTAGCTTGTTTTCCATTGTGTGTATTATTTCATGTGAGCCGATAGTGGTAGTGTTAGTCATCGTGCAGTAAAACGTCATCACCTGTTTTTTATGTAAGTACATTTTGTTTATAGATGAAACTACTATAAAACTGCAAACAAAAATATGAATATAGAATAGAAAAGTAATCTGAATGCACTTCATTCTTATATCTAAACATGGTTTTTTTAAATGTCTATTTATTTACTGGTCTGGCTGTTTGATTTTGTCCTCATTCCTGTAGTTTTTAATACCCGTTTTTGTTTTCTTACTTAATATGTCATTGTGTATATGTGCTTTATATTTTATCAACTGTTTTGTAAATCTACATTTTTTAAAATAAATTATTTATCCAGCTATGTGTATTGTTTTATTTATAAAGGCTTTTTGATGAAATAGTGTATTTAATCTGCATTGTTTAATGTAAACTAAATTACTTTGTTCTCTTTTTTTCAACTTTTTTGCTGCCCACTTCAATGTCTTCATTAGGAAACATGTAGTTAGTTCTTTGATTAACTTGGATATTAGTGCAGAAAGTTCAGGTAATCGGACATATTTCATCTGATCCTAACTTCATGAGCCAGGGTCAACCTTATAAATGTTCTTGATAACATATCCCTTCTCAGCTGAAAATAAATCCTATAGAAAACCATTGCATTAAACTCTGCAACACACAGCTTTTTCAGTCATTAGATTTGGACAACTCTAACTATGTCAAATAGTCAAGCAAAATGAATTAAACAGGTTACTAAAACACTTACCTTGCCTATTAATAAAAATATATAAAAAAGTATATATAAAAAAACATACAATAAAACTAAACAGGACAATTCTCCACGTATCGGCTCAAATTGAACCATTTTCAAGAGACAAACAACAGAAAAGAACACAATAAAAACAAAATAGATGACTAGATTTCATCACGCCCCGTCTCCATAACGCAGGGATGCAACGCCAATTTATTGATATTTGGCGTTGCCATCCCTGCGTTATGGAGACGGGGCTTGATGAAATCTAGTCATCTATTTTGTTTTTATTGTGTTCTTTTCTGTTGTTTGTCTCTTGAAAATGGTTCAATTTGAGCCGATACGTGGAGAATTGTCCTGTTTAGTTTTATTGTATGTTTTTTTATATATACTTTTTAATATATTTTTATTAATAGGCATGGTAAGTGTTTTAGTAACCTGTTTAATTCATTCTGCTTGACTATTTGTTCATTAGGTTACTGCGGCACCATGCACTTTGTCGGACACCCTCTGACCATTTGGTTATTTATATCTATGTCACAAAAATCAATCAAAAATTGCTCAATACAAATCAAACCATATTCATGCCCAATGTACGTGGAAATCCCTATCAAAGATGATGACTCTCCTCAGCCAGTAGATAAAGCCATAGATATTCCAACTCTGGCCAAAAGTGTTAGTTCATCTTTTTACTAGCAGTATTACCTTTTAGTGATTGTCAAAAATTGCTAAGTGTGTTTAAAGGAACACTGCTTAGACAATAAATTTAATAGATACATTTTTAATTCCTCCAGGTAAAAATAAGGCTATTTAATTATGGAACAGCATCATTACACAGCTTATCCCATTTGTGCTAATTTTTTACCCAGTGACTGACAAAAAAACTGCCTAACTAGTTCCACCTTCAGCACTTGTTCAATAGTGATATCAACATACCTTGACTTATGAGCCTTGGTATTGATTTCCTGAGGCTTGGTGGACCAGAGTTTTAAAAAATTATGTAATCCTTAATATACTAGTGAACTTTAAACTCTGGTCACCTGGTCAGCGAGCAAGTAGTTTAGACAGTACCAGAGTTCCCTAATTTACTCAGAATAAGGCACCACCACAAACAATAATACTGAATTTACATTGTGCACCCTCGTTGGGCTACTATATATGTGAATTGGACCAAGATCTTCTGGTTTAAAAAAATATAGTTGTTATTGGCCACAAGTGATTGGAAGATGTTTCAAATTGTTGATTCATGGTTGAAAGTGATTTTTAAAATTCAGGGGAAAATAAATTTATTGTTTTATTTCAGGAGGAGCAAGAATTGTCTCCCCTTTCACAGCGCAAGATTGATGAAATCTGGAGTACAGCTGCGGAAGGTAAAGGGAAATCATGGCTGTCCAACGTGCAATCAACAGTTGGTACCTCACTGAGATCTCCTAACTTGGAGGACATTGATCGATTATCAGAGTTCTCAGATGAGAGGAGGTCACTTGACCGGGACAGTGAAAGAAGAGGTAAGATGATAAATAAAAATACCAAATTATCGGCAAATGTCCGACAAAATGGAAAGTGCCGCAGTAACCAGACAAATAAGAGTTAAATTAAGTATACAGGTTACTGTAGATAACTAACTATCAATATAAAATAATAAGAAATAACAATAAAACATAGAACAAAGACAATTATCAACGTGTCTGTCCTATTGGGACCTTTATCAAGAAACAAAAACCACAACTATACAAAAACAGCCATAAAGACCTAGGCAATGTCTCCCCTACAAGAGACCATTGCGAAAATGGCGGTTCTAGCTCGTTTTTCATATGAGTTGCAAAATGATGCTTTCAATATGTGCAAAACTAGTGCAATATTGACAGACAGAACATATTTCTGTAGGTGATTGGCATAGGTGATCATGCTTCTCCACAACTCTCTGTCTCTTATGTTGTTAATAAAAGTTCAGTTAGTGACTTCTTTTTGTGCCACTTTGATAACTCATCCAGAAATTTCTCTCTTTGTCTTCTTCTATCTCTTCTCCCCTTGATCTTTCCGGTGGTTACTAAATGTTCACATTTTTATATGCATTATATATACCGGGTAATAATAGTTATACATAATAGGTGAAGCTATTCTATATAGAACAACTTTTTCAACAATTTGTACATTTGTAGGCACCACTTGAACATATTCAGTACCGTTTCCAGTTCTACTTGAAATGGCATGACCAATTCTGCATATAGAACTATGGCCAATGTTACGTGTAGAACCATGACAAATGCTTCTTGTAGAACTATGACCAATGTTGCATGTAGAACCATGACCAATGTTGTATGTAGAACCATGACCAATATTGCATGTAGAACTATGACCAAAGTTGTATGTAGAACCATGACCAATATTGCATGTAGAACTATGACCAAAGTTGTATGTAGAACCATGACCAATATTGCATGTAGAACTATGACCAAAGTTGTATGTAGAACCATGACCAATATTGCATGTAGAACTATGACCAAAGTTGTATGTAGAACCATGACCAATATTGCATGTAGAACTATGACCAAAGTTGTATGTAGAACTATGACCAATGCTGCATGTAGAACTACGACCAATGTTGTATATAGAACCATGACCAAGTTCCCCCATTAGGATGATTTTACCATCTCTATCCACTTCGCCATGAAAGACAGTTGTTCTGTATAAAATATCAAAGGGAGAATATCCATGTATTGAAATTATTTAATCGGTGTCTTCCGAAGTTATGTTCTCTTAATTAACACGCTTATCTTGGACAAGGCAATCGCTGAAATGAAGATGATAAGTACCAGTTTTATTACTCTTGGTAACAAGATGTATCTTGGACACGGCAGTCACTGAACTGAAGCAGATGAGTACCAGTTTTATTACTCTTGGTAACAAGATGTATCTTGGACACGGCAGTCACTGAACTGAATCAGATGAGTACCAGTTTCTTACGCTTGAGAAAGGTGATGCTGAAAGTGGTTACATTTATTTTCGTGCCAGGGCATGTGGGTGTTTGAGCAATCAATCATCAATCAATAAACCCATAACCCTTCAGGGTCGTAGGGGTACCACATTGGATGCTTCAGCACACAGAGTCCTCCAGCGAATTCTATCGTCAGCGATGCGGATGAGTGTGGAAATATCTAGCCCTGTCCATTCCTTGATGTTGTCTGTCCATGTCTTTATTTGTCCTCCTCTGCTTCTTCCACCCTCGACAGTTCCCTGCAGTATTGTTTTTGACAAGGAATCGTGCCTGCATA
The DNA here is from genome assembly GCA_034231615.1 of Meghimatium bilineatum. Taxonomy (NCBI): domain Eukaryota; kingdom Metazoa; phylum Mollusca; class Gastropoda; order Stylommatophora; family Philomycidae; genus Meghimatium; species Meghimatium bilineatum. The sequence goes on along the minus strand of CM067322.1, from coordinate 70,214,979 downwards.
CATGTCCGAACCATGCTAGTTTTCGTCGTTTCACTATTGAAAGCAATGGCTCCTGGACACCTGCACACATCTCTACTTTATTTCTTACGTACACATTGGTCTTATGTTCCCTATAGGAAATTCGTAGAATTCTTCTGTAGCATTTATACTCGAAAGCCTGTAATCTTCTCTCCATGTCCGCAGTGAGTGTCCAACTCTCACAACCATACAACACAACAGAAAGCACCAGCGACCTATACAGTTTGATTTTCACTCCAACACTGATGTTGCTTTTCCAAATCACAGTTAGCCTTGACAATGACGCTAAAGCCATCTCCAGCCTTATTTTTAGTTCTGCTTTGCATTTACCATCGCTGCATATACTGGATCCGAGGTATTTGAAGGTATTCACCTCTTCAAGCTTGTGTCCATTCATCATGATATTAGTCTGGTTTTCTGTGTCTCTGCTGTTTACCAAAATTTTGCTCTTATCTGAATTGATTTCCATTCCGTACTTGCTGGTAACTTTTTCTAACTTTGATGTTAATTCTTGCAATGATTGTTCTGACCCAGCTATAAGATCAATATCATCAGCGAAACGCAAGTTGCAAATAGGGCGACCTCCGATCGATATAGACGTGTTGTAGTCATGCAATGTTTCTTGTATGATGTGCTCTAAGTATATGTTAAAAAGTACTGGGGACATTACGCATCCCTGTCGAACTCCCACAAATTTGAGCAATGGAAGAGCTGATCAACTGTTTGTGGCACAGGGCAATGGATTCAGCTAACGTTTTGAACTCCATAAGAAATATAGCATGAGAGAGTGAGACTATAAGGTTACAACATTTCCAAGGTTATGTGTTAATGTGAAGTGACCGTCATTCGCATGTCGACCAACAGACCCTGGTTTCTAATCCAATCATTATTCATGATTTGAAATAAAAATTACTGGTTCATCCAGCCACCAGGAAGCTTTGGAAGGTCGAGGAATAGCGCCATCATTTCTGAGCAAGCTTGGTAGGTGGCGCTAGTCTGGTGGTTTCCAATCAACCACTATCTAAGCAGCTGATCATTTATGAAAAACCATGTGCAATGACACTGGTTAGTATCTCAGCTTATCTTTACCTTTATTGATGATAAGCATACTTTTAATATGTATACATGTCCGTAAATATGCCACATATGTGCTACGGAAACCTTTTGACATCATTTGTAAAGACTTATTTTAGAGACATATACAGAATATGATAAGAAAACTAGGAAGATGAACATTGTTTTAGAAAATAAGTAAAAGACACACTCTTTTCGATCTGGAAAAGAAGTAAAGTTAAAGACTGAAAAACATCTGGAGAAAAGAGAAACAAAATGTGGAGAATTAGAAAGCTGTGGAAATAACTGGATGGAATAGCTAAGGACAATAAAGTGTGGAAAAGTAAACTTTACAGACAACAAAATATTACTGTACATTTATGTACTTGATTTAAGACATTTTATTGCACTTGTTTGATGCTTGAATGTAAGTATATCTTCAACTGAATTGTTTTCCATGTGACTTCCTGCACTGTTTTTATGTTGTTAAACTTGATGTTTACTTTTTTTTTGAAAAACTTCAAATCCACCAGGTTCTTTGAAAAGGCCAGTTTCAAACAGAAGTCCTCAAATCTCATCCAAAATTGTTTCATCTTCCAACATTGTAACGAATTCTCGGAGCCCTTCTGGAGTCAGTGTGGTTCAGTATGCTGATCCTACTTCATATCTGATTGACAGAATGTTTGAAGGTGGCACATCAGTTGTCTCCCACATAGAAAAGCAGCAATCACCTGAACTGCACATATTGAGGGAGTTGGTTAGTTACGACAAAACTATTACTAGCCGTCGGTTAACCGAAAAAGCTTCCACCAGACTCAGACCCATAATTGATTCCACGTTGCCTCTTCCTGCTGCGACTGCAAAAAATGTTGGAAATCATCTATCAAACACAGTCCAACAACCTGTAGCAGATGACAGCGGAGAAGAATATGATGACTTAAGAATCACTGAGGATATCCCTGGTAGTAATAATAGGGTAGATGACAAGGAAGATAAGACTAGTGAAGCAGGTACATACACTATTGAAGCTGATGTACAAGAAGGACAAGAGGAAGAAGAAGCTCGGAAGAGAATAGATCAGGTTTTTGGAGTGGATGTTGAACATTTCAATGCAGACCGACCTATCATAGATCCACTCCGGCTGGCAAGCCCCGGAGGTTATGATAATGTGTATGACATTGGTGATGATGGTGAAAGAACGCCGTTAGATGAGAACTGTCAATCACCTGTTGATGATGATGCTGATCTTACTGTTGAAGATGATGAATACGATGGAGAGGTTAGTACATTTGTTGTGTGTGTCGTTGGTTGTGTCATGTAATGTTGTATGTGCCACTGACTTTATCATGTTGTGTGTGCCATTTACTGATACATGTTTGTGCTATTGATTGTGACATATTGTGTGTATAAATGAATGTGTCGTGTGTATGTGTGTGTCATTGTTTCATATTGTGTGTATAAATGAATGTGTCATGTATGTATCTCATTGTTTCATATTGTGTGTATAAATGAATGTGTCATTTGTGTGTATGTGTGTGTCAATGAATGTGTTATATTCTCACATATGACTGAGAGCTGCAATGCTAGGAGCTAGACAGTCTTCTACTTTGGAGGGAATGTTACTATAATTCCTATTGAATTCTTGAGGCATGATGTAGGTGAAATTGTTGATTTCCTCCCTGCAACCCAGGTATGGTTCTTAAGCAGTGCCGTGTGATTGTGCAGAGAGAGAGCCGCATCAGGCATCACCAATCAAAATACAATGTTTGGAGCAGAATTTCAAAGAAAAAAAACCATTTAATGAGGGCGGCATTATAATTGCATTGTACTGAGAAAATATACCACACTGTCCTGATCTTGGGGCTGGGTAGCCAACCTCACATCCAAGCTCTTTAGTCTCCTCTAATTTCATGCATGGCAGGTAGCAGTGTTACTATTCTATGTTCCCTTTTTAATTTTCCAGTAGCACACAGTGAATTGTGAATGACATTATTTCCAGAATATAGAAAATAAATGAAAGTGTCAAGGTGTCACTTTCTGAAGGTTAAGAGCTGAACATGTTAATTTAATACAGCATCATCAAAATAGTTAAATGCAGTGTGCATCCCCAGACATTCAACTATACTTGGAAATTCTTCTTCATTCACTTTCAGACTTCCACATTGATGATTCTGACATAGGTAGCAGTCAATCCCAGACTTTCACATTGATGACTCTGATATAGGTAGCAGTGAATCTCAGACTTCCACATTGATAACTCTGATATAGGTAACAGTCAATCTCAGACTTCCACATTGATAACTCTGATATAGGTAGCAGTCAATCCCAGGTTTTCACATTGATGATTCTGACATAGGTAGTAGTCAACCCTAGACTCTGAGTAATCAGGGCCGGTCTTAGGCCATTGCAACCTATGCGGCCACAGTGGGCCCCGCACTTCATAGGCCCATAAATTCATATTATAATTTATTTTATTATCCTCTTCCCTACCCAGACTGGGCCCCGCGCAATCCGTTTCGCACTGGGCCCCACAATTGTTAGTGCCGGCCCTGTGAGTAATGTTGCATAGTTTTTCATGAAAGGAGACGGAACAAGGCCAAGTGTTCCTTTGTCGTACATTGGGCAGGTCTACAACAAGTATTCGGCTGTAATGATATTTCTGGAGTTGCAGTCTGTTAAGTACTGTTCGTAGTCAGAAAATAACCTTGTTGCGTCTGGACAGCTGATGATAGGCATAATTTTTTACCTGATCTATGAAATTACTTACCCACTTTGATTTGAGAGTGGCTTTAATTACTGTTTTGGTCGCCTCGTTGTAGGTGGTTCCTATGTCATGTGGAAATGATAATTCAGACAAGATAGCAAAGCAAGGATCAAGATAAGAATAGTGCCATACAAGTAACAACTTTATTCACAGTTAAAGAAATAATAATAGTCAAATAGCAACAACAACAAATTTTGAATGAACAGATGGGGAACACTGGGACAGATGGGTTCAGATATTTGACTAACCTAATTCCTAATGATAGCATCAATGTTGCAAGAGGAAATCAAAATGACATAATCTGACCCATAGTATACCACTTCATAAACACATAAACAGAATCAAACCACAAAACAGAATGTTAGCTATGTAAGCACACTCAAGAAACTGTTAGTCACCACCTCTTCAAATATAAAGCGCAGGATGAACTCGGTAAGCGAGACCAAACAAATATAACACACTCTATGGAGCAAAGCAACAACTGAACAACACCTGCAGATATATCGCTACATAACATTGGAGCCACTGGATTATTGAATCAAGAACTCTGGTTTTTTTTCAAAGTTGGTGATATCGTCTACAAGAGCTATATAAGGGATTTCAAGTAGGAGTTAAGGACGATAGTGTTGCGATGAACTTGAGAGGAAACATTGAATCAATTAACAGACACACAAAATGTTGAATGTGTATGTAAGAAAGAAAACAAAATCTTGAAATTCTATTAATAATTGAGCTTTAGTCTGGACTCTACGCTTCTTATGATCCATGCAGTGTGTCGTATCGTTGGTTATCATTTCCTTACAGTATTCTGTTGCGTGTGCTGTCATTCCTTTCCGATACCAATGTTCTCCGGGTTGTCAAGCATCTTCTCTCTTAGTTTTCCCCTACCCCTCTTGCTCATCATGTGCCACACTCTACATATCGAAATCCGGGGCAAGCCTCTGCTCAGGATTTACACGCTTGGTATTTGCTATTTCATTTTGCTAAGATGAAAAATATTTTAAACATTGTGTGAATGTTTTAAAAACAAACGTTTTATACCTTTTGAAACGTTTCTTCATTATTGTCTTCACTTGACGTTGTATTATTTACTCTATGTTTGATAGAGAATAGGACTGTGGACCACATCCTGCTAGAAATCTAGTAGGACCACTCGAGAAGGGAGCGATCATCAAAAAAGTATGAGAATCTCTGATCTAGGGGTATTGGTAGACATGAGAAGAGGACACAATGGTGGACTACGTAGTTATTAAAGCTTCCCTGTTAGGCAAGCTTTTTCAACCAGGAAAGCTGCCATGTGTGTTTTGACACTTGCAAACAATGGACTTCATAGGAAAGTAGTTCCACTATTTATTGTGAAGAACGTGGAAGTACTGATAATTTTACCTAGTAACATTTGTTTACTTTTGTATATTTTTAATCCTATTCTTCTTTTTCTTTCGTTCACTTGAAACATGTCTATATCTGTAATTCTGTCTCCTGAATAAAACTCACTGTCTTTTGTAGTTCATACAGTGTCCCATAGATCTTTGATTCCAGTATTGTTTCCTCTGGCCAATGTCTGCCTCATGCTCAGAACACTCTTGAAGTATATGTTTGGCACTCTGAGCTGCCTGTCCACATGGCCGTGTTGCCAATCTTGAACTTTGTATACATGTGACTGCGGAGTCGGTTGTGTCCTGTTCTGAGACGTAGAATTATAACTTGTTCTGATCTGTCCTATTATTCTATTTGACAGTATTTACACGCTTGAACCGATCGCATCTGCCATACTGCTTTGTTGTTGCAGAGAAAGAGAGAGAGAAGGGGGGGGGGGTTGGTTATTTTCGTTGCTGTTGTATTTGTTCTGGTGTTACTAACTCAATTGTCAGTGTTGCATAAAAACAATACATTTGTAACATTAAGTATAGTAATAGTAAAACATTTATTAACATCCCCGTACATTGGATCGTACATTTCTAACCAGCAGTAAGCAGTTTCTGGAGTCAATACGTCTAGATCTAAAACATCCAAATTGGCAACACTTCCTTGTCTTGTATCCGTTTTTAGAGTCATTATTTGTTCCGGTTTCAATTTTAAATATTATAGTAGCTCTATGTATAACCATAAAAACAGAGCAGGTCAATATTCAGGTATCCTGTCACAAAGGCCTGCCAGAAGTGTGTCGTTGAGCGTGGCCATTGTTATTATAGACCCCTTAGCTCATTAGAAATCATCCTTCTAAGAGTAATGCATTTGACTTTTCCTTTGATTTTTTTATCGGTCACATTGTTTCTAATTTGTATTGACAGTCAATGAAAATAACGGTAAAAGTCAAATGCCTCACTTTGGAAGGATGCTTTCTAATTTAGCCCGCATCTCTTATATTTTTTTCCACATTACCACACGTTAAGGGATGATTTATTTAATTAAGCAACTTTGTCTAGTGACACATCGTATGTACCGGTCTTATTGAATGATCTGATCTTCTTGTTCAATAGATAAAACTGGGAATGCGTGGATATTTGCATGAATCTGGTGATGTCTAATCATCATCATCATCAGATGCCATGCTGGCTGGCGTAGGCGGTCATGGCTCTCCACAGCTCTCTGTCCATAGTATTATGTATCAAAGTCGTTGTTGTTTCCTTGCCGTGCCAGGTTGTCAAACTGTCTAATATTTTCTCACGTTTTCGGTCTCTGTTTCCTTCAATTTTGCCGGTTGTGGATATGTTCTCTAAACCTGCCTGTTTCATGAAGTGGCCAAAAAAAGAAGATTGCCTTTTTCTTATATTGTTGATTAACGTCCGTTTCGCATTTGACTCTTTCAACACCTCTTCATTAGTTTTTCTGGCAGTCCATGGTATTCTCAGCATTCTTCTGTAGAACCACATCTCTTTTGCCTATAATTTCCTACTTTCCAGTTTGTTTATTGTCCAAGACTCGCACCCATATGTTAGTATAGAGGTTATATAGCACTGCAGAACTTTCTCACCTCTAATGACAAGGTAATATTATACAGTCATCACGACAATATGGCGTTGTGTTTTCATTCTGTGAAGCAGGGATATGTATTATATTCATTGAATTAGTGTGCAGTGGAAAATATGTCAGTTCGGGATAATATCTTGAAGGTTACTTGTTAATGGATTAAAAGATAACAACATAGTGAAGGTATTATCAAGTTTAGAAGTATTAATGTGGATGCGTACGAAGTAAGGTTGTGACCTAGTGAAATGGTAGCGATGCGCTCAGCGCGAAGTTCAAATGTGATGTAGCGTCAACATCAGAAAAGTGCAATGGAGATGGAGAGAGAAAACACATCCATATAACCACATTAGAAGGACAGCTGGAGAGGAGATGGGCACCACTAGCTAAACCTTTTGCCCACTGAAGTACTACAATGGATAATCACACACAGAGAACAAAGCTCTTAAACTCACCGAAAACTGTGTTATCGGCACATGGAATGTGCGCACGCTATACGCATGCGGAAAGGTCAGCGAACTTACACACGAATTAAACAAGTATACATGGGACATAATGGGCATGGCAGAGGTAAGGTGGACGGGATTTGGTGAAACAACAACGGATGACGGTCACAAAATATGGTATAGCGGAGATGAAACAAAACACCAACATGGAGTGGGGTTTATTGTAAACAAAGAGAAAGTTAAATCTATCATTAGTTGCACCCCTATAAACAGCAGACTTATAACAATACGTGTAGCAGCTAAACCCAAAAATATCACGATAATTCAAGTTTATGCCCCAACTGCCGATTATGACGAAGAGGAAATAGACGCATTTTACGAAACACTAGAAGACACAATAAAGGAGATCCCCAAAAAAGATCTATTAATAGTACTAGGCGATTGGAACGCAAAAGTAGGACCTGATGCTTATGATCAATGGGCCGGTACAGTAGGGAAATTTGGAACAGGAGAAACGAATGAACGAGGACTAAGACTATTGGATTTTGCCAATAGATTTAAATTTACTCTTGCAAATACATTATTCCCACACAAGCTTTCCAGAAGAACAACGTGGCATGCTCCAAAAGCAGACATACATAATCAAATTGATTTCATTCTTACACCGAGAAAATTCAAGTCCAGCATAAACAAAGCACAAACAAGAACTTTTCCAGGAGCAGACATCGGTAGTGACCATGATATGGTTCTATTGACGATCAAAATTAAGCTGAAAAAGAATCATACGCAAAACAAATGCACACGATTAAGATTTAATTTAGAAAAATTGAAAGATCCATAAATAGCAGAGATATTTGAGGCAACAGTGGGAGGAAAATTTGCAGCTTTAAACCTTGTAAATGAAGATGTTAACTCTCTCACAGAAACCATGAAAGGAACTTTATTAGAATCAGCAACAGAAATACTAGGGACAAGAAGAATAACACACAAACCTTGGGTAACAGATGACATCCTAAAATTGTGTGACGAACGGAGAGAAATGAAAAAGATTAAGAAAGAGGCCCCTGAAATGTCAGGGCAATATAGCAAAATAAACAAAAACATCAGAAGGAAAATGAAACAAGCACAAGAAGTGTGGCTAGAGGAAAAATGCGAAACCATCAATGAAGGTATTAAGCGCGGAAACAGTAAGGTAGCATACGACACTCTAAGAAAGATAACACAGCCAAATAGACCAACGATATCTACAATACAAGACAAACACGGAAAGATACTCAATGAAACAACAGATATAGTGAAAAGATGGACAGAGTATTGCAAGGAGCTGTATAACTGCAAGTGTAATCCTGACTACACGATATTATAGAATTCTGAACTAAACAACAGAGAAATAGGAAATGCAGAAATTCTAGTAGATGAAATAAAAGAGTCCATACGAACATTGAAAGGAGGGAAGTCACCTGGTGTAGACAACATTCCAGCAGAATTGTTGAAATACGGGGGCATTAATGTGGTAAATATTATGACCAAAATATGCCAAAATATATGGAACACAAAACAATGGCCCACTGAGTGGAGACAATCACTAATAATACCAATTCCCAAGAAAGGAAATTTGAAAGTGTGTACAAATTACAGAACAATTAGCCTTATAACACACCCCAGTAAAGTGATGCTCAAAATACTACTTAACAGAATAAAACACAAGTCGGAAGAAATAATTGCAGAAGAACAAGCTGGCTTCAGAGCAAACAGAAGCACCGTTGAACAAATATTTAACATCCGAACACTAATCGAAAAACATATTCAACACCAACGTGATTTATACCACAACTTCATTGACTTTACAAAGGCCTTTGATCGTGTTTGGCATGATGGTCTGTGGCACATACTAAGGAAATTTAATTTTGACACCACAATTATAGACATTATTGAAGCTCTGTACGAAAATGCAAATAGTGCTGTCTTGTCACACAATACAATTGGAGAGTTCTTCAAAACAACTGTGGGAGTTCGACAGGGATGCGTAATGTCCCCAGTACTTTTTAACATATACTTAGAGCACATCATACAAGAAACATTGCATGACTACAACACGTCTATATCGATCGGAGGTCGCCCTATTTGCAACTTGCGTTTCGCTGATGATATTGATCTTATAGCTGGGTCAGAACAATCATTGCAAGAATTAACATCAAAGTTAGAAAAAGTTACCAGCAAGTACGGAATGGAAATCAATTCAGATAAGAGCAAAATTTTGGTAAACAGCAGAGACACAGAAAACCAGACTAATATCATGATGAATGGACACAAGCTTGAAGAGGTGAATACCTTCAAATACCTCGGATCCAGTATATGCAGCGATGGTAAATGCAAAGCAGAACTAAAAATAAGGCTGGAGATGGCTTTAGCGTCATTGTCAAGGCTAACTGTGATTTGGAAAAGCAACATCAGTGTTGGAGTGAAAATCAAACTGTATAGGTCGCTGGTGCTTTCTGTTGTGTTGTATGGTTGTGAGAGTTGGACACTCACTGCGGACATGGAGAGAAGATTACAGGCTTTCGAGTATAAATGCTACAGAAGAATTCTACGAATTTCCTATAGGGAACATAAGACCAATGTGTACGTAAGAAATAAAGTAGAGATGTGTGCAGGTGTCCAGGAGCCATTGCTTTCAATAGTGAAACGACGAAAACTAGCATGGTTCGGACATGTATGCAGGCACGATTCCTTGTCAAAAACAATACTGCAGGGAACTGTCGAGGGTGGAAGAAGCAGAGGAGGACAAATAAAGACATGGACAGACAACATCAAGGAATGGACAGGGCTAGATATTTCCACACTCCTCCGCATCGCTGACGATAGAATTCGCTGGAGGACTCTGTGTGCTGAAGCATCCAATGTGGTACCCCTACGACCCTGAAGGGTTATGGGTTTATTGATTGATTGATTATACAGTATATTTTTCATTTTTCTGAATGTTGTTTTTGCCTGTCCTATTCTGCATCTTATTTCTGTTGGACTTCTTCCATCTGCTGTAATCATTGCGCCTAAATATTTGAATTAGTGGACCTGTATGATGTCTAATAGTGAGGGTTAAACAAAATCTGATCAAACCAGTCACTAAGTCAGCGACGTGGATACGTCTCATTAAGATGGCGGGGGTGGATTTACCTTTAAACAAAAAGTAGACACGGTAATTTGACAATCTTCGTGTATAAATCTGTTTTTTCATGAGAAATTTGATATATTTTGTGCAAACTCGTTTTTTTTAAAGGGGATGTCCTGTAGTCAACCAATAATTATGGTACTTTTTGGCTAGATCCTTCGCACTAAAAAAGTAATATTATGACTCTTTCTAGTTGGGGGGGGGGAAGGGGTGGTGTTAACGTCTCTACTCCTCCCGCCTTAATCCACAAGCTTTTGTACTAAGTGTATAAAGTTTACTAATTCGCTCCCTCTCGGTTGGTTGGTTGCTGATCCAGCTGTCCTTGTCTTTGACCCAATGCCATTGTGTGATATATGCATGTGTTTGTGAGCTGTTGTTTGTTCTATATAAGATGTTCTATTGATCTGGTCTTGAAGGAAGAAACATTTTTCCTGATGTCATCCAGCTATGGACATTCATAAAGGTGGTGTTCAATAGTTTCGTAGGGGTGTGTACACAGCCGGCACCCTGGAGTGTGTTGTAGTTTCTGTTCAGGTGATTGTTAAACTGTTCATGTTGTGTGCAAAGTCGGAAGATGATACTCTGGTCTTCCCCCAGGAGGTTGATGTTGTCTTCTGAATTTGAGCTGGTCATTTATTTATATATTTCCCTCCCAGTGTTTCCCATGGCCTATCTATTCATCCAATTTTCTTTCTTCTCAGATTTAAACATCATTTTAACTGTGTGCATGGTTATTTGTGTATACGATTGTTCTTGTTCTGCCCCCTTCTTTGCTAGTCTATCTGCCCTGTCATTTCCAGATGTGTTTGAATGGCCAGGAATCCACTGCATAACAATGCTGACTTGATAAGATGTAAGCAGCTAGTTGGCATGGTGATATATTTCAACAGCTCAGGCTTACAATGGCCATCACATTCTAATGCTTGAAGAGCGGTCATGGAGTCTGTAAAAATCACAAGTTTTGGACTTTTGATGGAAAGGCATCAAATATGGTCTTCATGTGGTACGAGGCAACGTCTAGTGCAGTTATTTCGGCTTCATAGTTAGAACATATCTCCCCACAGGCATCAAACAACTCATCAGATGTTTTGTCTGGTTATTCTATATAAACACCATAACCTGATTTCATGGTGGCTTTGAAAGCAGGTGCATCAGTATAGACATGAATCCATTGTTCTGGGTAGGTATTTATTGTTTTCTGTGTTGCTTGCATAAGACTTACTGGGTCGGAACTTTTCGTTGCACTATCTCTTAATTGTGTCTTGATTTCCGGCAATTTAAAACCTGCGTGTGGTGGTAAACATTGTTCTACTCTTTACAGTTCTTGTCTGTCTGGGAGGTGATAACTGTCTTTTATTTCATTGACATGGCTGAGGACTGACTATTGTTTTATTTTGTGGTTTGGTTCCCAGTTTTCTACAACTTGTTTTTTTTGGTGATCTTTGTTCATTCTTTTGCTTCTTTCATAAACCTCAATTGCAGTCATATCTCTTTGTATCTCAAGGATTCTACATTTGTATGTATGCTCTATGTGAGTTAGTCTCTACACAAAACACGTGTGTTGTTAAGTATGCTAACATTACTGTCAAAGCTGTGACAACGAGAAATAGACAATTGATAATTGTCAGGGTCATGGATACAACCAGAAAATGGAGGAGTGTGTTTTCTTTAAGAAAGAAATACTCTTCACTAGATTTCTTTCTAGAGGGTTTTTTTTAGTGCTGGGGAATCGTGAAATGTGGATGTCTGTTTCTACCAATGCTTAGTTGCGTGTTTAGGAATACTGGGTTTTGTGTATTGTATGTAAGAATAATGCGTTGCGTGTGTTGTGTGTAAGAATACTGAGTTTTGTGTGTTGTGTGCAAATAAATGGGGATGTTTGTTTGTACAAATGCTGAGTTGCATGTGTACGAAAACTGAGTTTACTGTGTACGAATACTGAGTTGTGTGCTGTGTGTACGAATACTGAGGTGTGTGTTGTGTGTGCGAATACAGAGTTGCGTGTGTTGTGTGCACGAATACTGAGTTGCGTGCTGTGTGTACGAATACAGAGTTGCGTGTGTTGTGTGCACGAATACTGAGTTGTGTGCACGAATACTGAGTTACGTGTGTTGTATGTACATCGTTGATATGTACATGTGATGTGTACGTATATCGATTGATTTGTAAGTGTAGTGAGGTTGTGTGGTATTTACATGTAAAGATCATATAGTGTAGTTCGAGAGACAGACACACCGTTGAAGCGTGATGTCCAGTGCTTGATTATAGCGTGTGACGTATATTGACACCGGTCTTGTTGAGTCACTCCACAAATCCTTGGCTACGTGTGTTGTTGCAGAAGGGCCCACATTCTATATTTGTTTGAATGTTAAATAGTTTTGAGGTTTGTAATCCCTTTCAGCTTCCTACTACTGGTCGTGTCTTCTACTTTTTTGTGTGTGATTTCATTGTGTCACTATTAGTTTTAAGCCGGATGGCAGGTGTGTCGTGACATGGCCTGTTTCCTCATGTACCCTACAGCTATAACAGCTATGATAAAACGAACATACTTCAAGAGTACGTCCGAAATAGAAAACATTCAGTGTGGTAACTTTCTAGGCTACATTTTCTTTTTATCAGTGCGACAGTATGGCTACAATTAATGTGGAGATTATACGGTGACATTGATTTTGTATATACGACAGCTACTGTGTATGCAGTTTTTCTGTGATAGTTTATCTCTGATGACCATTTACTTTGCTCGTAAGTTGGCTTGTATAGATATTCTGAGATTGAATTATTTTTATAAACTTTCTCTGTGTCATATATTCTTAGGTTGAATTATTCAACCGCCCGTGGGTTGCCGGGGCCCGAGAGAAGAGCAAAGAATAACACCACTAACACTTTAACCTTTCACACATGTCATAAGATGCGACTAAGTAGATTATATGGTGGAGTTGGCTATTCCATTCCTATAGGATCAAAGTGACCCAATGATATGCTGAAGTTGGATGTGTCAGGCCGAAAGGTGCAGAAATCGCAGTATTGATGTAAATAATGACACAACTCATCCCGTTCTCCTTACTACTATCTTCTAACCTGCAGGAGTTTTAGAACGAACGCAAAAGAAGAAGAATTATTATAATAAAAGTTCTCTTGTCACATTGAATTATTGATTGAATATTTTTTGGATTGAATTATTTGTATAATCTCTGTGTCACGAGTGCACATATTTTTAGATTGTACTAATTAAACTTTCTCTGTTACATATTCTTGGATTAAATTCTTCTAATTAAACTTTATCTGTTACATATTCTGAAAATCACTACAGCCACAAAATGCTACGTTCTGAACATGGTATGCTACACAATCTCTCATGTGTTTCTCATTACATGTCCATCTTATGGACATTTGATGTATTTGTATACGCATGCGGTTGCGCCTGTGGGTCTCACCAATGGCCCACTAGAGAAAGCACCAATGGCCCACTAGAGAAAGCACCCATGCAACAGAAAACCTTAGTAGATGACATGCTGTTATATTGAGGTTATCTTCATATAGAAACTTCATGGCACGTCATCTATATAATATTTTGCGTATGAAATGACCATCTGGTGTGTTACCGGTGTTTTTCTGAATTATATTTAGAGTTAGTATTATAGTAAAATCTTTAACCTTATTAGTTTTTATCGCTTATTTATTTTGTTACTGCGGCTCTCCCTACCTTGTAGGACATCCTCTTGACATTTTAGTTATTTATAAAAAAAAATAAAAAGTGGCAAGTTCACCAGGGTGCGACAAATTGGCTGCTGAACTGATACAAGCGGTAGGAGAACCTACTGTCCATGTCTACTATGCTCTCTGTGTGACGATTTGGAAAAGATCAGTATATATACCACACCGAAGAGGGCAACTTGAAAGGCTGCATAAATTACAGAACAATAGCACTGATCGATCAGGTCAGCAAGATACTTCCCAAGATAATAATGAAAAGAGTGAAACAACATATGGACAGAGAAATCAATATAGTTCAGGCAAGATTTAGACATCAGAATTTCTAGGGATCACATCTTCAGCATGAGAAATATAATAGAGAAGTGCAGAGAGTTATGCAGATATATGCAGCTGTTTCATAGACTGCACAAAGACATTTGACTGAGTAACACACTAGAAATTGTGTAATATAATGGAGAGAATGGGCTTCCCATACTATTTTATATCGCTCATTAAAATGCTTTATCAGGAACAACAGGCTTCTGTTCGCATCTAGGGAGAAACATCTGACTGGTTTGAGGTCCAAAAAGAAGTCCGGCAGAGATTAAAAAGTCTCACCACACCTGTTCAACATATACGCAGAAAACATGCGAAATGTACAAGAAGACCCACGTTATCAACAGTTTCAATCCTTTAATATCGGAGGACATGAGATTTGAGAAATTAGGTCTGCAGATGAGACCACCCTAATATCAAGGAGCAACGTGTGTTTGGAACACATGATTGTGTCAGTTACAACATAACAGAGAGGCACAAAATCGCTTTCTCAATGCATAAACTATGTTTCAAAAATACATGAACTCACACCTAAAATAAACAATGACAAAGAACAACTAAGAAATCGTCAGCTACTTTGAATATCTCGAGTCAACCATCAACATCATATGAGCAGAGATCAGAAAGAGATTAGCATTGACTTTACAAAAAACATTACAGATGATAAAATCTAGGGTCAAACCGAAAAACAAAGCTACAACTATTAAGAAGCTATAAATTTCCAGTGGCAACATATATAGGCAGTTACATTCACAATCGAAAAGAACATATCGGCATTCGAAATGAGCTGTTATAGAAAGGTCGTAAGAACATTATGGACACAAAGACGAACCAATGCAGACGTCTGCACAGGCCCGAACATAGAAATAAAGTGGCTCCTCAAACCGATACAAAAAACCCATTAAAAAATATTTCAGACATATAAAAATACACAGTAGTTTAGAAAGGTTAATCGTGGAGGGAAAAGTTCCAGGCAAGAGAACAAGAAGCAGACCAAGACTGTGATGGACACTGGATATCAAGGACCTTCTGAACATGACACTGGAAGAGGCTGGACAGCTTACACAGAAACGAGAGGCTTATAGAGTAACAGTGTGAACAATTTTCTGTAAAGGGCACGTCACATAGATATATTGACTGTTGATATTTGTCGTTCGCGACCGCCGACAGTAAAGATTTCTAAACAGAAAGTGGACCTTACCCGAAGAACTGATTTATAATTATTTTGCTGATCAGTCTTGGATTTGTGTTTGGCTTGCGACTAAATATATAAATAGTGATCATCAAAAAGCGCAACAATAATTTTAAAAACACAGCGAATGAAGTCGTGTTTAATTTCTGTTCAGAGATCTATACTAGATCCCGTCATGCTTCGTTGCTTGAGTATAGTGTACCGAGAATGTTACGGGGAAAAAAAACCCCAGAAATCTCCATGTAAACGACTGATCAATGTTTCATAGCTCAGTTGTTGCGAGCTGGTTCTGGTGGGTTTCTGGTATGTCAATTATGCAAGCACTCGGGTTTAAAATAGACCACATTAATTAAGTGGATCCCCATGCTGGATATGGCGGCAGAAAATATAATTGGGTGAAGATCAACCGTTGTAGGCCTATTTTGTACTGGGAACAAGCAGTTAGTGATTTTCTGAACCAAGGATCCACTCCGATTTTCTTATAAACTCCCATAAGTATCCCTTCTCTTGTAACAGATGGCGAAGTGTATGTATTTTGATAAAACTCCCGCTGATTGTATATTTACCTCATCCCAACCTTTCCAGAAAACTAAGACCTGGTACTGACCGAAGTAGTTAGCACAAGGTAGGTAGCCTTGCAGTTAATACCTTAACACACTTGGACAAGCCCCTTTAGATCAACTAAAATCATTTCGGTTGTGGCACCATTGTATATTGTTTTTGTAACTTCTGCATTTGGACATCACCCCGATTGCCTCTGCCTAGTTCTGGCGCTGCCTTCTGGCTCACTATGACACTATGGGATCGGACTGCAAACTCCACCCTCAAAATATCTCAGTATTGTTATTATGTACTCCCTCTCTGGCATTTCTCTTCAATGCTACTGGATGTGTGTCACATCTTTCAATCAGGCATGCACACTAAGAACAGACATATAAGACATGTTTAGCTGCCATCTTCGCCGAATTGAAGGGGCACTAGCCGAATGTACCTGCCCTAAATTTAATTTAGACACAATAACGGTAGTTGTGATTTAAGAATTGAATATTTTTTTTCAAATACGTTTCGTACCTGTCTTAGACTTGCATTCGATACCTGTATTTTTCCTAAAAATACAATTTATTAGGACCTCATCCGTAGGTCACTATTTATATACTTGGAGTCTCCTTAGCTATTTTTGAAATGCGGTTCTTGATTCTTCTTGATTCTTGATTAGAAAACTGGCCTCACATCACGTGGGACATTCCCATAAGTGTTCCGCCCTCTGTTCCAGCAGCCATTCGACTTGACGGTGTTTCTAGTCCAATGCAGCCGAAACAGATGTCGACCCCAGGGCACAACTCTGGCCCTTGCGACAGGTTTCTTTGTTGTTCCTAGTGTAAAACGATGCGTCTCCGTCAAATCATTGTTTGCTAATTATGCTATTAATTCCTCCATGAGCTGAAGCACAATCTTTTCAACTTAAGAGCCGAGTCTGTTGTCGTTATTAAGTGATACATCAAAACCACTCCTCGGTGTATATGTATATATGCGATCCACAACAGAAACTGGTATATTCCATTCATTTTATGTATATTTTATTTCAATAATGTATATTTGATCCAAGACTATCAACATATTAAGACATGTTGCAAATTGAAAAAAATCTTCTAAAATGGCTCATTTAACGTTTCCTATTATTTGTATTGGCTGTCGACACAAAGTATACACAGTGACCAAATGACGGGAAACGTCAAATGTATAATTTTAGAATCCAGCAAGTTCAGAGAAGATAGACATATCATGAAGAACGGATAAAGTGGACGAAAGAATGATGACGATGATTTAGTAAGAGTTAAGAATGAGGATAAAATTGGGAAAAAATGCGTGTCATAAACTCATTATTATACGTTCCATTCCGGCTCCGAAACCAACAGTAAATAGAACCGTTCAGCTTTGATCTTTTTTATTTCCCATTTCCTATGATAGGTTTCATGGAATGTTTAAGCACTTTAAATGATATATTGTTTATTTATATGTTGGCTTTCGTCCTGTTGAAGGCTTTTTAGTCGAAATATCGTCTGTCTTTGTTTCGTTGCTAGTGTGTTTTATTTATAAATAGCGGTAACACATATACCTCTTTCGGTTTATTTTAATATTTGCCCAGTGTTGCCCTCGCATTTCCAGTATCTGGCTGTCTCCTATTACTTGGTGTTTCATCTGAAGAAGTTATTATTAGATGACAATTTGTTTTTATTGAAATTATTTTTATTTTTTTCTTATTTTTCTGTTTTCTTTTTCAAATAAAATCCAGTGAACAGTCGTGAAGGGAAAGACAAGCCTTCTTAAAGACTAATTTGACTATTCCCGTAAATTTCATTGGTTAAACTTTGTGTGACAGCAAATAATAATCCAGGGAAGAGCGAGAATTAATTTAGAAGGCGAGTTTTCTCATTAGCCAATAGGTCTTATAAAAAAGCGAAGGCCACGGAACAGTCAGCTAAGTATGTTAGTTTTTCTCCTCCAACCGCCCGTATGTGAAATCCGATCAACATTCCTGCAGCGGCAGTATTGTGTGGGTTTGCGGTATTTTTTTCCCTATTTTATCGTTATTTATTAAAGATCATATGTTCAGGTGAAACTAGACAAGCATTGCGGAAATGGTTACGGTAATTGATTTCATCACATAGCGGCAATCCGAAGCTTCTAGGGCACAGTAGGAAAACATAATCTTTGTTCCTCTGGTTCTTAATCTATGGCTGGCGAAATTTGTGGTAGTCATCAGGGTAAAGGGGCAATCATTCATGATATCATGACGCCATCGAGGCCACATCTTGAAGTGGTGTTGGGGCTTAGTTCAGCCATCAGGGGCTGGAAACTAATACTAGTCGGACAGTCCCACTCGAGTTGGACCACAGTTCTGCCCAAGTACGCAGGGTGCTGAAGACTGAGACAACCAGACAAAAGGCGCACAATTAATCAGGATGCCACGTACAAAACACACTGGGAACATGTCTATATCCAATAATAGTTATGGTGCCTGTCCTGTGGCGGACATTCAGGCAGTGACTGTGCCGGACTCTATACCTCGAAAGGGCCCATTCCCTAATTACTGGAGGTCGTCTATTGCCCCGAGGAGCCAGGAGGTAAGGGAATAGAGCTACTGGCCAAACAAACCAACGACACATAAAAATAATGCACTTGGATGCTGAGGGTGTCAACAGCAAACGATATGGATACTGTAAAAAAATGGAGCTTGAAAATATCCTATGTGAATAATAAGTTAATGTATGCTGTATTAAAGAAATGCACCTCAGCAGCGATATAGCTTTTAAAATCAGAGGCTACCGGTTTTACCGATCAGACCGAAATGACAGACGAAAGGGTGAATTTCCGACACTTGTTATTAACAATATCAATGCATGTCAGCTAGAAGTGTATATGAAGGGAGCAGAATACCAGATGCTCCACCTAAAAACAGACAGTACAGAATTCCATCTCCTGAACTACTACTGCCTAAATCATAGATCACTGGCACTAGACATAATCTCAGAAAAAGAGAGACTTATGTTGTGTGGTGACTTCAACAGCCACTCTCAGAGCTGGGGTTATGATCACATGGACAAGAGAGATCGGGAACTTGAGAGCTGGCAGGATGAAAATAAGCTCATACTTATTAACCAGCCAGCAGACCCACCAACCTTCTACTTGAGAGCATGGCACATCACTTCCACACCAGACCTTGAATGGAACATCACACGAGTCGTTGGAAAGCAGCTTGGAGGTAGTGACCACAGACCCGTATTTTTAGAAATCCACGATGAATTTATCAAGGACAGACTAGAAGCACACTCACTAGGTGGAACTATAAGAGGGCAGACTGGAAATGTACTCAGCATTTAAGCAGTGTTCTAGCTAAGGACGTGAACAAAGATATAAATATGGTAGTTAATGAATGTAATAGGTGCATACTACATGCATACTACTACAAACCCTATTGGAATGATGAACTGGAGAGGCTGCAAAATGAGATGGAAACATCTAGACAACAGACAGAGAACAGACCTAGCCAAGAACACCAAACAAATATCAGCAAACAAAGGCTAGATTTCAAAGAGCCAAGTTATAAGCCAGACGGAGCAGCTGGAAAGAAAAAAAAACAGAATGGAAACTGGTAAAACAACTAAATGATGAAGGTACAGGGAAAATACAAGGATCACACTTTGTAAAGATAGACACAGTTTAACAGGTAAACATGCAGCTGATTACTTTGCATACTCCTTTGCAAAAGACAATAAAATCAAAGTTAGCCCAAACAAATAAAAGGAGGTTCGAGAGACCCAGCAAAATATTGAACAAGACGGACCTATACCTGAAGTCATGGAGGCACCAATCACATTGAAAGAACTGGAGCATGCAATATCCAAATTGAAAATGATAAAGTCCCCAGGAGCTGTTGGAGTATCCAATGAAATTATTAAAAACCTGGGAACTGCAGCAAGAGCAAAGCTACTTCAGATCGTCAACACAAGCCGGACCACAGGTAATGTTCCGAAGGCATGGAGGGAAGCAATAATGATACCACTCCTCAAATCAGGAAAAGAAAGCAACACAGTCTCACAAGCTGTCTATGTAAAACAATGGAATACATTATCAATCTTAGTATGCAGTGGTACCTTGAAAGTGAAAACCTTCTGGTATCGCAACAAGAAAGCTTCAGACAGTGCTACTCTACTGAAGATCAGGCAGCCTACCTCTCCAAAAAGACTGAGGACGCCTTCCAAGATAAGAAACTGGTACTAGCAACATCGATAAACCTCAGGAAAGTATTTGACACGGTTTGAAAAGAAGTACTCTTAAAGAAATTGCGAAATCTCAGGGTTAATTCAAGAATGTACAAATGGGTAAAATCATATCTGCATAATAGAAGAAACAGGGTACAATTGGATGGTCGCAAGAGCACGAATGTCCTACTGCGTCATGGAGTCCCCCAGGAAGGAGTCTTGTCACCCACACTTTTCTTGATTTATATCAATCATCTACTTGCCGAACTACCACACGGGATCAAAGTGGCAATGTATGCTGACGACCTGGTGATCTGGTATACGGGGACAGTGGCCACTAAACAAATACAAAGATCTATTAGTGCCATAACCTATGGGCAGATAAATAGATGGTGGGTCAGCATTAACACATATAAGTGCAGCACTACACTCTTTACCCTCTCACCAAAACAAAAAGCCGGTGTTATCAGGATAGATGGAGAGCTCTTGAAAGAAGACAAACAACCCAAATACCTCGGAGTTCCTTTTGATGATAAGCTGACATGAAAGCAACACATAAACAAAGCAACAACAAAAGCCAGGAGCAAGTTAGGTATCCAGAGAAAACTAAGTTGAACCACATGGGGAGCCAGTAGGAATATACTCCGTAAAGTTTACCAGCAAGGCATAAGACCACACTTGGAATATGCCTCAGCTGCATGGTGTCCTGCATCAAACACCACATTAAAAGATCTAGATAAAGTGAAAAATCAGGCACAGGATAATGGGAGCAATGAAATCAACACCCATAGTAGATATACAGAAAATGGGAAGAATGCAAACACTTGGCGAACGCAGAGACACAAAAGTACTAATTCAAACAGAAAAGTTTCAGTGTATGCCAAGTCATCATATGAAGGAAAGATTCCAAAATCGAGCAATGGAGCGATTGAAAAGAAGCAGCTTTATCCACCAAGCTAAACGACACCGTAGACAAATTACAGATCTACCTAAATTTGACAGCCCCTTAAGGTCTGTACCAGAATAAACCATTTGGAGTGACAGGCGTGGAATACCATTATACATTCATACCCACGTGAAAGGAGTAATAAGCGATGACGAAAAAAAAACAGTTTGCTGCGAAGAACAGTCACTCTCAGTTACCTGAACGATGAATATACACAAGACATATGGGTCAAAGTTTACACAAATCGGCCAGCACAGAATGCAGTGAGAAATTGAGGTGCAGGTGTATGTATAGAATGTCCACAACAGCCTAGAGATTCGATCAGAACACCAACAGAGAAATTTTGCAATAATTTTGATGCAGAAATCCAGGCAATTAGGGTGGCAACTGAAAAACTGCTGCTCCAACCCTGGCCCACTGCCTGTGGTATTCCTGATAGATGCAAGGTCAGTGCTTCAAGTTCTCCAGTCTGGAAAACTAACAGACTTACGAAAACTACTAATAGAACTGTCTTACAGTATAGGGTAACCATGCAGTTGATACCCTCTCACTATGGAATACCAGGAATGAAAAAGCAGATCAACTGGCTAAGGAAGGTGCCGCCGAAGACCAACCAGATGTATCAATCACCTATCATCAGAAAGAACAGATGGTCAAGTCAATAAGAACGCAACAAACACCATCACACGATGCTATTACATTATGAACAGATCAGAACAAGTTGTAATTAAACGCCTCTGAACGGGACACAACGGACTCCAGTCACATGTACACAAAGTTCAAGATTGGCAACACGGCCATATGTACATGTGGACAGGCAGCACAGAGTGCCAAACATATACTTCAAGAGTGTTCTGAGTATGAAACGCTGAGGCAGACTTATTGACCAGAGAAAACAACACTGGAATCAAAGCTCTGTGGGCCACTGTGTGAACTAAAAAGACTGAGTTTTATTCAGGAGAAAGAAATACAGATATAGACATGTTTCAAGTGAACGAAAGAAGAAGAAAAAGAAGAAGAAAATGATATCGTGGTAGTCGGAGTGGTATTCTTTGTTTCTGTTATCTCGGTGTGACTATGAACAGGCGTGTTCTGTATCTGTTGTGTCACTGTGTCTATCCTCTTGTCAGAATTCAACAGGGATGCCAAAATGTCCGTTGTCTGTTGTGTTTAAAAAAAAATTATCTTGTTTTACAGACTGTGTACTGTAAATTATATTCTTCTGTAATACTGACAGGCAAATATAATCTTGTTAACCAATCAACTTTAACACTAGTGCTGTGTATGGGTTCTGCCAGTTACAATTTAAACAATGGGGCTGTGACGGATCTTCTTGGAAAGTGGGGGGTGGGGGGTAGAAACTAATGTTGGTACTATTTGGCTAGTGAGTCAGGGATCATTCTTAGCAAAATTTTACCTGCGTTTCCTGCGATGCGTTCTGGTAACAGACTAGTCTGTCCACGAAGTAAGATTGACATGTGGTGCAGCCTGTTGTGTTTGGACTGCAGGAAATGAATTAATGTACTCATTAAATCTACAGTAGATATCGACATTGCATGAAAATAAAATATGATCCTAACTTTTGGCATTGTACAGTGACAGAGAATCAAATAACCCTTTAAGTTAAATAACCCTTTAAATAACCCTTTGCGAAAGTTCTCGAAAAATTGTCCTCCAAAAATATTGGCAAGGGAACCAGAAGCAGAAAATACAACTCCCCTTCCTGGTGCAGGGAACAAACGTTTCAAACTCAGACGTGTTAGATTTAACAATCAGTTAGTTCATTACGTTATTGGTTCTTTTTCTGTGCAATGTATAAAAAACTATAACATATTTTTTCTTTGTTGCCGTTGATTTCATTTGCCAGAATTTTCTGTTAACTTTCTACTTTCATAACTTTAAAACACAAGTGCTTGCTTCTTTTGTTTGTTACATCTTCTAACACGTTTCTTGGAGTTTTTTGATTCATTCGTTTTGGATTTCTTTTTAGGACAGCTGTGGCTTGAGTTTGAGACATGGTTATCTTTTGCGTGGTGACATTTAGTCTTCTGTACACTCGAAACTCGTGGTAACAACAATCTAGCAGACGAGAATCGCAAACAGCATTATTATATTTATCATATAAAATTAGGAGAAATTTACTTGTAAAGAACTAAAAAGGCCGGTATTAATGTGTGTGCAAGCATAGACATCTAAACACAAGGGTCAAGCACGCATCACACATAGAGGGTTATCTTTTCGGGATTTCTGTTTAGAATAGTCTTTTTCAGCGTTCATTCTCAAACTCCCGCTGGATCTCCCTTGTAGCAGGACCATGGTCCTACTATATTTCCAGCAGGATGTAGACCAGATAATAAATGCGTTGTGTCACCTTTTATTTGCGCCAATGGTCCGATACATCCGTCTTCGGTGGGGTTTTGAATCAGAAACAATTAGTTCTGAATATTTTTCGCACTGTTCTCTTGCAGCGGTACTTATCTGGTATGCCGACTTTTTTCGCGCTTTACATTCATTTTCGAAACAAAATTATACACATATCCAACAAATTGTCTGTCACGGGTAATGACGGTAGCACGCAATACTTTTCTGGGGAAGGACCTGGTAAATGCTGTACGTAAAATTCCGGCTATTTTTGGTAACAATTACCCTTTCTGTGACGCCTATTCTGTGAACTTTGTATTTAGATGACCATGGTACATGACATCCATTCTACAGTACTTCTTTGTATACCACTTGTACCTACTACCCAGAACATCCGGACGTTCGCGTCAATGAAAAAGCACTTGATCCCATACATTACCTTTAATATTATCACAACTGCAATTGTCCTTCAAGCCATGCCCATTTCTGTCTATCAATATTGCGCAAACTTTAGTTCACATATTGGAGACACGCGTGGTGCATTGATACTTTATTGTTCAAGTCATCTTAATTTTCAATATTTTTATGGTTTTGTTTTGTTTGATCGTTATTTGTTTCTTGAAAAAGGTCCCGGTTGGACCGATACGTGGATTATTGTCCTTTGTTTTATGTGAATTTTTTGTTTGTTTTATATTGATAGGTATTTCAGGTAACCTTTCTTTTTACCTAATTGTATATATTTATACATTAGTATATATTACTTTACTGTAAATCTAATACCACAGTGATCACATTTGTATGCCCGGTCATTCATAACACTTTCTGTATGATTCTTCAAACATCCAATATCCGCATAACTTGAACCACAAAAATTACAACCATATTGTTGTTCTGTTGTATGTGCGGTGTTATATTTGAGCTTGTCACTATGTATACTCTCCACATCACAAATATCGCACATACAAGGTTGCTGTTGTGTATGGATTCGTTTATGTCTAACAAAGGAATTTCTATCTGAAAATTCAACATCACATGTAAAAGGTTTCTCTCCTGTATGACCTCGCTGGTGATTTTTCAGTTGCCCACTCTCAGCAAATCTCACACCACAGAGATCACACTGGTAAGGTTTTTCTCCTCTATGCAATCTCATATATACCACTAAGCTGATGCTGTTAATAAAACTTGCACAACAAAAATCACGCTTGCAAGACTAATGCAGGTTGTGAATTCTGGTGTGTTTTTGCAAACCCCTTCTGTCAGTAAAATCTAAACCACAAACATCACAGTAAATATACTTCTGTCAGTAGATATCTTTGTCTCCAAGAAGATTGACTTCATTCTTGACTGACACAACAGTTCATGTGTCAACTTCACCGATGGCACTTATCTCATTTTCACAGGAATTATTATCATCACGAGTCTCTACATTATTTACATAAATGAGATGACCTATTGTAGAACAATCACTTTCATTTGCCAAGGCAGGTTTGTGACAATATTGTTACAATATCGTTCATTTGGTTCTATCAGATTTCAAGGCAGGTTTGTGACAATATTGTTACAATACCGTTCATTTGGTTCTATCAGATTTCAAGACAGGTTTGTGACAATATTGTTACAATATCGTTCATTTGGTTCTATCAGATTTCAAGGCAGGTTTGTGACAATATTGTTACAATACCGTTCATTTGGTTCTATCAGATTTAAAGGCAGGTTTGTGACAATATTGTTACAATACCGTTCATTTGGTTCTGTCAGATTTCAAGACAGGTTTGTGACAACATTGTTACAATATCGTTCATTTGGTTCTGTCAGATTTCAAGGCAGGTTTGTGACAATATTGTTACAATATCGTTCATTTGGTTCTATCAGATTTCAAGGCAGGTTTGTGACAATATTGTTACAATACCGTTCATTTGGTTCTATCAGATTTAAAGGCAGGTTTGTGACAATATTGTTACAATACCGTTCATTTGGTTCTGTCAGATTTCAAGACAGGTTTGTGACAACATTGTTACAATATCGTTCATTTGGTTCTGTCAGATTTCAAGGCAGGTTTGTGACAATATTGTTACAATACCGTTCATTTGGTTCTGTCAGATTTCAAGGCAGGTTTGTGACAATATTGTTACAATACCGTTCATTTGGTTCTATCAGACATTCTGTATGGATTTTGGCTAAACAGCCGACCTACTGATCTATTGCTCCGGCATGCCACGCCTCACTCTATTATACCCACATATATATGTGGGTTAATGTGCCCTGAAGGCAGGTTTGTGACAATATTGTTACAACGCTTTACTCGTTCATTTGGATTTGTCTGGATTTTGACTAAGAATTCCACCTATAATTATTTGTTATATTGTACAATTTATATAAAAAATAAATTATAAAAAACAATTTTTTATACCAACGCTGTATTACCAAGCCAAACATGGACAACTACAGCACAAGATAAACGTAAACTTGTGACAGCTGAAATGGCATGCTTGCTCAGAATCCTAGGAATATCGCTAAGAGAGTGAGAAATCAAGACACACAAAGAACCGGTACCACTCCAATCTTGGAATATATTCAGAGACAACAGATCAAATGGTTTGCACGCATCAGCAGACTACCATCAGACAGCATACCACAGAAATCTATGCTACACAGATACATTGAAGGCAGACCGCGAAAACGATGGACCACCGAAATAAAAGAGGCGATAAACTCCACAATATACTCAGCACACAAGAGGGCCGTCTCCAGACAACTCTTGTACCCCTGACGCTGAAAGGCAACAAAAGGTTTAGCGATTAGATAGAGATAGATCCGACCTATTAGTCTATTGTTCCGCCCTGCCACGCCTCACTCTATTACAGGAAGCATGAAGATAAATTAAAAATTCTTGAGACTAACGGGAATTGACGCAGACGCGTTCTAACGGCACGGAATCGCCTTCCAAGATCAAGTAAACGAGTTTTTTGCGTGTTTTGGTTAGTCAAGTACGAAAACACTCGTTTACATGAGGTGCAATGCATTTCGGTGCCGCTAGAACGGACCTGGTTCAAGTCCCGCTAGTCTAAAGAATTTTTGGATGATGTCAGAAAAATACTTCTCCCTCAGAAGCCAGATTAATGGAACTTCCTAGATTGAGCTAAAGAACACCTCACAAACGAAAGCATATATCAATCTATCAATCAATACGTCGTAACCCGTCAGCGTTGTAGAGGTACCACATTGGATGCTTCAGCACACAGAGTTTTCCAGCGATTTCTGTCTTCAACGATGCAGAGGAATGAGGAAAAATCGTGTCCTGTCCCTTCCTTGATGCTGTCTGTCCATGTCTGTATTTGCCCTTTTCTGCTTCTTCCCCCTTCGACGGTTCTCTGCATTATTGTTTTTGACAAGGAATCTTGTCTGAATAAATGTTGAAACTATGCTATATAGTTTTCGTTGTTTCACTATTGAAAGCAGTGGTTCGTTTACACCGCATACATCTCTATTTTGTTTCTTGCGTACAAATTTGTCCTATGTTCCCTATAGGAAATTCGTCTGTAGCAGTTGTAGTCGAAAGCATGTAATCGTCTCTACATGTCCGAAGTGAGTGCCCAACTCTCACAACCATGTAACACAACAGAAAGCACCATCGACTTATACAGTTTGACTTTCACTCCAACACTGATGTTGCTTTTTCAAATCACCGTCAGCCTTAACATAGACGCTAAAGCCATCTCCAAACTTATTTTTAATTCTGTTTTGCATTTTCCATCACTGCATATGCTGGATCCGAGGTATTTGAAGGTATTCACCTCCTCAAGCTTGTGTCCATTTATCACGATTTTGGTCTGTTCTTCTGTGTCTCTTCTGTTAACCAAGATCGTGCTCTTTTCTGTGTTGATTTCCATTCCGTACTTGCTGGTAACGTTTTCCATCTTTGCTGTTAACTCTTGTAATTCTTGTTCTGACCCAGCTATAACATCAATATCATCAATGAAACGCAAGTTGCAAATAGGGCAACCTCTGATTGATATAGGCATGTTGTAGTAATGTAGTGTAAGGCATATATAACACAAGAGCATTGGGTAATGTCATGTTACGTATTCTCTCCAGAACGTTATCTTCCCAATGAACTCCCCGAATCCTTCTCTGTCCACGCGGCTTGCATTTTCCCACGACGTATTCATGTTATCTTTAATGTCGTCAGTCCATCGTCTTCTTGGTCTGCCCTTTATCTTTCCGTCCAGGTACTCTGCCCTCCAGTATTTGTCATTCTAAACAGTTGTGTCTCTTTATATGACCAAACAAGTGTAGTTTTCTTTTTACCATTGTGTTTAGTACCGACACTGGTATCTTCAATGTGTTTATAATATCTGAGTTTCTCTGTTTTCCTTCCATGATATTCTAAACTAAGAAAGATGGTATCTTTCTGTAGCATTTCATCTCACAAACGCGGATCTTCTTTGCCTCTGTTTTACGTATGGTCCATGTTTCACTGCCGTATGTTGCAATCGGAAAAATAAACGTTCTTAACGTTAGCAGTTTCGTTTTTATTCTGTTGTTTTTCCATATGTTTTTCAAACGTGTTATTTTACAATATGCCATTACCAATCTCTTCCTTATCTCTGCCATACAGTCTCCTGCACAGTTTGTGTTTGCTCCTAAGTATTCGAATTTATCCACACAGACTCTATCTCAGTATTGTCTTTTCATTTTTTATTGTGATATTGTAATATCTGTTGACAGGATTTTTGCGCGTTTAAATATACGTTTTGTGATTCGCTGTATTTCTTTGTGTTATTGATTAGTTGTTGCAATCCCTTTATATAATTTGAAAGAAGCACTGTGTCGTCGACATGGCGTAGTTCAGGGATTTCAAAACCACCGATATTTAAAGCGTTGTAGTCAGCGTTGTGTGTGTGTGTGTCTTCTCTCACATTCCTCATTATATTATCTGCGTAGATGTTGAACAGGTATTGGAAGAGTGTACATCCCTGCCTTACTCCACTCTGTACATCCAAACACTCTGAGAGATCACCCTCTAACTTCACTGCAGCCTTTTGATCTTGAAGCTCTTCTATTAGACGAATCAGATGTCTTTGTAAAATGCACTGTATCAAAGAGCATAAACCTTTGGAACGCTGGATCAGAAACTAACCAGAAAGTAAAATGTGGTTGGGGTGATTCTGACTACATATTCCTATAGTACATTAATCACAGAAATATTCGAACATAACGCAGTGTATTGTAAAAAAGCTTATTTATTTTATGATTTCACGTTGTTCTTTACTCGGTATTGTTTGGTGTGTAACAATCCATGCCCATAAACCCAGACATGGTCACGTTTCGTATACGTTCTACTTGGGTGCATTAGCAAACGAGTACTCCAGCCATTTCAATTTTTAGTGTTCCTTGGTTAAGTAAAGTGTTCCTCTTATGTTGAGGTGCACTATTTTAAACCGCGAACGTTAGTCCAACTTGAATATTTCTGAGCTTTACAACCAGCATAAAATAGTCGAGGTCGCGATTCTGGTAATCTAGCCACCAGGATCTCCGATAAGTAATATTTCTTTATGCGATGAGTGGATTTACACTAAGAGGAAAAAAGGGAGGGGTATTGTCACGACACAGTTTGAGAAACACTATTTAAAGCACGCGCGCAAACATTTGGCAAGCATCTTTAACAGTTACCCTCACGCCCATCTCTGAGAATCAACTTGAGATGTTCACCACATCCCATAATTTCGTAATAATGTTTAGTGAATAAATCAGGATATTCAAATACATTTTCTTAGAATTCCCTCTCATTTTGTCATGCACTCCTCTTCATGCCTCCTGCTGTTGTGTGTATGTGCGTGTTCTACTCTTCATGCCTCCTGCTGTTGTGTGTATGTGCGTGTTCTACTCTTCATGCCTCCTGCTGTTGTGTGTATGTGCGTGTTCTACTCTTCATGCCTCCTCCTGTTGTGTGCATATGTGTGTTCTACTCTTCATACCTCCTGCTGTTGTGTGTATGTGTGTGTTCTACTTTTCATACCTTCTGCTGTTGTCAGTATATATATATGTGCTCTAATCTTCTTCATGTCTCCGAATGTTGTGCTCTACTCACCTTCACCCCTTCTGTTGGTGTGTATTCTACTCACCTTCACCCCTTCTGTTGGTGTGTATTCTACTCACCTTCACCCCTTCTGTTGGCGTGTATTCTACTCACCTTCACCCCTTCTGTTGGTGTGTATTCTACTCACCTTCACCCCTTCTGTTGGTGTGTATTCTACTCACCTTCACCCCTTCTGTTGGTGTGTATTCTACTCACCTTCACCCCTCCTGTTACTGATGATGTTAAATATAAACGAGTACCTAACTGATGCGACTGATGATGTTAAATATGAGCGAGTAACTGATGATGTTAAATATGAGCGAGTAACTGATGGATGTTAAATATGAGCGAGTAACTAATGATGTTAAATATGAGCGAGTAACTAATGCGACTGATGATGTTAAATATGAGCGAGTAACTAATGCGACTGATGATGTTAAATATGAGCGAGTAACTGATGATGTTAAATATGAGCGAGTAACTGATGATGTTAAATATAAACGAGTACCTAACTGATGCGACTGATGATGTTAAATATGAACGAGTAACTAATGATGTTAAATATGAACGAGTAACTAATGCGACTTATGTTAAATATAAAAGTGTAACTAATGCGACTTATGATCTTAAATATGACCAGTAACTAACTGATTCGACCGATGATGTTAAATATGAACGAGTAACTAATGCAACTGATGATATTAAATATAAAAGAGTAACTAATGCGACTTATGATCTTAAATATGAACCAGTAACTAACTGATGCGACTGATGTTAAATATGAGCGAGTAACTGATGCGACTGATGATGTTAAACAAAGAGAATCCTTGACTGCATTCTCAGAAGAGATGACAAGTTTAGCAGAAGTAGATAAAACCTCAAAGCAGCGCAGCCAATCTTAGAAGCGCTAGTGATGACTCATCAGATGCCAGGATGCTCACTGTTACACCTATCATTTAAAGCGCTTATGTATTTCGTTCAATTTCTTTGCCTCCTTATCTGTCTTAGCATTCGGCATAACCTATGAACGAAACGCACAGTTAGTTTTAATCTCCTTTACGATGTGTCTCACAAAGTAACGGATCGTTAGGAATATACTTCATTTATGTTTGTGGTTTGAAAACTTGGATGAGATATCTGCTTCTTAGGTCTGACAAATCCGACTACAACATGACTTCCAATGGGGTGTGGTAGCGAACTCTTCGCCCAAACCTCCTTAGTCGCCTCCTATGATATGCATGATAGATCATACTTTGCTCCCATGTCGAGTTCCGCCAACGCGTGCGCGAGTTAATTAATAATGAACATCTAGTTATTTACTTGGGTAGAGCATTGCAGGAGCGTAGTAACAGGTCTAAGTTTGTCTCATTTTCACAATGCCAGTATCTCTAGAGCAGCTGAGAACTATTCGCATTTCTACATTCTGCACATGTTCCAGAAGTTATGATGCCTAATCCGTCTCTTTACTAATTACACAATCCTGTAGGTTCATTTCGAATCACATTTTAGTCCCAAAAACAAATCAATGTGATTGACAGTCAATCACATTTCTAAAGTGGCGTTATTTGACTTTTAAATTGATTTTAATTGTTCACATAGCGTATACTTATGTCGGCATCCAATGAAAATCACGAGATAAGTTAAATTGCCCCTCTATAGAAGGATGATTGACAATGAGTCCACATAACTGTGTTGTCGAGGAACACGTCTAATCCATGATCAGACACTCGGTATAACCAGCAGATGCTAACGAATGGCAAGTAGTCGTTGCTCAAGATTCGCATCTACCATAACTTGAACTACTGCAAGACTTGGTTGGAAACGATGAACAACTGGCTCAAAGTGAAAGAGAACGTTATATACATCGTGGATTACAAGTAAAGTATTATATACATTATACAAAAACATTCAGAATGACAATATTTATAATTTAATTGTTACAGAAATACCTATTATCAACGGTAATTACGTGTGAACAGTTGAGGCATTATGTCATGCATTGAATATATCGAGAGAGAACACATACAATGCAACTCCTTATAAGAAAGGAATGCACCCAACTCTCTACAAATACATATAATAAAACACTATCAGTTTACACAACCCGAGGAAGGTCTATAGAGAAATAGGATCTAGAACACTAACAACATTTTGAAAATATGTATATAGCACAATTGAGGTGATAAATCTGGCCGTGGAAGGAGACTTAAGGTACTGCCCAGCGTTTAACGGCAAGCGTGGCAAGTATTATAATCCACATGGAACTAGACAAATAGAGACTTGAATAGTAGCATCGTCGTCAAAACTCAGAAATGGTTTACTCATTGAATCCACGTTTACACGCAATATGTGATCTTTGTTGCTGCTGTGGGTCTGTGTTGATGTTTTGTTTTTCACCTTTTGTTACTTAAGCGTCAGACCAGCATCATTGTCGAATCCACAGATCAGTGGTGGGCAAAATACGAACCGCGGTTAAATCATGTACACTAAGTAAGGTTTTTATGACCTGTCAGGCTGATCTAAAACTGCTGTATTCGTTGGCCCTGGAGTTTAAAAAATACTCCTCAGTACTTATAGCTCCAAAGGGCTAAATAAAAACAAAAAACATTTTGGTCTCATACCACACGAGAAAAGCTAAATCCGGTCCGCTGACCCAAAAAGATTGTCCACCTCTGGCAGAAGTGTTCCGATCTTCTAATGATGATGATGTCGAACAGCATATGATGACTCCAGTTCTGTGTTGGTTACCGTTTGATTCCTACGATAGATGTTGTCGCATCCAGAATCAAATTAGAGGAGTTTGTTGTTAAGCGTGGCATGAGTACGACTGCACATGTAAAGGGCTGAATGAGGTATGTTTTTAATCTGCAAGCCACGGGAATCATCATACGCTTCCACATGTGCATGCACATTTGGGTTGATTCGAAGTGAAATAACGTCGGCTGATGAGCAATTACCAGTAACCTTTGATTCGTATAACCCGTTCGTTTCTGGCAGTTCCACGTTGCACTCCCAAATCTTGCATCCTGAAGAAGATACAGATGAAGAAACACACCCTGCATACTTAAACAGACTTAACTTATTGATTGTTTATCCGCGTCAGGTTATCAAGAGATTTTCACATCAAAATGTGATTCGTGATTTATGCATATTCTATTAAAACAGTGATTCTCAAACTTTTTCCGATAATGCCCCATATGAACATTTCATTTTACAAAGGCTGCACGCCAACACACGCACACGCACACACACACACACACACAAACACACCCCCCGCCTCCAACTTTTATACTCAAATTTAACCCCACTCCTACTTTTACAATTACGTCGTGAGCAACCCTGTTAAACAATTGACAGCATTGTGTGCCGTGATATGTATTATACAACTTTTGTTTTCATTGACTTACTACGTTTACAATACAAGAAAGGTTGAGAAGTCTTCAGCATATTCCACTGTCACATCGAGCATGAGGATGGAGATAGAAGAAGCTACAGCAGCACTTAATTGGTTGATAACAGATACATCAGCACACTCGGTAATACTCACAGACTCTCAAAGCATGCTGCGCAAGATAGAAAAGTGCATGCTAAAAATAGAATGGTGGGACTTATTGAACAACTCAGTTGTCCAGAGCACTACATGGATATGCTGGTCATGCTGGGATCAGATGAAACGAGAGAGCCGACTTATTGGCAGGCAATGTGGTGATAGACGTCACATTGATGAGAAGAGATAAAGTAGACTTGATCAAGGCAGTAATAAATTCATTTCAAGATGCAGATGATGTCAATGAGGTTGAGAACGTACACATACAGAGAATGTTAGAAATGGGAGTATCTAGAGGTGTATTAATTCTATTTATTGGATGTCGGTTCCAATAAAAAATGTTATTACGAAATAATACACACTTTTTTGTATCTGGAACTAAAAGACATTAATTCTTTTGATTTTTAAAATATTTTTTTAAAACATCCTTATATTTTTAACTGAAAAGCAATCATACGTTTAAAGCACTGAGTTTCCCTATTTTTCCGAGTGCCACTTGAGATCACCTCAAGACGCCCAGTTTGGGAACCCTGTTTTAAATCTACCAATTCGGGTGCTAATTTATGTGGATGTCGAGCAATAATTTGCAGTGTTTTTTAGCATGTAGGGAAGTTGGGTCGACAAGATGATATTATCAACATATGTTAAGTATTTGCATAGAAACAGATATTACATATGAACAACATCGAAGTTCTATTGTGACAGATCATTAGTCAAAATTTGGACAAACACGTTAACGTCGTGATATATGAATTGCTTGTGTTCAATACAGGGTTGCCATATTTGGGAAATATTGTTATTTTTAAATTTCCCTAGCACGAACTTTATCATTTGTATTTTTGACCATTAGTTTAAAAATGTGTTCATTTGCACATATATTTTTGCCTAATAGGCATGAAAATTTACAAAATCTGGTCACACTATCAATTGATGTTGTTGGCGGTATAAGTATTGCTCTCATAACTGCTGTCAGAACACAACCAATAAACAAATGCAACTTATTTCATAGATGCAGTTATTGAAATTACAACTTTCATCACTGATTCATTTCAAGAAAAGATTCCGGTGTCTGAAAACATCCCGATACTTGAAATGATTCATAGAAACCATTTCACTGTTTTATTTTGTGTTTTAATGAGTTTTTGTGTGCGTGCGTGCGCGCTTGAAATATCTTAATTGAAATTTCGTCATAAACAATTTCAAATAACTGGCAATCCTGATTAAAAACTAAAAGTTATTTGATTCAACATAAGTTTGTAGACACCTTGTAACTAATAGCCATAAATAGTTCTCAAGATATTGTTAGAGTGGGATGTACACATATTTAAGCTTCTTTGAAGGATACCTTCACCGGAACTGTTCCTCGCCGGAAAGTTATAAAGTTTTTATATGAAGTTATAGTGAGGAAATGCTGAACTCGTGTTGGTTCAACAGTTCAAGAGCCAGAAAGCTCTGTTAGACTAGGAATTGTCAAAGTCATGCGATATTTTCTAGTTCCTTATCCAAGCAGAACAAATTCTCCATAAAATAAACACGAACTACACGGACCATTTCCGTGATAGATTATCGAAAGTTGCCAGCGATTCACGTCTTGTATTCTCTTATACAGGCATTTGTTTAGTTAGAAGTAATCAATTATTCCTCGCAAACTTCTTCTTCGTCGTACGCCTTGCGGCGGACCCTCTGAAAGCATTCCGATGACCGTCCTGAGAAGGGCGTATGAGGGTGATCTGCGTTGTGTCATGTTTTACAGCAAGCTGCGTTATCTGCGCCTTTCGACCTGACACATCCGTCTTCTGCCAGCATTTTTTTTTGGCCGGGCTGGCATTCCCGTATCTTCGATCCCTAGTAATTGGTCAGGCTACAGCAGGGTTGCTGCACTCCTGTTTCCAGGCCCACTTCATGGAAGTCTACTGAGGGTCTCGGCCAGCAGTGGTTCACTGACCCTGATGCTCGACCAGCTATGAAGCGCCGGCCGGTGCACTCTGGTGCGCATGTCATGTCTGGGCCCCTTCGCAAACTGATACTTGAGAAATTTGATACATTCTTGCTTTATCATTTACAAATATCAAGTCTGATCTTTCTATAAAATACACAAGCAGATGAAAAGGATATTTTGTAGTTTAAATAGTTGATAGTTATAAAAGAACCCAGAAACAGGTTGAAATGATATTTTGTCATTTGATAAATAGTTGATAGTTGTAGAAAACACAAACTAAAAGGATAAAAGTTAAATAACTTGCTCGTAGCTCGAACGGCAATATCTCACAGGATATGGTATAAAACGTGTTGATAATTATGTATAACACAGAAACAGACTAAAAATATATTTACTGATGTCCTTCCTAGTGTCTTTCTTTGCATAGAACTATTTATATGTATGCCGTCATCGTTCGCTTTCGTGTTGTCTGTTATCAGTTTGATTTCTAGATCAGCTTTTCCATTGTAGTAATCCCTGCATTCCCTGCTGAGTGTGACTATAATCTTACGATAACGTATCTGATTTCACGAGCATTTCCCTTTTGAGTATTTCCTCAACAGGGATGGCCTAGATAATCATTTTCCACGCACATTTTCATCCATGACACACCTCGCTGGGGTCCTGAACCTTTAAAATTATGTATATTTCCATGAAGGAAGTGTCCCTGTCACTCTTGTATAGTGTTTCACCCGTGCCAATGCACGTCTTGATGTTATAACGACTAATCCAAGAATGTGTCTCGTCATCACGATTGGGGTATCACGCGTACATCCGATTGCTATCCGCATACCCTCAATTCTGATTGCGTTCCAGACGTTTAAATTGTACAGTTGACAGTGTGAGAAGTCCCAGGATGCAATTTATCATTGAAAGAATCAGTTATTGAAAAAGCAGATCAATTAATTTATGTTCTATACTCAGAGTATATAGAGTTATAGAACAATGTATAGAACTACAAAATTGACGTCTATGGCCGTTGTTCGATGCAATCGATTACTTCGTAACCGTGGATGCGCGCGCACACACCGTTTGTATGTGCGAAATAGCACGCCATCGTTGAAATATATTTACACCCATGTGTTGCCTGAACCCACCAAAGGAAAGCAAAGAATAGCAGAACTGTAATGCTTTGCGCATAGTAAGAGGCAACTAAGAGGTTCGGGGTGGTGTTAGCTGTCTCTATTCATGGGTTAAAGTACAAAATCTCTTCTTCATCTTCTTCAGTGTTCATTCTCAAACTCTAACTGGATCTCTGTTGTAGATTTCCAGCAGGATGTAGTCCAAACAATGAAAAATGCGTTGTGTCGCCGTTGTATTTGCGACAGTGTCCCGATACATTTATTTTCGGCGAGGAAATATATTCTAAAGTGGAAGTTGTAGACCGAAAGGCACATATATCGCATCCAACCTATAAACCATAGAACAACACAATCCGTTTTCCATAATGCATCTTGCTAACGAGCACAATTTGAGAAGGAACGCAGAATAAAAGTCGTTCGAGTAGATGTTTCTGTTTCCATACATATAACATCAGATTACTTTAAAATTATCATTCCTAGACTTCCACAGAACCATTATTTCATTATACGTTCTTATTTATTTTTACTTCTTGGCGCTTTCTTTGTTCATTTTGTTTCCCGAACACTTTATAAATAAACTAGTCCAACTTTAAACTGATTCTCACTTCATCCTCAATCATCCTCTATTTCTCTTCCCAGACCCTATGGTATATATTGTGTGCATGTGTTGTTGTTGTTTTTTTAAATGCATCGTTCTGACAGTTTCTTCCATCCTCCTACAAATATACATATAATAAAAGGAAGTATTCATGGTTGCCATCGAAGGTGTATAAATACTACCATGATTTCTTGAGAAAGCAAAAATACAGACTTCGATTAAAAAAAGACCACAAGATCGAATGTAAAACACAAATGTGGCAACATTGAAAGTAGTGAACCCCTTTACATCTTCTAGAACGGTGGTACTCTCTGTGTGCCATGGAGACCACATATACTTGAAGGGGGCCGTGGAAAACAGTTGAAGTGGGAAGCACATAATGGTAATTATATTGAACAAAATATGGTAAGATGTATATCAATAGGTCCGACTCGGTGGCGAAGAGGTACAGAGTTCGTCTCGGACGATAAAGTACCAGACTAATTTCAGCCGCAGGCGTTCTTACATCCGGACCATTCAGAAAGTAATGAAAGACTACTGAAAATATTTCTATATTTTTGAAAATCACTATCTATTTATCTACTTATCTATATAATATATTTATGTATGTTCCTTCAGCGCCGAATACGGTTCATAGGGCAAAAACCACAGCTCTCCAGTTCGAGTGATTTGATGTTACTGTGTGTAATTATTGCATTTTGTTGAGAACCATAGATGATTTTTCTGCGAAGTCTCTCTCTTGGTCTTCCTCTTTTTTTTTCCTTTACCATCTGATACCCATTTTAGTGCTTGTAGTGGCAGTTTGTTTTCATTCATTCTAAGAACATGTTCGATATAAGTCCCTCGGTTATAACTTACTATTGTAGATACATATTGCTATTTGTTGTCTTCTCTTACTTACTTATTTGACGTGAATTCTTCCCAACTATAATAATATTGAAGAGTTCTGCAGAAAGTCACTACAGCCAAAAACTGTTGCGTTAATCGGCAAAACTTGAATAAGATATGCTACCAGCAATACATTGTTGATACAACAATACTACCAAAACTTGAATAAGATATGCTACCAGCAATACTTTGTTGATACAACAATATTACCAAAACTTGAATAAGATATGCTACCAACAATATTTTGTTGATACAACAATATAACCAAAACTTGAATAAGATATGCTACCAACAATACTTTGTGCATACAACAATACTACCAAAACTTGAATAAGATATGCTACCAACAATAATTCGTTGATACAACAATACTACCAAAATTTGAATAAGATATGCTACCAACAATACTTTGTGCATACAACAATACTACCAAAACTTGAATAAGATATGCTACCAACAATAATTCGTTGATACAAACCAAAACTTGAATAAGATATGCTACCAACAATATTTTGTTGATACAACAATACTACCAAAACTTGAATAAGATATGCTACCAACAATACTTTGTGCATACAACAATACTACCAAAACTTGAATAAGATATGCTACCAACAATAATTCGTTGATACAAACCAAAACTTGAATAAGATATGCTACCAACAATATTTTGTTGATACAACAATACTACCAAAACTTGAATAAGATATGCTACCAACAATATCTATGAACATTGAAAAGCCTTGCTGAGTAGCCTCGGGGGGTGGGAGGATCACTTTCTAAAAATGTAAAGAATTACTGTTTTAGAGAACACGAGTATTTGGTTCATCATACGTGTGACAGAAGGAACGTGTGAGTGAAGAAACGTGTGATTTGGGTGGGTGGGATGGAGAGTGAGAGAAAGAGCAACAGAAATGATGAATCAAATCTCGCGAACAACTACAGTAAAAACAGCCCCAATGCACGTCTCGTCAGATTTCTAGGCCTGCTAGACCTCATCCATTTGATTCCAGCGATGTATTCATCCTGGAGATAAGCGTCAGGAATTTGCATCTCTCCCCTTCCCTCTTTTTCCAACTCCATAATTTTTCCCTCATTATTTTTCCTTCTTGACTTTTCTCACCCCAGGTGATGCATTCTCTGCGAAGGTTTTCTTTTCCCACAAGTCTCACGGTTCGAAACATGTTTTTTAAGCTACCTTTTCCCCCTCTATTTTCACTCTTTAACTTCTCCATCTCTCTCTTATTCTCTGTCACTCTGTTTTTATTTTTATGAGGAATATTTTCCCGCCACGCTTCAAGACTAGAATGTTAGTTTTAGTTGGGACTCCAAATAGCTGTTGTAGAACTAGTAGGATCGTGAGCTGGCAGGCTGGGACTCATAATCTGCAGTATTTCGACCTGATATCAAAATTGTGTTCAAGTGACTATGGATACTAGTAAGGAAGCTTTGTACAGATCTGAGGCGCGCCTCTTTCTCATTAGGGTAAAGTGTGATATGTAGTCGTGTTGTGTTCTTCTTTTTTCCATTTCTTGTCTTAATTTTTAAAGATAACGAAACGCCGAAGTCGG
Organism: Meghimatium bilineatum; assembly: GCA_034231615.1. Lineage (NCBI taxonomy): Eukaryota > Metazoa > Mollusca > Gastropoda > Stylommatophora > Philomycidae > Meghimatium > Meghimatium bilineatum. The sequence goes on along the minus strand of CM067322.1, from coordinate 70,175,528 downwards.
ACGTATCGGGTCAGTGACCCGTAATAAAACGGCAATATAACGTATTTCCGTTCTTTGGACTAGATCTTGCTGGAAATTTAGTAGGACCATTGTCCTGCTGTAAGAGAGATCCGGTGGGAGTTTGAGAACGAACGCACATAAACTAGAGAACATTAACTACCTACACAATACACACACACACACACACACACCCTTGCATGACGCTTGTGGTCCATTCTTATATGACGATATCGATGGCTTTCATAGTTGACTATTATAGTTGTCTATTTGTCAGTGCATTTTTTTCTACATTTTCAATGTATTTGATGAATCTCAGTCAAATTATTGTTATATTCTTCTTCTTCTACTGCGTACGTTTTCAAACTTCTGCAGATTAGCCGGATGTAGTCCAGAGAACGGAATGCTTTACGCCTTGGCCGCGATGTCTGCGGCTTTCGACCTGGCTCATCCGCTTTCAGCGTGGATTCTGGACCACTTTGACCCTGTATTGGATGGGACAGCAAACTACACCCAATACCTCCTTAGTTTCTTCTTACCACGTGCACGGATGGTAAAGAGCGTTGCTATTCCATGCCCCCATTTCGGCCCCCACCAATTCACGGATGTATTATTATCATCATCTAATTTCCAATATGAATCGCTGTTTCCACTCTATTTCTGCTTTTAATGTGTCTTTTAGTGCAATGTTTTGCTTCCTTTACTAATTATTTCTACAGCATTCTTTGCAATATCTAGTTTCAAAAAAAAATATATGTTGTGATCACTTGCTGAAGATGGGTCTAAATTATTGATCCCATATTCAGGTTTGGACCCTTAGGATTCGTAAGAATGACAGATATTTATGTTGTTTTACTTCAACTAATGAATGATTTGCCATATGTAACTTTGCTCACTCACTCGTACGTTACCTTGACCCAAGTTGTCTCTCTTTGTCTTCCATATCTCTTTCATTTTCATACTTCGTTTGATCTGGGGTTTTTTTCTTTCGGTCTTTTCCAAATTTGCTTTACAAAATATGTAGCTGTTTTCTTTATCAAAATTTCATTAGATGTAATTGTTTTCTCTCAGGCTTTCCCAAATTTAGTTTCACTAGATGTAACTTTCTCGTTATCTCTCTCTCGTATCTCGAGTTCACTTGATGTAGCTGTTTCTCTATCTATCTCTCTCTATCTCTTCGAGTTCACTTGATGTAGCTGTTTCTCTCTCTATCTCTCTCTATCTCTTTGAGTTCACATGATGTAGCTGTTTCTCTATCTCTATTTCTCTGAGTTTACTTGATTTAACGGTTCCTCTCTCTCGATTTCATTAGATGTAACTATTTTCTTCTCTGTTTCACTAGACTTATCTGTTTATTTTTCTGGAGTTTCACTAGATGTGGCTGTTTTTTTCTTATTAGTTATAACGTTTTTCTCTCAGATCTTCACAATTTCCGTGTCCGTTTGTTTTAATTTCAACAAAATTAATATATTATTTGAAGGAGTTGGTTATGTGTTTACTATGAGCAGACAATTATAGTGAAACGATTTGTTGTAATCAAGTAATCGTTCTTCAGGAAGCTTCTTTTATGTTTTTAGTCGAAAGACTTTCCGTCATTCCAGTTATAAAATCAGATATTTGTCCATTGTTTTCACGAGAACATATGGTCCAATGTTCATTATCATAAACGTGTGTTCATAGTTACCACCCAACATTATGAAAAGTCCCCAGTTCGGAGGACAAAAATAAAACCCAGATAAGCTAAGTTTTTATATCTGTAAGGGTAGTTTATTTTATACTTTACTATATTATGCTATGGATTCTGAATTGTTGTAATCGATACCTTCTTAATATTATGTTTGGTTAGTTTGTGTTCTGTATTTTTTGCTGGATAAAGGCTTCTTGATACATAAATGTGTACCCCCCACTCCAACCTGCTGCCGTATCTACGACAAATATCAAACATGTATTATTTCTTCGATGGTATGGCAGGCTTCAATATTGGAAATTTTATTTTTAATAATAGTCACGAACAAAGCTAGAGTAGGCTGGATATATATATATATATATCTGTACACCTTCTTCACTCGTACGGTGTTGCTCTCTCTCGTACTCTGTCCAATGTAACAACGCTAAGCTGTACACATTCTTCACTCGTACGGTGTTGCTATCTCTCTGTCTCCAATGTAACTACGCTAAGCTGTACACATTCTTCACTCGTACGGTCAGTGCCGGATTTACCTATAAGCTAAACAAGCTATAACTTAGGGCCCCCACTTTTTTGGAGCCCCCAAAATTATTTTTATTTCACTATCTGTATATTCTTAATCGTTAAAGGACCCCATATCTCAAATAGCTTAGGGCACCATACCTCAAATAACTTAGTGCCCTATCGTCTAAATCCGACCCTGCGTACGGTGTTGCTATCTTTCTGTGTCCAATGTAACTACGCTAAGCGGTACAAATTCTTCACTTGTACGGTGTAAACTTCTCAACAATGTGGCTTGTCAGGATGCTCCAATCCTCTCATTATTATTACACCCCACCCCCTGTTTGCATAAACCATTTTTTTTCATTCTTTAAATATAAAACAGAAATAGATATGCCACAGTTATTCCTGGCTTACCTCGTATACAATGATCGTGACCATCGAATATTATTGGACCTGTGGGCTATATTGGGAATCATCCTTCTACAATTAAAAATGACTTTTCTCGTATTTTCATTGGCTGACCTCACAAAGTGACGAATGAACATAACGGCAATCGTCAAATGCGTCACTTTGTAAGGATAATCCCCGATTAATCAGCAGGACTGTATACTTTGACTAGAAACATGCAAAATTCTACATGTAAGGGTTTTTTTCTCCTATCCTGGAAAAACGATAATACAAAATGACATCTTTTCTACCGACTGCATAATGTGGATAAAAATTTCTCTGAAGCACAGATAAGAAAATAATGTATACGTGTAAAAAAAAACCCTAATAAAAAGTTATATTTTTTCCCTGGCTATATTGACTTGGTATAGACCATTTGATATGAGACTAGTGATAAAGACGCGTGCCCTGTAATACTCGTCATAGTTTACGGCTGTGTGAGTTTTAATTTTATGGTCTCTATCAATCAATCATGTTTCATGCCGTGTGCAGTAGGCGATCATGCTTCTCCACAACTCTCTGTCTCCTTTGTTGTTAATAATTTAGTTTGTGACTTATATTTATGCCACAGTGACAACCCCATCCAGAATTTTCTGTCTTTGTCTTCTTCTGTCTCTTTCTCCCATTGATCTGTCCCGTGGTTACTAAACGTTCGTTTTATTTCTCTCATCATATGCCTTACAAATCTTGCCTTTTTCTAATTTTGCTATAATTTGCCGTTTTATTCCATCTTCTCTAAGAACATCTCCATTAGTTTTCTTGGTTGTTCATTGAAATTTTATCATTCTTCTTAAAAACCACGTCTCCATTTCCTCGTTTATCTTGAGCACTTTTATTTACTGTCTATGCTTCGTATTCATAAAGAAGGATTGGCTCAATGGTATATGAATGTTATATCCTATCACTCGAACTCGCGAATGTATTGATATTACTCCATTGCATATAATTTTTCTGATTTTTTTAAAATGTTGATTTGGCATGTCCTATCCTGTTATTGATATCAATGAAGCACATGCCATGTGATGTTCACGCCCGTGTGTTGCCGGGACCCGAAAGGGGGGCAAAGAATAGCAACACTGTTTACCTTCCACGCATGTCGTAAAAGGCGACTACGGAGGTTATGGGATGGAGTTGGCTGTCCCATCCCATATAGGGTCAGCGACCCAAAGTCATGCTGAAGTCGGATATGTCCGGCCGAAAGGCGCAGATATCGCAGCAATGCTGTAAACCATGACACAGCGCATTCCTTTCTCCGGACTACATCCTGCTAATCTGCAGGAGTTTGAGAATGAACGCAGAAGAAGAAAGAAGATGTTCAAATGGTGCCAAGATACTTGAATTTATCCGCTTGATTTAATTACGTATCATTGACATTGATAGTGCATTTTGGCGATGTGTATTTCCTTGAAACAACCAGTACTTCTGTTTTCTTCTTGTTTAAGACTGAGTGTTTTCACTTGCTTATACTAACGTGTCTAACGGGGCTATATATTCATTCTACTTGATACAATAACAAGAGCAATCCAGTATTTTAAAATATACGGCCTGTCAAGATTGAAGACTTGATTTCTGTGATCAGTATTCAGTGCTTTCCGCAAGGTCAGTTTTTTTTTTTTTTTTAAATATTGTATCTTTTTAGGAAGTGACAAATGTTTATATGCAGCGTCCGAACCGTCACCCCCTGTGATAAAATAGAAATACATGGCGCATGGAATGCGTTCGCACGTGTAGCGGAAAACATTGTAAGTACACACGTAAGCGCGCATGCGCACACTCACATGGAGAGGGTGGAGAGATAAATTGTTTTCTGTCAAAATCAAGTAAAGCAATTTATTAGCATGCGGCTCTGGGAAGTTACGAAAATACATATCTTCTTTTGTAGAGATTTCTACCGATTATATTGATATATTGTTCTCACCAAATCATATTCAGTCTCAACATTTAGTTTGTCCGCTTATGTACTGTTTTGACGATTATCAGCATAATTTGAGAAGATAGCATAAAGTATTGATAGTACACTGAACTAACTTACAGGGGTTCCATTTCTGGCACTATCGATTCAGTAACATAATGACCCATGTTTCACTCAGTCTGTAGATTTGGAGAGGAGTGTAAAGTTCAACATTTCACTTATGAAAATAGAACATCATATTTAGCACCAATAAGAAAGAACCAGAAATTAAAACAACAGGTCAGTTACATAAGAAGACAACGAACTACAAGTTGTCGGTTACATCAGAAGACATCACATTTCCAGTTGTCGGTTACATCAGAAGACATCACATTACAAGTTGTCGGTTACATCAGAAATCACATTACAAGTTGTCGGTTACTTCAGAAGACAACACATTTCCAGTTGCCGGTTACATCAGAAGACATCACATTGCAAGTTGTCGGTTACATCAGAAATCACATTACAAGTTGTCGGTTACATCAGAAGACAACACATTTCCAGTTGTCGGTTACATCAGAAGACAACATATTACATTATTTGCACACCCCACCAGACGACCACCATATAGCATTCCTCATAAAGCAATGCTGTGCCTGACAGTGGATACAAAGCCAAAGACCAGCCATTGAAAAGATGGATTACAGAAATTTTAAAAGTCATGGAAACAAACATATATGAAGCAAAAAGGTCGTATCTAGAGAACTCCTGATGCTACACGGTACAAAGGAATAGTTTTAGCACTAACTTACAAACAATTTTTAAGCAGCTACTCTCCCCCACCATACAAAATGAGCGTACTGGAAAAATACTGTCTTTCTCACACACAAGAAGCAACATTTAACCGTTTTGCATTCGAACCGAGTCCTTCGAGACAAAAATAAGCTGTCCCAAAATGGAGATTATATATATATTCTTAGTTAACTGTGTTAGGCCAAAAGGCACAACTATCACAGTTAAACTGTAAAGCGTGACAGATTGCATTTTGTGTTTTGAATGGCATCCTTCAAAAAAGTATATATATATATATATATATATATATATATATATATGAAACCATCTCCCTTAGCGAGGGTGTATCTACGTCCCTGGTCTCCAGACAATGAATGTTGGCGACCAATAGTGAGGAGAGTGTTCGCTTCTTATATTACGCTTTTCTAATCACTTGAAAAACGTCTTTCATGGTCACAAGCAGTGCAAAGAATAATAAGTTACATGTCATTAGAGACAATTAAGGAGAGCAGATCCCATCCATTAGATGGTTATAGTAACCCATATGCCATACTGATGTTGGATGTGCCAGCATCGCTGTAAACCGTGAGATAACTCCGTGCTCCAGACTATACCCTACTCAGTGACATAGACAAATCAGAAGATACTAGATAAATAAAGATTCTTATCGTGTATTGGAAAAAGTTTTTGGCAAAAACTAATAAACTTCCAATAGATTTACCTTTTTTTTAAAGGGAGGGGGGGCATAAATATGTACGTTAACACAGATAGGCAACAGTGTTCATAGTTCTTCAGTCAGTTATCAGGTTACAGGGCCAATAGCTTCAATGTACTGTGCAATTCACTTCTTCATAGTTCTTCAGTCAGTTATCAGGTTACAGCGCCAATAGCTTCAATGTACTGTGCAATTCACTTCTTCATAGTTCTTCAGTCAGTTATCAGGTTACAGCGCCAATAGCTTCAATGTACTGTGCAATTCACTTCTTCATAGTTCTTCAGTCAGTTATCAGGTTACAGCGCCATTAGCTTCAATGTACTGTGCAATTCACTTCTTCATAGTTCTTCAGTCAGTTATCAGGTTACAGCGCCAATAGCTTCAATGTACTGTGCAATTCACTTCTTCATAGTTCTTCAGTCAGTTATCAGGTTACAGCGCCAATAGCTTCAATTAACTTCACTATATAATTCAGGTAACAGTGTGTTATTAAGAGCCGTAGATGTTACTTCTTACTTCTTTGGTTAGATGGGGCTGGGGGTTTCTTACAGGTGAAGCGTACTCTTTGTTTTTTGTGTGAATATAATTACTGTTGTATTTAAACCATTAAAAAGTGGGATTACCGCTTATTTTGCTTACTTTCTAGTACACAATGTCATGTAGTTACAGTGTCCGGAAAGGCTATAATCTGAACAATGACATTTACATGAACGATGTAAGACTTACATTGCCAAATATGATTGAGAAGGTAACATTGTCAGGAAAAGTCATGACAGGGTGAACGTGTAACATTTAAAAAGTGACACTAGAATGTTCATGTTAAATGTTATGTAGCCCAAGTAGTCGTTCGCTCAGATAACTCCCTTATATAACGCCATGTATGTGTGTTCAGGCGTGTCTTTTCTATCTCACTAATTATCACTTTCGTTGTCTGTCGCTCCTTGTGATATTTTCGCTCCTGTGCGTTTCATTTCTTCTATATTTTCTATTGACATCAGATTTTTCTAGTACACTCTTCCCCATGTCAGTTTTCTATTTATTGTTCAGGTCTTGTGCTTAGCTTATTTTACATTATGATAATAACACTCATCCATCATTTATGATGTCTTGTAACAACCTTGTATGTTCATATGTATTTGTATATATGTTTCTATGTCGTTCATATCAAACTATAATTTTTGCTCTGTTTTGTGTCCAGTGTTTAAGATCTTATAGTGTGTCTTTACGGTTATTATGTTTAAACTGAACTTTCATTTTCATTACTGCATGTTTACCTGTTAAGGAGTGCAGGGATGATTTTTTGGCTGTGGAAATAAAGGCCGCTTTGCCAAAGCTGTCACCGCGACGTGTACAGGAAGAAATTTTTTTTATCGCACTCCCGAAAGGCAAAAATTCGTGGGATCTGAGTCCCACGTTCTGGCCATGCGGTCACATACCCCCACCTCATGTTTAAAAATATTATATTCATATTTAAATAGCTCCACGTGGATTTTAGACAATCTCCGTTGAGGAGCTTGAAAAGGCGAGCAAAGAATAGCAACTCTGTTTACCTTCCAAGCATCTCGTAAGTTGAGACTAAAAGGTTTTGAGGTGGAGTTGGCTGTCCCATGTCGTATAGAGTCAGAGCGACATAGAAGTCATGTTGAAATTGTATGTGTTAGGCCAAAAGGCACAACTATCACAGCTAAGCTGTAAAGTGTGACACATTGCATTCTGTGCTTCTAACTGCATCCTTCAAATCTACAGACATTTGAGAATGAATGCAGAAGACAACAGTCTCTCAATGTAGATGTTGTGCTTTCTTTTTTTTCAGCGTTCGTTCCCCAAATCCTGTAGATTCACAGAATATAGACCAGAGAGTGGAATGTGTTGTGTCATGGTTTACAGATTGGCTGCGATAGCTATGCATTTGCCCTGACATGCACGACTTCAGCATGACTTTTGAGTCTCTTTGATATTCTATAGGATGGGAAAGCCAAACCCATCTCTAAACCTGTTCGTGCTCTCTTAGAAGATGCATGGAACGTCACAGTGTTGCTTTTCTGTGCTCCCCTCTTGGTCCTGGCAACATGCCAACAATACCTTTACATTTGCAATACAATTCTTTTGTGTCCATTTTCAAACGCCTACAGATTAGCAGGATGTAGTCCAGAGAACTGAATGTATTGTGCCATGTTTTGCAGTTTGGTTCTGATATGTATGCCTTTTGTCCTGACACATCTGACTTCAGCATGGCTTTTTAGTTGCTTTTATGAAATGAGGCAGTCGGACCAATCCCTCGAAACCTCCTTAGTCGCCTCTTATGACATGTGTGACAGTAGCAGTGTTAATTTTTTTGCTCCCCTTTCCGGCTGTGGAAATACATGGGAAAAATTTTGCAGTTAAAATAAAGACTTGATGATTGATGTTGACTTGAAGCCCAGTAAATGAGATTTTTAACAAAAGATGAAAGTGGGAATTATAACGAAATACTTCAATGTAATATAGTTTCTTCGTTGTAGAGATCACCATGACTTTTGCTTAGAAGCTACTGATGGCTGTTCCTCTTGCAGTTCCTTCTCTCATGTGTATAGGTTGAGTTTGAGGTGGCCCCTCCAATATTTGAGTGTATTTGTGATTTGAGAACATTGCAGAAGACCTGCTACCATGACTCAACTTGTGATCTTGTAATCCAGATGATATTGATTTAACTACATCTTCTGCAATGTTCTTCTACATTTGCTTGCTGAAGTTCGATCTTGAGGGAACAGGTTTGCTAATCTTATTCTTCGGATGGGGCTAAGAGAATATGAAGGTCTTCTGTATGCTGCATTAGTGATAATAATTCAGTGTCTGCTGTATTGGTGGTGAGTTAGATGCTTGGTTATTTGTAGTATTTTTCAAACTCAGTAGTGGACTCAATAACTTATCTCTGTTGTATTATAGAGCTCTGACATGGCTGCCACAGATGGAGTCCAGACATGGGTTAGTCAACTAACTGCTTTGACCAATCAAAAATCAGCAGATGCAAACAAATCAGTAATGGAGGATGGTGATCAAGGTAAAGGATGCATGATCTTGTAGTTTCCGCTGGGTGTTTTTAAGGGGGGAGGCACAATCTATGTTACTGTCATTTATTATCAATATACCATCATTTTAAAAAATATGCTGGACATGTGATGTACATGAAGCTAGGCTTATGATGAAGGAACTTCTGAAAAGACCAGCTAGTGACAGTTGCTGGACATGTGATGTACATGAAGCTAGGCTTATGATGAAGGAACTTCTGAAAAGACCAGCTAGTGACAGTTGCTGGACATGTGATGTACATGAAGCTAGGCTTATGATTTAAAAAAATATGTTGGACATGTGATGTACATGAAGCTAGGCTTATGATGAAGGAACTTGTAAAAAGGCCAGTTAGTGACAGTTGCTGGACATGTGATGTACATGAAGCTAGGCTTATAATGAAGGAACTTGTGAAAAGGCCAGTTAGTGACAGTTGCTGGACATGTGATGTACATGAAGCTAGGCTTATAATGAAGGAACTTGTGAAAAGGCCAGTTAGTGACAGTTGCTGGACATGTGATGTACATGAAGCTAGGCTTATGATTTAAAAAAATATGTTGGACATGTGATGTACATGAAGCTAGGCTTATGATGAAGGAATTTGTGAAAAGGCCAGTTAGTGACAGTTGCTGGACATGTGATGTACATGAAGCTAGGCTTATGATGAAGGAACTTGTGAAAAGGCCAGTTAGTGACAGTTGCTGGACATGTGATGTACATGAAGCTAGGCTTATGATGAAGGAACTTGTGAAGAGGACAGTTAGTGACAGTTGCTGGACATGTGATGTACATGAAGCTAGGCTTATGATGAAGGAACTTGTGAAAAGGCCAGTTAGTGACAGTTGCTGGACATGTGATGTACATGAAGCTAGGCTTATGATGAAGGAACTTGTGAAGAGGACAGTTAGTGACAGTTGCTAGACATGTGATGTACATGAAGCTAGGCTTATGATGAAGGAACTTGTGAAGAGGACAGTTAGTGACAGTTGCTGGATATGTGATGTACATGAAGCTAGACTTATGATGAAGGAACTTGTGAAAAGGCCAGTTAGTGACAGTTGCTGGACATGTGATGTACATGAAGCTAGGCTTATGATGAAGGAACTTGTGAAGAGGCCAGTTAGTGACAGTTGGAACACTACCAAAAGGAGAATAATTTATTCCAATTATCATGCCATGATACTTCATCAGATCAGATCATGTTCTGTCCTCATAATGAAGGTTGGCTGTAATGAATCTCCAATCACTTTTTGTATCTGTGCCTTGGTGGAACTGACAAACTGTAATTTCTCCATCTCTTGCTGTTTGTCTCTTACTTGTATCTTTGTCTTCCTCTTGCTCAAAATTCAACTTTCTCTTTTGGTAAAGTCTTCAGAAGGTATCATGTCTTTCTTATCTGCCCAGCATACTTTATCTTGTTTTTATTTCCTTTAGCAGCTCTCTTTTCATTTCTAATTTTCCAGGACCTCCATATTTACTTGTTTATCTTTGCATAAAATTATACCTATTCTGTATATACCCATTTCAGTTTCCACCCATTCCATCTTCTAAATTCTTGTTAATTATTAGTTGTGTTATCCTTTGGGACTTGATCTCCCTCGTGTTAATTTTCCATGTTTGAGCTCTATATTTATGTAAAATATATGTAGCTCTTGATAGCTCTCATATTTTATTATATTTGTTTTGGATGTTAGCTTTTTTTCATCGAAAGTACTTTTGACTATTACTAATCTCTAGTTCACACCTTAACTTCCACATTGTTATCATTTTATTTGGATGAAAAAGTAGAGATTACTGGTAGTTTTCGCCATTCTGAGATTCACATAAGAGCAATGTGCATCTTATGGTGGAGACGAATAAAGAAAACATGCAGCAGAGTCTTAGAGCGACTGCTAGGTAGAACTAGAATTATAGTTGATGATGTTCGTGACTGAGGGAATTTGAAATCAAACATTGTATGAATAGAAATGTACACATGAGAGGCAGAATGAGTGCATAAAACCTAAAACCAAAAAGTTATGGCATACCTCACTAGCTGCTGTTGAAGAATAAGCATCACTGTGTCTGCTAAGGTAAGTTAATCAATCAGACAAAAAGTGTTTGCTTATTTACTATACCTCACTTTAATTTTAGTTTCTGCTCCCATTTTCAAAACATTTGTTTCTGCTTTAGAGAATTGTCCTGTTAACTAAAATTAAAAGAATCTATCTATCTATCTATACACTGGCCCTTGTTTGCATTGAGTTATCGCAGCTATGCTGTATACCATGACACAACATACTCTGTTATCCAGATTATATCTTGTTGAATTGCAGAAGTGTGAGAACGAGGGTAGGGTAAGAAGAAGTAGACTTCTTTTCTTTTCTTTCTTCTTGCTTTATACTCCTTTATGCCTTGCAGAGTCAGGGGTAGAAAAGTTCTCTGGAGATGGCCTTCTTGTAAGCTCTTTGTATACTTGTTCCTGTGATTTCCTTTATTTCTGCGGTCCATCTTTTACATGGTCTGCTTCTGTCTTTATAGCCGTGATGTCTATGTGTCATGGCCATCTGTGGCATGCTGTATGTTGGTAGTCTGGAAGTGTGTGAAAACCACTTGCACTCTCTTTTGTCTTTTGATGTGTTCCAACACTGGTATTGTTTTAGTTATCTGTCTGATGTTATCATTTCTAATTCTATCTCTTAATGACACTCAGAATATTCTTTCTAAAAATGTCATTTCTGCTGTCACTATTTTTCTTTTGTCTTGTGCTGTCATTGTCCATGTTTGGCACTTGTAGCACAGTGATGGGATAATAATAGTATTGTATAGTGCAACTTTAGTGTCTTATATTTACATTTTTGTTATGTTCTTATATGAATTAAATGAATATAATTTCATATTTTGCATACACAAGTAAGAATATTTATAGCACTTTATTATACAGGCATGCATCACTTTGAAATTAATAAAGATCGTACCATGGAATTAATTACTCTTTTTTTCAGGTGAAACTTCTCTTTCAAAGAAACCACCACAGGGTATCAACAGAAAACGACCTGGCACAGGCAGAAAGCTTCCAACCCTTCCTTCAGATAAAAGTCCAGTTAGCAGTGAGTATGGCTCAAACAGTGCAGATTTAGATTTTTCAACCACAGATGATGTTCCTTCAGGAAAGATACAAAATGATGCAGTCATTCGTAGAAACAGCACAGATAACAATATCAAGTCCAAGTTGAAGTCTAGTCAGTCTCGTTCCAGGACTATCAGCAATGGACATCCAGAAAGTCCAAATGCCTCAAATCGTTCTCGTGGCAGTGTAGATACTGAGGTACTCCTTCAAGACACTGCAACTGTTATGGCTGCTATACAAGCCAGAATATCTCACAAATCTAGCCATCGTGTCAAAGATTCTTATATTCAGGACTCTGATACTGATGCATCAAGCACTGTTGCTTTAGTCAATGGTAATGAGAATTATGTTAAGCCAACGTTATACAAAAGTCCCCAGGATACTTTGACACAAAGGATAAAAAATGATACATCGATAAAGTCTGGCATTACGCCCTCTATACCGGTATCTCCAGGGAAGAAAGCAATAGTACAGTCCTATACTCAAACAGTCATCTCAAAGAACATGGCTTCTCCTAGAAACACTCCTTCAACCAGTGGGTTGAGAAAGTCTATTGTGTCTGATGTTGTCAGTAGGAGGGATAGCATTGATAATGACAGCATTATTTCTGATGTGAGTTCTGACACAGGCGATGCTAATTTATCTAGGTTATCTTCCAAAGGCAAAGGTACAATTACTATGACTAGAACCAATAAGACATTTGATCTCAGACGTGCTCGAGTTGACAGTTTTGAAGAACCAGCTACCCCCAGATCTGGGAAATCTTCTGCACCATCTAGATCTAATTCTAACAGTTCATTTGGCAGATCTCACAGTCTACATAGCACTACTAGAAATAGATCCTTGACAACCACAAGCCGCAGTGAAGCAACAAGTCTTGGTGCTCAAATTGTCAAAAAAAGTCAGAACAACTTAGCTGAAGACAAATTAAGAAAATCTGGAAACGCATCTGTAGGTCGAAATGATAGTGTCAGTGATAAACGTAGTCAGGGCCAAAGACATCACCATTCCAGCTCTCTTGCAAATTCACATCCTGTTATTGTTAATACAGTTGGTAAGAAAGAGCCTTCATCAAAACTCAACTCAAAACAGACACCTACTAGCAAAGCTGGTCTCACAATAACAGGTATCAGTAGTGTTTCCAGCCGGAGCCAGTCCCAGCCCGGTAGCAGGTCCAACTCTCCTAAAGCAGCAGAGAAAATGGCCTGGAAGAGACGAAAAGAGTATGATGCACGTAAGTCAGTCGCAGAAGCTAAAGCCAGCAAACCAAAGGATACTTCAGGAGTTACAATGAGACCTAAACCATCAGCCAGTTCCAACATTAAAAGGAGAATGATCAGATCAGCATCATATACAAACTCTGCTGCTTTATCTTCAGGCATCCATAACTCTGGATCTAGCTCTCAGGATTTATCTGAGCGGAGAGATTCATATAATCAACATGAAGATTTTCGTAGGGCATTCATTCCATTTCGTAATGACAGGTCCACTCACAGTGCAGATGAGGATGACAGCCTTGTCTCTACCAATTCCACACAGGTGAGTAATGACATTAGTTATTCCCGAGATACTCTTGTGCAGGTGAGTACTGACACTGATAGATGTCTTGCATCCACTGCTGTTTGTCTTGACTTAAAAACCCTCTCACACACCGTATCCACTGTAGTGGTCAACTATTGTTGATATATTTTTACATTCTACAGGCATATTTTGTGATGTCTGACACATGCAGCCCACTTTAAATGGACTTGCCCTTTAGAGGGGTGTTAAGTTGGAACTAGAAAGCAAAAGTTAGAGCAGATTATTTTCAAAAATTCATCAGTGAGAGGGTTTTAAAGTGCATGAGATACTATGTGCAAGTAAGCACTGCTATAAGACCATTGTTATGCACTCACTGCTCACTGTTGTCTGTTGTTACTGTTTACATGCATGAGATGTACATTCAAAAAAGTTGAACTGAGTGTCTGCACCTGTTGACTGATCGTGTCTAATAGTGTATTGCCATTAGAAGCCAAGTAAAGAGTATTTAATCTATACACAGTATTTCCTGTTATGCATAACACTAGAATGTCCATAACAATAAAGAAATAAATATTGAAACTTTTAGATTATTGTTATACTATTGTAAAGAAATAAGATTTTGTTCCCTCTTTGTTTGACTGTTGGTTATTTTTTTCTGCATTGTCCCTCCAATTAAATTTATTGGATATGTAAGGTCAGTTACTGGATAACCTGGCATCTTAGGTGTCAAATATTTGCAGGAAGTAATAGAAGTATATCTATCTATCTATCTATCTATACGCTGTTGCCCTTGTTTGCCTTGCGGCGTCAGCGGTGGAAGAGTTCTATGGAGATGGCCTTCTTGTGTGCTGTTTGTAAGCTTGTTCCTGTGGCTTTTTTTTATTTTGTGATCTATCTTTTACATTTTATATCTTTTATAGTATATAAATAGTACAAAAGTACAAGATGGTAAAAGAATAGAGATGTTTGGTGAGGGGAATAATCTCACGGTTCCAAACTTAAAGATAGTATAGTGGGTTAAGTACACATTTACTTTAGAGATATTGAGCCATAGTACAATACTCTGTTCCTTTTCTCACACTCAATTCTGTTTATCTATAAACACAACTCAATGAATCAATATTTGAATGTTATACAGTTACAATGTATTTAACTTAGACAACAACAGTTTGATATTAGGAGACATCACAATTATAACATAGATAAAGCATTAACTGTAAGATAAATAACACTGTCAAATGCTTTACATCTATTTTTCTCATTGTACTTCTCAAATTAAACTAATAGGCATCACCTTAGTTAACACATTATGTATAAAAAACATATCATCGGGCATGTATCAATTCACAATTAGTCTCTTAAAGAACAATTACCTCAGTGCTTTAAGTACTGGTATATACATAATATCAGCAGTAAATTGAACAGAGAATTGTAGATGTGTTCACTTGCTAACTGACCTCAGCATCAACATGTGGATCTCTCGATGGATAGCAGTGCTACCACACTAGTTGCTTTAAAGTTGGGATGTTGGACCTTGGGGAGCAGAACCATAGCACTGGTATTGCCACAGGGATCTCCACTGTTACCTTTGTTTTTTTTAATGTCTATACTTACAAAATTGCACAGAAGCAAGCAATTGGACCAGATAGAATACTCAAATATGCGAATGACCTCCTTTTGCACAGTCTTTGTAGAAACAGATATAGCATGAGTGTGGGTTTGTAGAATATACTAAAGCACCTTCGCTCTGCCACTTAAGTTACAATGCAGTCTTAAAACTGACGACCTGCTTAAAACAATTGTTGATGATTTCAACACAAGTCTGAAAACAGGACTCATACCAGAAGAGTGGCTACACAGCTACCTTCTCCCCCTGACAGAGCCAGGCAAAGACACCTCTGTCACCAAGAGTTATCGTATCAGCCGCCATACAAAATGTCTATGGCAAGGTGCTGGAGAAGATAATCGCTAGAAGACTTTCATTCTATTTGGAAAATAGAGGCCTACTTCCTGACACTCTAGGTGCATACAGACAGAGGAGAGACATGACCACAAATGTGGCAATCCTCACCTATGACATCTACGAGGGCTTTCAGGCAAAGGAGGAAACAGTAGTCACCATGGTCGACCTAGAAGATGTTTACAACAGAGTCAGCCTTGGCCAGCTAATACATCTGCTATGCGAACTCATTGTCGACTAGTGGATAATTCGATGGATAGCAATGGTGTTAATGTCCAGACCTGTTGTTCTGAGATTGGATCCTGGACATCAAATATCAGAACTATAGCACTGGGATTACCACAGTGATCGCCACTATCACCTGTACTCTTTAACGTCTACATATACAAAATCATGCAGTTTTTTTCAGTGGTATTGTTACCTCTGGCAGATCCGATACTTGTCTACATAGACGCTTGGCCTGGTGTATGAAGCTGCTTCTTTTAAGCCGTCCTTGTGACAGATTCTGGAATCTTTCCTTCATTGGGTGACTATGGTGGGAAAGGAACTTTTCTCCATGAATTATAATTTGAGTATCTCTATGCTCTTCAATGACTGCATCCCTTCAATATTCTGCATTTCTATGATTGGTGTGAATCTCATTGCGCTTGTAATGATCTACGTGCTTGGTTCTGTACTCTATCTAGGTTTTGTAGTGTGGTGTTTGATGATGAACTCCATGCTGTAGAACCATATTCCAAGTGTGGTCGAATGGCTTGTTGATGTACATTTTTTAGAATTCTTTCATTAGCTCCCCAAGTTGTCCCACTCAGTTTTCTTAGTATAGCTATCTTCCTTCTAGCCTTTGACTCTGCTTTGCTGATATTATGTTTCCATGTAATTTTGGCATCAAACGTTACACCAAGATATGTGGGTTGGTCATCTACCTTTAAGACTGTTTTATTTATATAGATGTTCCTGCTCTTTGTTTTGGTGAAAGGGTAAAAAAGGTTATTGCTGACTTCTATATTGATAATTACACACTATTTGTCAGCCCAATGGTCAAAATGTCCATGGCTCTCTGAAGCATATTTGTGGCAACCATGGCGCTCTCATGTTTGCACTATAGAATTAAGTCATCTGCATATAGTGCTGCTCTAGTTCCACAGGGTATTTCTTCAATTAGATCATTTATAAAAATGAGAAAAAGAGTGGGTGATAGAACTCCTCCTTGAGGCACTCCATGGCATAGTAGTACTTTCCTACTTTTTTTGCCATTTACTTGTACTCTGGCTCTTCTATTGTGAAGAAAGGCTTTCGTCCATCTGTACATATTTCCACATATCTTGTAGTTTCTCATTTTTTGAAGCAATCCTTCTTTCCATACTTTATCAAAGGCCTTCTGTAAATCAATCCATGCCACTAAAACTGATTTTTTTGTCTTGGAAAGCATCCTCAATTTCCTGTGAGAGGTATGTGGTTTGATCCTCTGTGGAGTAGCATTGCCTGAAACCTGCCTGCTGTGGTGCAAGGCATTTTCTACTTTCCAGGTGAAATTTTAGTCTTAGGTTTATGATGCACTCCATTGTTTTGCACAGGCAACTTGTAAGACTAATTGATCTGTAGCTAGTTGTTGTTCCATTTTTTCCAGGTTTAAGCAGAGGGACCATAATTGATTCCCTCTAGATTTGTGGTATTTTCCCAGTAGTCCAGCTAATATTTAGGATGTCCAATAGTTTCTTTCTGGCTGTTCCTAGATTCTTTATCATTTCATTTGATATTTCATCAATACCTGGGGACTTATTCACTATATGTGAACAATGTATCCATAATTTCATCTGCTCTGTTTTCATCACCGATTCTAGTCTGAGCATGTTCCATTTTACTTTTTTGGCCGCTCCGCACTGTATGCTGTTTCTCTGGAATAATTTCAATATTGCAGTCTTGAGCAAATATCTTAGCGAAATTATCTACTGTTTGCTTTCCTGTAATCATTTTACCATTCTGTACAAGTGTTATGTTTGTGCTTCTTCCTGTTCCCTCATCATTTAGTTAAACCACAGTAGTGTTTAAATAGTCCCCAATTTGCTTTTTTATAATTCCATCTTGGAAGGCTACATGGATTTCCCGTGAGTTCATTTTTAATACTAAGGAGGACTGGTCAGTGGTT
Organism: Meghimatium bilineatum; assembly: GCA_034231615.1. Classification (NCBI taxonomy): domain Eukaryota; kingdom Metazoa; phylum Mollusca; class Gastropoda; order Stylommatophora; family Philomycidae; genus Meghimatium; species Meghimatium bilineatum. The sequence goes on along the minus strand of CM067322.1, from coordinate 70,157,708 downwards.
GCTACCTCCAAGTTGTTTCCCCACTGTTCTATTAATTTCCCAGTTTAGGTCTGCTGAGTACAATGCCAAGTCTGGCGTGGAAGTGGTTTGCCATGCTCTTGAGTAGTATGTTGGAGGATCTTTAGACTTATTAAGCAATAGAAGACATTTGTCATTTTGCCAGCTTTCAAGTTCTTCTCTTTTATCCATGTGGTCATAACCCCAGCTTTGTGAGTGACTTAAAATCTCCACATACTATCAGTCTTCCTCTGTATGGTATTGTGTTCAGAGAACAGGGCTAGTCATTTGGACAATAATAATTTAGTTGGTGGAAGTCTGTGTTCGTGGTCTTTAGCTGAAGGACCTGGTATTCTACTTCTTCCATGTATAGTTCAGTTTGATGTGCGCTGATATTATTTTTGACTAGAGTTAGTATACCTCCTTTTCTTCTGTCTATTCTATCAGCTCTAAAGCACTGATAACCTGCAATTTTAAAGGCTACATCTTTGCTGAGGTGTGTCTCTTGTATGCAACAAATGCTGACCTGTTCCTTAACTCTTTATCTCCGTACGGTTTTTCTGCTATGCCGAACACGATAGTAAATGCATATTAAATTGTAGATTTTAGCGGCTTTTCGGCATAGGGGGTCTCCAAAATGTAGATATTAGCGGCTCAGTGGACATAGAGAGTTAAGAAGGGTGAATTCTTATTTCTTGCTAAAGCCATCTTTTTTGCTATTTACACCCTCAGCATTCCAGTGCATTATTGTAAGTGGTGTCTCATTGGTTGGTAATATTTGTTGGTCAGTGATATTGTGCCTCCTGGCTCCACAAGGCAATCGAAGAGGACCTCCAGTCGTATGGGGTGGGCCCTTTCGAGGTATAGGGCCCGGGGATGCTCCTGGCTGGTGAGTCGTCACAGGGTTAGCACCATAACTGGGTAATGCAGATATAGACATTCATGTGCGATAATGCATGACGCTCTGATTGTTGCAATGCGCCTTCTGGCCAAATGTCGCTGACTTCAGCACCTTTACTTGCTAGGCAAGACTGTGGTCCTGCCCGAATGTGGGAGGGCCCGGCCAGTCTTAGTTTCCAGCCTCTGCTGGCTGGACTAAGCCCCATCTCTTATTTTGCTACTGTAATGTGACATGGTTCCAGTGTATTTCCTCAACACAAACCATCCACCCCCGACCAGAACAAAGACTACTGGAAAATATTACCAGGAGCTGCATGAGAGAGCTATTTCAACACTGTACTTCAAAAGATTTACAAGCTGTTGTTAAAAGATGTCTAGCTCAAAGTTATTTGAATATGGTGTGAACACATCCCCTCTATGGAAATCATGCTGATTGGTAGCTATTTAGGCCTGTTTAGGGCATAGTGGTCAGTGCAGCATGTGTTGACTTTAGAAATTTTTTAGGAAATATAATTATGTTCAGTGGGTTACCATTATTTTCGGAGCAGTACAGATACACAGTTGTCTGCATTGAGGTTTGAGCCTGGCAAATGGTTGTCCAAGACACGCTCTGTACCACTCTGCCACAAAACTATCCATTTGATTTGTACTAGTGACTAGTAAAATGCAAAAAATACACTAGTTTACCTATTTTCAGAATGCATCCAGTAATGGTGCTTAGAGCTATAGTATTCTATGTTGTTGTGAAGACACGTTATCTAGCTGTGTTGCATGATACCATGGTTGCTTGTGTGCCTCTCTGCCTGGTATCTCCGACTTCAGCACCAGTGCTTACTTGGGTAAGACTGAGGTCCTGCTGAATGTCAGGGATGCCCTGACCAATCTTAGTTTCTTGCCACTATTGGCCTCGATGGGGATAGTAATCTATAACGAGAGCTGCATCAGATTTTACTCATTAATAAATAACATGTAACTATTTGTCGTAACTTTGGCAATGTTTGCATTATGTGCTTATATGATAACAGCTTCTTGATTGTCATTCCCTGCTTAACTTGATATTGTAATGTTTAGTTTGACCTCATTTGAACATTATATAATACTATTATTTTCCTTATCTTGTATTCCAACCTATGTATTACCAATTGTTTCATGCAATTCCTTACCCAAGCCTTGTTTCTGCTTGTTGTGTGTGTGTTTGCTATAACAAAACACACTTAGGGTGTTACTAGGAGCCTGGTATCACTACTGGGAACTCCCTCAGCTTTTACACCACCACCTCACAGACACATGCCAGTATCCCAAGAAATCACTCCTCCTTCCAAGGCATACTTGTCATTACGCAGGCGCACTCTCAACCTGGTAGGATCACCATTAGTTGCACAGCTGAAGGCCAATGGCCACATTGAAGACATCAGACAAAGTCCACAGGTTTGGTCTATGTACAGTTAGAATTTGTGTATTTTATTATGGGAAACAGTTTATTGTTGTTAGTAAATGTATTGTTGTAGGTTAATATTGATGAATGGTTTATAGATTATTGTTGATTTCCAATCTTACATATATTTGCTTCATGTTTGTCAATGTTTCCTTGCATTTATTTAACCTTGTTGTGCTGCATGTTCTACCGCCAATGAAAGCTGTGATTGTCACAGATATTTCGTTTTGCAGAAAGAGTGTGGAAAATATCAGTGAATGCTAGAAAAACCAATGTGGAAGTGCCGAAATAGAAACTGAAACACACAGAGAAAATTTATGTTCAAGATTAGAAAGGAGCAGTCATCATTGTTCTGGCAGGTGGCTAGAGAATTATGTTAGAAACACTTCATCACAACTGATAATCAAAAGGGTTCTTGTACATTCATTCTCAAACTCCTGCTGGTTAGCAGAGTGTAGCCAGTAGAGTGGAGTGTGTTGTATCATGGTTTACAGCTGGTGTGTATGTAATATCTGTGCCCTTTTTTGTCAGATATATCTGACTTCAGCATGGTTTTTGGTCACTTTGACCTATGCATTAAGATAACCAATGTCACCTCAAACCTCCTTATTCATCTTTTATGAAATGCATTACAGGTCTTTGACCCCCCCCCCCTTTCAGGCCTTGGCAATACTCTCGCTGTCAAAGAAAATGATGAGAAAGAAGAATGCACAGAGAGAGAGAATTCTGGACTGCCATAATCTCATGGCATGGAATCAACATATAAACTCAGCACACAGAACAAAAGTTTGTGGAGATTCATAATTGTTTACACTATCTTGTGGGGGCTGCGTAGTGAAGTGGTTACTGCACTGACTTCACATATGAGTGGTCCTGTATTCATTCCCCAGTTCAGGCGGAAATGTTTTTCAGACTGCAACTGCTCCCGGGTCGACCCACCCATGAATTAGGTACTGGATCAGTCCGGGAAGTAAAGACAGCGAGGGAGAGAAGATGGCTACTGTCATCATTTAGCTGATGACTTGGTGTGGTTTGTAGAAGAACATCTAAAGATCACCAACAAAAAAATATAAAAGGCAGCAGACAACATAGCAGCATGGGCAGATCAATGGATGGTAAAAATAAATGCTGAGAAGTCTTCAACACTCTTCACACTCTCAAATAAGGACAAAGCATGAGAGATAAAACTCGGAAATGTACATATCCAAATAGAAGACGTCCGGTGTACTTGGGCACTACATTAGATAAGAGACTGACATGGAGGCCTCACATTTAGAAAATAGAAGCAAAGGCAAGAAAGAAACTTGCCTTCCTGAGGAAATTGGAAGGAACAAACTGGGGGGGGGGGTCAATGAGGCAACTTTAAAGAAGGTATATACTGGTGCAATTAGACCAGTACTAGAATATGGATCAACAGCATGGACTTTCATCTACAAGCCCTGAACAAAGTACAAAATCAAGCACTTCACCTTATCACAGATGCCATGAAGACCTCTCCCATAAATGAAATGGAAAAAATAACAGGCATCACACCCTTACCATACAGGCGAGACACTAAGACCATGGTACATGAAGAAAAGTACAAGAGCATGCCAGTACATCCAATGAGCGCCAGATACAGTGACCTAGCCAGTGGAAAACTGAAGAGGAGCAGTTTTATACACCGATCCAAAAAACTAAACAGAAAATATAAGGATGAACTACCAGACATAACGAGAGATATCACCAATACCAATATATGATCTTTCTACATGAAGTATAATAATGTAAATTATCAGATAGGATAGTTATAGAGAGGAGTCAAGTAAAATACAATAGAAATATACTGAATTATCAAGCCTCTCATTTTTATTTGAATAATATTATTAGGAAGCTTTGATTAATTATAGAAAAAATCAGAAGCTAGTAGATGAGATTTGAACCTGGTCTGTTCAGCTGACATCAATCTGCTTTGGAAACTTGAATTAACATATTTTCCATGTTTGTTCAATCTGTATTCCCCCCCCCCCCCCCTCTCCTCCCCAAATGCAGATTGACCAAATTGACCAATGTTGACCAAATTTGGAAAACATATTGACTCACACTGCTAGACACATTGATATCAGCTAAATGGACATGGTTCAAATCTTATCTGATGCCTTCTAATTTTTATTTTTTATATGGTACACAGTTTATGAAAATGGAAATTATAAAAGTATACATTTTTTCTACACAAATATATGGTTAATAAACATTTATAATGAACAAACAGCTAGAAGACAGAATTAATGTCTTTGAAATGTGGATATATAAAAGTATATGGAGCATTTCATGGAAAAAGAATAAAACAAAGAGATTCTGATAACACTCATAACCAATGTATAAGTTCATAAACACCAATGTATAAGTTCATAAACACCAATGTATAAGTTCATAAACACCAATGTATACTTCATAAACACCAATGTATAAGTTCATAAACACCAATGTATACTTCATAAACACCAATGTATACTTCATAAACACCAATGTGTATATCATAAACACCAATGTATAAGCTCATAAACACCAATGTATACTTCATAAACACCAATGTATAAGTTCATAAACACCAATGTATACTTCATAAACACCAATGTATACTTCATAAACACCAATGTGTATATCATAAACACCAATGTATAAGCTCATAAACACCAATGTATACTTCATAAACACCAATGTATAAGTTCATAAACACCAATGTATAAGTTCATAAACACCAATGTATATATCATAAACACCAATGTATATATCATAAACACCAATGTATAAGTTCATAAACACCAATGTATAAGTTCATAAACACCAATGTATACATCATAAACACCAATGTATATATCATAAACACCAATGTATAAGCTCATAAACACCAATGTATAAGTTCATAAACACCAATGAATATATCATAAACACCAATGTATAAGCTCATAAACACCAATGTATAAGTTCATAAACACCAATGTATATATCATAAACACCAATGTATAAGCTCATAAACACCAATGTATAAGTTCATAAACACCAATGTATATATCATAAACACCAATGTATAAGCTCATAAACACCAATGTATAAGCTCATAAACACCAATGTATAAGCTCATAAACACCAATGTATAAGTTCATAAACACCAATGTATACTTCATAAACACCAATGCATAAGCTCATAAACACCAATGTATACTTCATAAACACCAATGTATAAATTCATAAACACCAATGTATAAGTTCATAAACACCAATGTATAAGTTCATAAACACGAATGTATAAGTTCATAAACACCAATGTATACGTTCATAAACACCAATGTATATATCATAAACACCAATGTATACGTTCATAAACACCAATGTATATATCATAAACACCAATGTATAAGCTCATAAACACCAATGTATAAGTTCATAAACACGAATGTATAAGTTCATAAACATGAATGTATAAGTTCATAAACACCAATGTATACTTCATAAACACCAATGTATATATCATAAACACCAATGTATACTTCATAAACACCAATGCATAAGCTCATAAACACCAATGTATACTTCATAAACACCAATGTATAAGTTCATAAACACGATTGTATAAGTTCATAAACACCAATGTATACGTTCATAAACACCAATGTATATATCATAAACACCAATGTATAAGTTCATAAACACCAATGTATACGTTCATAAACACCAATGTATAAGTTCATAAACACCAATGTGTATATCATAAACACCAATCTATATATCATAAACACCAATGTATATATCATAAATACCAATGTATAAGCTCATAAACACCAATGTATAAGCTCATAAACACCAATGTATAAGCTCATAAACACCAATGTATAAGTTCATAAACACCAATGTATACATCATAAACACCAATGCATAAGTTCATAAACACCAATGTATAAGCTCATAAACACCAATGTATAAGTTCATAAACACCAATGTATACATCATAAACACCAATGTATAAGTTCATAAACACCAATGTATACATCATAAACACCAATGTATAAGTTCATAAACACCAATGTATACATCATAAACACCAATGTATAAGTTCATAAACACCAATGTATACATCATAAACACCAATGTATAAGTTCATAAACACCAATGTATACATCATAAACACCAATGTATAAGTTCATAAACACCAATGTATACATCATAAACACCAATGTATAAGTTCATAAACACCAATGTATACGTTCATAAACACCAATGTATAAGTTCATAAACACTAATGTGTATATCATAAACACCAATCTATATATCATAAACACCAATGTATATATCATAAATACCAATGTATAAGCTCATAAACACCAATGTATAAGCTCATAAACACCAATGTATAAGCTCATAAACACCAATGTATAAGTTCATAAACACCAATGTATACATCATAAACACCAATGCATAAGTTCATAAACACCAATGTATAAGCTCATAAACACCAATGTATAAGTTCATAAACACCAATGTATACATCATAAACACCAATGTATAAGTTCATAAACACCAATGTATACATCATAAACACCAATGTATAAGTTCATAAACACCAATGTATACATCATAAACACCAATGTATAAGTTCATAAACACCAATGTATACATCATAAACACCAATGTATAAGTTCATAAACACCAATGTATACATCATAAACACCAATGTATAAGTTCATAAACACCAATGTATACATCATAAACACCAATGTATAAGTTCATAAACACCAATGTATACATCATAAACACCAATGTATAAGCTCATAAACACCAATGTATAAGTTCATAAACACCAATGTATACATCATAAACACCAATGTATAAGTTCATAAACACCAATGTATACATCATAAACACCAATGTATACATCATAAACACCAATGTATACATCATAAACACCAATGTATACATCATAAACACCAATGTATACATCATAAACACCAATGTATACATCATAAACACCAATGTATACATCATAAACACCAATGTATAAGCTCATAAACACCAATGTATAAGTTCATAAACACCAATTTGTAAATAAAAACAAACATCTGTGAATCTCATATGGCCAACAGTTTGGGATGTGAGTCATCATGGATTGTAAATGATAAGAGAAGCAAACTTTCACAAATGTGCAACTCCTGAAATGTTATATAATTTATATGTATATACCCTGGATAATATACTTGGGTGACTGATGTAACAAAGACAGATTGTCTCAGAGATCATGGTATTCAGACCTTACTCTACTTTATAAGTTGTGACCAGTTCCTACTTTTGAAATATAATAGAAGAGTTGAAAGAAGGAATTGAGGAAACTGTGCACAGCAGAGCCTTAAATAAATGTTGCGGCTAAGCATAAAGATTGAATCTATATGCTTAAAGATTCATTTCATATGCTGAAATATTAAATCTATATGCTGAAAGATCATCTGCAATGATGCAAAGGGTCATCTTGCTAATAATTCAGATTTATAGCTCAGAGTTGAGTTAACATATTAATGTGTTTTATCAGGATTTCAACCCTATCACTAGCTCTTGAGTTGCTATGTTCTCAGAGTTGCTATGTTCTCACCATTCTATTGTTTCATATCTATCACACAGACATCCTATGATACGCTGATTGTGGCTTCAATTTACCAGATCTCTTTAAAGTTGAAAACTGCAACTGACAAGATTTTGATCAAACTAAGGTACATTTTGTAGCGTGACTGTAATAGACCTTTATGTGTACTAATAGTCTGATTCCCCCATTACACATATTAAGCACAAACTTCATCACTCATAATTTCTCTGGATTTAAAAAAAAAAAACTCTAAACACATACCTTTTGCCATTTGTTTAACATGTCTGAGTACACATACCCTTCACCATCTGTTGAACATGTCTGAGTACACATACACTAAACCATCTGTTGAACATGTCTGAGTACACATACACTTCACCATCTGTTGAACATGTCTGAGTACACATACACTTCACCATCTGTTGAACATGTCTGAGTACACATACCCCTCACCATCTGTTGAACATGTCTGAGTACACATACCCTTCACCATCTGTTGAACATGTCTGAGTGCACATACCCTTCACCATCTGTTGAACATGTCTGAGTACACATACCCTTCACCATCTGTTGAACATGTCTGAGTACACATACCCTTCACCATCTGTTGAACATGTCTGAGTACACATACCCTTCACCATCTGTTGAACATGTCTGAGTACACATACCCTTCACCATCTGTTGAACATGTCTGAGTACACATACCCTTCACCATCTGTTGAACATGTCTGAGTACACATACCCTTCACCATCTGTTGAACATGTCTACAACACATGACGCCCTTTTATCATTTGCTGAATCTGCGTGAGCACACAAATCCTTCACACATACCCTTTACTAAAACATCTCTGAGCACACACATTTCCTTTACCATCTGCTGAATCTGATTAAGAACTTTGTGGGTCTGCCCACAGTGCAGTGAGATTGATTCTACTGATTTTGATTCTACTAACTACATGAAACAATGCTCATAGAAATATTGTTATCTCTTTGGTCACATTATGTATTGTAATTGTTTATTTTTCTCAAACTGATTACAGGGAGCAGAACCGTGTGAGTCATACACCTTCTCCTATTGATGATTTCCTCTCAGACTCGAGTAAGAGTGAGATGACAGCTTGGAAAACAGCCAATCAAGAATTAGCTGGCACTTTGAAGAATCTCCGCAAACTTGAACGACATGTGCACAGTATGAATTATCTTATTTATTGTCAGTAACATGTCATTGTCCAGTGGTCTCAATGATCAATGCCTTCAATAACCATTAGTCTTGTAGTATAACAGCTATTTTGAAAGCTTGTTTGCCCCTGAGCATATGTCCTGACAAATGTCCTCTGGCGTTCTATTCCTTCCCTAAGTATCAATCTTATCATATATTTTGACATGAACATATATATTTTAATGTTATTTTATTGTAAGACTTATTGATAAAGTTTGTCAGCTTTGAAATGAACATAATTTCATCTTGAATCCAGTCAGATTTCCTGATGAAGTTTGTCAAATGTCATTGGCATGCACAGAAACAAAGATCAGAAACTGTCTCTATCCACTTACTAATATTAATATATATTTGTCTTTTTGAATGGTCTCTACCCATGATCAATAACATCCTGTTTATTAGATTTATGTAATATTTATGTTGATTATCCTCTTTACGCACTGGACATCTTCCTTGGTATTCACTGGGTGTTTTTATACTCCTGATTTTTCTTTGAGGTTTTATTTAAATGCATATCTAGAGATATACACTCAGAAGAACAATACTTAGAGAAAGTAAAACAACCAATATTCATACTATTCAAGAACTGCACAGAATAGCTTTGAACAGACAGAATTGGAGAGATCTGACCTCTGCCCTATGCGCTAACTTCAGCGTAAAAGGAAAATGAATGAATATCTAGAGATATATTTAGATTATTTCCTGATTGGTGTGCCCTATCCTGATATTGTTGTTCATCCTTCTCTTGATGAACATTTTTCCTTTTTTTTTTATTCAAATTCAATTCCAGGTATGTCATTGTCTATGGGTTGATGTTTAATAAATCCTTTACTGGCTCCAATAGTCTTTGTACTGATTGTTATTTCTTTTTATTCTTCTTCTGCATTTTTACAGAAACTCTGTTAGATTAGCAAGATGCTGTCTGGAAAACAGAGTGCATTGTCCCATGGTTTACTGCTTTACTGCAATATCTGCACCTTTTTCTCTGACTTCATCATAGCTTCTGGGTCACTTTAACCCTAAATGGGAGGGACTGCCAACTCAATCTCATAACCTCCTTAGTCGCCTCTTATGGCATGCTTGGTTGGTAAACAATGTTCCTATTTTTACCTCTTCTTTCAGACCCATGCAGCATGTGAGGATTGTTATTATTTGATCTGCAATGTATTTATAGTCAGTCTCCATTGTTGGGCTGTTGAATTTCTATTTTCACAATCATAAGATAACTTTTTTTATTACAGAACATCATTTCACTATGTTTTATGTAATATCTTCTTCTTCAGCATTCATTCTCAAACTCCCACTGGATCTCTCTTACAGCAGGAGAATGGTCCTACTAGATTTCCAGCAGGATGTAATCCAGAGAATGGAAATGCATGGTGTCACCGTTTTAATTGCTCCAATGGCCGACACATTTCACTTCTGTGTTACTGAGTTGTAATTTTACTAATTTATAATGGATTTTAAGCTCACCAATATCCCAGGATTACCACATCCTGCCAGAGGCACAGCACACACTTCTGGGCCAACTATCTTATCACTTGATTAGGCTACTCTTGATGAATAATGAGGATGATTTGAACAAATGTTCTTGCATGGTTACAATTTTCTGATGGCCCAGAGGTTAGCATATTTCACATTGGTAATAACTACTTAACATTGCTGCTATTATTTTGATTCATTCTCAAACTTCCACTAGATCTCTCTTGTAACAGGAAAATGATCCTACTAGATTTCTAGAAGGATGTAGTTCAGGGAATGAAAATGCATCGTGTTGGCATTTTATTTATGCCTTTGGTCTGACACATCCAGCTTCGGCATGGTAACTAGTATGTTAGTACTTGCATAAAACACAAAATTGATCAATTTTACAATGACAGACTAAAGATCATTGTAAAGCTGATCAAACTAATATGTAAAGTACTATTGTTATACAGTTTTACAACAGTGTCTCACTTATTATCGATTAACTAATACATTTAGTGTTTTACTATTTTCACTGATCGGTGGAGATCTGTAGTCATGCCACTAGTAGGTCAGCCATACGAGTGAAATGGTTCCTGTAACCAAGCACTGGATGCCAACCTGAAAGCTAACCACAGTCAAGCATGTTTTACCTTTTTACTGCTGTAGGAATCGCTATCAACATAGTCACAGACTCCAACATCATGATGATTAATATTACTATCACATTTGATGCCAATGTTACTTTCATTATTCTCCTAATCACTGGAAGTTTCCAACAATGTTATAGTAAAATAATAGCCTATTTAGCATTTTGACGAGCTTTACATGAGTTTATTATTGGATGCCGCAGTATACAAACTTTTATCATTTAGAAATTAACTTGAAAAATTCAGCAAAAAAAGTAACATGCTGTGACTTACTGATATCACAGTTGATCAAACCTCAAGCCGCTCAGAGTGGCTTTCAAGTCAAATTACAAAAGACTAGAAATTTCTTTCTAAATTCAATTCATCATGAACTTTGAGTTTACTTATGTCATATTATGTTCAACCTTCTAGAAGTGTGTTCATTTGTTTTCCTCTGTTATCAGTTTTGGTTTTAATATTTTGTTATTGTATGAAAAGTAACATATTAGTAATTTCACTTTTATTTTTGTCCACAGTGATGAACACAGTCATCTTTCCTGATGTTGACAGTGAAGTTTCATCACATGTGCCCGCAAGTCGGCAGGTCAAACAAAAATTATTAGAGGATATTGAGAGAAAGTTTGGGTTTCAGCCAATTGATCACCCTGACCCAGAGGAAGGTGGTTTTGCATCCCCAGAAATGGAAGAATTTAGTGGACAGTTTTGACCACAGATCTTCTTTAAATTTCATCCTAGAGACAGATTATCATGCTTCATGTTCTATGATAAGAGATCATATATTTACTCATGCATTTTTTCAGAAAATCCTTTGTTCTGTGCTGCAGCTGTGATGATTATGTTAGTCATTATTTTACCATATGTTTATTTATGTATTTACTTATTTATCTTGATACGTCATAAATTATCCACACTGATTGTTAGGTATAAGGAAATAACTATAATTGTGTCCCATGTTTCAGAACTTTTTCATTTGTGATTAATTAGAAAAGTATATACATACATTATATTTTGATTCTGCTTCTTCTTCTTCTCAATCACAGATGCTTCCCTCTAGCACATGTTACCATTTCCAGATCCAGTGTGTACTCGTAAGATCACAGTATGTTAGGGACATTGACATTGGTCGCCACTCCAATGTTTCCGTTTTTTAAGCCTACCAAGACGGAATACACTGATGCCATGTATCACTGTGTTCTGGCAGTGATGTTGAATGTAATGGGGTAGAAGTTTAGGAGATATTTCCTGTCTCTCTGCAGGCAATTCTCATTTCATCTACATCCACGGACATGAGCCTAAAAGTGTTAGCCAGGAATACATCAAGATCAGCTGTATTTCTGTTTCCAGAGTGCACCACAAGGAGGTACTTTTAGGATCTTGGTTATCTATAACCCTGGGTTCATCGAGAGCAGTGCAGTACCTTTTGCACCCTGTATATTTTGTTTTCGTTATTTTTTTTGGGAAACATATCCTATTTAGGTCATTGCCATCAACCATGCATTTTTTGGCTGTATAGATTTTCTAGGCAATATAAACACATTCATTAGTTGTTCATTGCTTTCTGATGGATTTTATGTTAACTTCATCTATTCTAGAACTTTCTCAGGGAAGTTCATGAGAATTCCAATTAAGGAATCTACTAGTTAAAGAACTTCTTTATCACCATTAGCTCTAATCTAACCACTTAGTTATCTCTTTGTGATGAACCTTATACAACTTGTTTACAGCTAAGCTGTGATATTTGCTACTTTCACCAAGTAACTTAATTTTGAACATTTTGTTTAACCCTTTCTCCACTAAGTAATTTCCCTATTGTCAAACTCCATCACTAAGATAAGGGAAACAACTCCATCTATTTGTCAATATGATTTTTATTAAATGCATTTTCTTTATTAACTGTTTCTTTTATTGGACTGAGATTTGGTAGATTAAAAGAAAAACAACATGAATCTATATCAACAATAATTTAATACTTATGCATTTAAAAAAAGAATCTGTCAAACTCAGCATATTTTGGGGAGAGGAGGATTTCTTTCTTTTGGGTGCTGATAGGTAATAGTGAGATATTTTCTTAAATCACTTTTTCCCCAAACAGGTTGATATTCCTGAAACATTCAACCTGTACTCCAATACATGCCATACTCAGGTAGAATATGTATGCCTATCATAATATAAATATGAAACAAATTTTTTTTAGTTAACTGACAGTTACATAGTGCCTGTTTGTGTCTTCCTTCTTTGCTTGTTCTTGACTTTTTACATACAAATTTGTCTGAATTGCTGTAAACTGATAAAACTCCTCATTGACAATGAGGCTGAAACATTCATACAGCATAGTACTCTCATCTAGATATGTGCAGGGCCAACATTTTCTACAAAATTCTTAACTTCTACTGGAAAAACTACATCCTTCCATCCAACATTCGTGATGCTACAATTAGTATCGCAAAATTCCTCATTGTCTGATTGCAACATCACTTTCCACATCTCCTTTGGTGTGTAATCATCTAGGTCATGCATATTTTTATCATAAGTATGGCCTGTGTCATCAATCTTACTCGTCTTTCTTTTTTTGTCATGAATGTGTTCTTGATAAAGGCCTTTTGGAAACAACAATTTGTGTTTGTTATTATGTGTGTTACCCGTGATTAGTAAAACTTCATTACCCTGTTCCTAGTTTCACCTGTTGGATTTCAGTTTTGCTGCATTGATTACATACTCAGTAGGCAGTAGACTAAATTATTGCTATCCTGTAGATAAAATGGAGACTATCACAAGCCAGGAAATGTGTGTTGTAAAAAGAAAATCATTTGTGAATTCAGATTAACTATGTTAAACTCAAAAACCATAAATCCTTTGTGATAATACTAGAGTACACACTTATGATGTTGCTGGGGTCCTAATAAAATAACAAAGAATAGACACACTATAACCTGCAATGTATGCTGTACAACGCAGCTTGGGAGAACTGGACATGAGATTTGCTACCCCATCGAGGGGTAATTAATTAAAAGTTAATTAATTACGTTAATTAGTTAATTACAAAGAATCTAGTCTGATATTGGTAATTTATGGAGCGGTTTGTTTTAGATCATTGTAGGTTCTCCAAAGTGTCATGCTGATACAATATGTGTCAAGCCGAAAGACACAGGTATTGCATGCAAGCTGTAAACCACAACACAATACATTCCTATCTCTGGACTACATCCTGCTAACCAGCAGCATTTTGAAAACAATCTTTGCAATCAAAGATGTATGGAACCAAATAAGGATTCCAGACAATGGTAGGGCTCATCCAGAAGAATGATCTGACTGTGTCCACATCAAGCAGTGAACAACAACAAAATGGAAGAGAATGAACAAAGAAGAACACTAGAACAAATAAAGAAGTTGAAAACAAAATCAAAAGCTTTGAAAATTAAACACAGTTTGCAAAGGAATTAAATTGCTTGTTCTGGCAATGTAAAAATAAGTTAATGAATTATAAATATAATTAAAAGACAAAGAAAATCCAATTAAAACAATTACTTAGAAGGAAAGTGAACCCATGTACTTCACTATTGTGGTCCTTTGTGTTTGTTTATTACCTGCACAATGGTTTTCAATTATAAGGATCCTCATCTGGTACTATGTTGAATAATATTATTGATTATAGAATTTACTTTGTGATAACTGCATTAGTGATAAGGAGGTCTTTTATATAACTTGGTGATAGCTGTGTGTTAGTGATGAGGTCTTTTCTATACCTTAGTGATAGCTGTAATGTGAATTGGAACTGGGATCCTGCTAACCTATAACATTCTGTTACCAAAAATTTACAGAATTCTGTATTTGACACTGACTTGCTAAAGTGTGAAGACAATTTTTAAAAAGGCTCAGAAGTCGTAGACAATTACATTCATTGTACTCAGATTTCCCAATATATATTTCGTCTCTCTCTCGATGAAGTAGAATGCTGCCTGTTGAGAGTACCACTTACAGCACGTAACTATAAACAGCATAACAATTCAGAGTATCCAGTTTTGTTCTGTCTTAACGTTGTAATTAGTTATTATTATAAGCATTAATATTATTGTCTTGAGAACTAAAGATAAAAAAATTCAAAATGTAAATATCTTTTTTTTTCCAAGTGCAATGACATTATTTTTTAAACATTTGTGACTCGAATTCAATTATTCTAGATTATTATTATAAATGGTGTTGCTTGTTTGAATGTATAGTTTGAAGATGTTGCACAGTTGTTTTAACATAATTAACCCAATGCTCGGAAAGTGAGAACAATTGCATCATAATTCACAAAATTTTTCTTATGCTTTCTTTCTCAAACTTCGACCGATTAGCAGGATGCAGTCCAGAGAGCGTAACTGTAACATCTGTGCCTTTCGGCCAGACTTCAGCATGGCTTCTGGGTCATCTTGATCTTATACGGGATGAGACAGACAATTCCACCCCAAGATTCTAACATAATATGGACAACTTGATTTATATGTGTATCATTTTCACGATATGACCTCATTTATTACAAGCATTTGTTCTTCATTCACTCACAGACATCAACTTGAAGATGATTTTTATAAGCCAAGTGCTCTATCTCAGAATTTTGAAATCTTCAAAAACTACTTCTGCTTTATCACTAGTCACTGCCATGTCAGTTTTCTCTCTACACCTCATATACTAGACGTCTTATACTAGAGTTTGTTTCAGTCTCCAAGAATTACAAGCAATAAAGATCTTTTATCCTTTTTGTACAATGGGGAGCCTTGAGAGGAGCTTTATTTCATACCCAGAAGACTCCAACTCTCGGTTGCGTGCACTGTTTTGAGAAGAAGTCTCCTACTCAGAAGTGGTTAACGCTCTCGCTGTAGCGAGGATAGAAAGTCATTGATGCACAAAGTCCCTTTCATGGTCACAGACAACTTTTGTCATCTGTCAATATGACTTTTTTCGTGGGGAATTTTGCTGATGTGACACCAGTATTATTCAGTGCAGTACTTCCTGTCTATTAAAATATCATTCTAATTTTCCGGCATCCCTAATTTGATCAAATTATCTCAGATAATTGGAGATTTAATATTATTGTATTTTTTCAATGAATTTCTTATTCTGCATTCATTCTCATGATTCTACAGCTTTGCTGCATTATCTGTGCCTTTCAGTCTGACACATCTGACTTCAGCACGGCTTAATGATCACTTTGACCTTCTATCGATGGGACAGCGAATTATTTCCCCCAAACTTCCATAGCCGTATCTTACAATATGACTGGCAAGTATAGTACTGCAAGTAACATTGCCACTATTCTTTTCTCCCCTTCTGACCCGAACAACATACAGCGAATGAATACTTCAAAATGGGCAATGTAGCTAATGATATCCAGGTCCAAAGTGACTATTATTTTGGCTTCTTAGTGAACAATAGCAATAAAACAGAGTTCATATGCAATACAGAATTGGACTATTGATTCTTCTTCTTCAGTGTTCATTCTCAAACTTCTTCTGGATCTCTATTGCAGTAGGAAAATGGCCCTAGTAGATTTCCAGAAGTATATATTCCAGAGAATGGAAATGCATTGTGTTGCCGTTTTATTTGCGCTAATGGCACGACACATCCGTCTTCGGCGGAGGACTATGATTTGATTTGTCACATTTAATGACAGTCATAGATTGATAAAAGATAGAGCTGCAGGTCCAGGAACGAGTGATGTACTCGCACCTCAGAAATGGATCATGGCACTGCTATTGCTAGACAAAATCATTCATAAATTAAATGGAAATGAAACATTTTCAATAACAACTTAAAATAAACATTAACATTTTCTGAAAGTTTAAAAGTTACATCTCTATTGGTTGATTTTTAATAATTTCTTAAAAATATAACCTGCAAAACTCATCACACCCACACAAAAGTTATGTGACGGTGGGAAATACCTGAAATAGGTGTGACAGTGAAAATGTTAACATAATTGTATAGATGAAGGGATACCACAAGAGAAAAGTCTCACTGTAGACATGACATCTACTAGGATTTTGCTGTTGCATGTTGGTGATGCTGATGGGTCACTGGTGAGACATAAAGACTGTCCGTATGTGGTATACAAGAGTTAAATTGCCTCTAGGGCCAATTTGATGTTTGCAAGGACACTCCTCACCAAATGAACAACATAGACAAATGTGATGGAAGTGGAATTAATTATGATATCCTTGACATGCAACACTACATTTAACAGAGAGACAGACCAAAGATACTTATCAAGTTTGTTTTTTTAAATCTTCTAGGCATAAGTAGGAGTTATGGTTGAAATATGTGCCATATGCATATTGTATTCCAATTTCCAGAACATGACCCTTGCATAAATAGAGGGTACCTTTTTTTTTATAAAAACAACAACAATGAGACATATTGAAACAGTTAACACAAATTTTTATATTTTATTTCTGTAGCGGTAATACTGGCATGTTGTTTATGTACTCATCTGTAAGTATTTATTTCTTCATGGCATTGGTAAAATCCTGACTTGTAAATCATGTGACAGAATATAATTCTGCTGTCACTAAGACTTGACATTCACAATTAAAACCCTAGTTCTTTGTAGAAGTTTTAGTTGTATGTATAGTCACTACTCAGATTGAGACTTGTGTGTGAATGATCAACTAATATTGTGGCAAGTGGTAGACATGATATGATGTGAGAAATAAAGTGATATGGTGCAAGTCAGGTGTGAGTTGGCAGGGCTGATTCAGCATTTTGTGTGTGGAATGGGACCAATAAGTCTTTTTATAGTTTTTTTTTAAATAGCAAAAAAAATGTATTATTAGTCCTTTGAAATTCTAGAGAACATTGACACTGTTGTCAACATTCATCAAAAACCTTCTCTACAGTAAAAAGCTTGCTTCATTTAAAGTGTTCAACATAAGTATCAGAGCCTGACAGAGTGTAACACTTTTTTCAGCTAGTAACATCAAGAATTTGACATGATAATTTCCTCATTATCACATTTTAGAATCGTATTTTACAGTTTGACTTGGATCGATTATAATTTGATATTTTCTATGATCAGGGGCCAGTGTGTATAGTAATTTTAAATAAGTCTGATGGGTTCATAAAAATAGCTAAGCGGATTGAATTTGGCCTGCAAGCTATATTTTGCCCCACCCATGAACAAGAGTAGTTATGTTGTGTGTAGCTT
The DNA here is from genome assembly GCA_034231615.1 of Meghimatium bilineatum. Taxonomy (NCBI): domain Eukaryota; kingdom Metazoa; phylum Mollusca; class Gastropoda; order Stylommatophora; family Philomycidae; genus Meghimatium; species Meghimatium bilineatum. The sequence goes on along the minus strand of CM067322.1, from coordinate 70,139,248 downwards.
GCCTATGCTTCCATTCATTTTCAGTACATTTATACCTATTATCTAAATCGCAGTGATGCAGCCTGTTACCAGGGCTACAATTTGTAGTAGAGTAAAATCTTAGTCAACTTGAATCTGTGACTTTATCCTAGACTTTACTCACTCACACAGCAAAACTGCATCACCAAGTGCCATCTCCACATTGAATGTTGACTCCGCCAAAAATGGATGTGTTGGAACAAATAAACATTGGAACAAATAAAGGGACGAAGACAAATTTCCATTCTCTGGACTGCATCCTGCTGGAAATCTAGTAGGACCATTGTCCTGCTACAAGAGAGAAATCCAGCGGGAGTTTGAGAATGAACACTGAAGAAGAATGTTGACTGCAACAGATCGTCAGTGTCCTGTCTCTTTTTTTTATGGTACACGCTGGAGAACTATTTTGTCCATCTCATGTTTTCTTGTCACCTGTGTGATGCCTGAGAGGGGGGAGAAAGGAATAGCAACATTGTTTACCTTCCATGCATGACATAGGAGGCGACTAAGTAGATTATGGGATGGAGTTGGCTGTTCCATCCCATATAGAGTCAAAATGACCAAAAACCATGCCAGTCAGATGTGTCTGGCGAAAGGCGCAGATATCACAACAATGCTGTAAACCATGACACAGAGCATTCCATTCTCCAGACTACGTCCTCTAATCTGCAGGAGTTTTAGAATGAATGAAGAAGAATAATGTTTTCTTGTCACCTGTATCTGCCTGATGCTGTTCCATGCGCTCATGTCCTTTGATCCGGTCTATGCCTGATAACAAGTTTCTATTCAGTGCTTAAGTTGCTAGATAAATACCAGAAAAAGATGTTTATGAGTTAAAAATATGATTGTTTGTTCCATGTAGAACTTATATTCAACACATTTCTACTTTTTTAATTATATTTATTTACCATATCATACACAGTTTTACAGTCTCCACAGCCAAAGTCAGATGTGTCTGGCTATTGGCACAAATAAAATGGCAACACAATACATTGCTGTTTTCTAGGCAGCATCCTGCAGGAAATCTAGTAAGACCAATGCCCTGCTACTAGAAAGATCCAGTGGGAGTTTCTGAACGAATGTAAGAAAAAAAAAACTCTGTTCATCTAATAAATTGGTAGATATGTTTTCAAATTTAATAGTTTGTCTCTGCTTGATTGTATATGTTTGAATATGAATAAGGTTTTTAAAGCTGCAGTGGATTGACTTCATTGTGTTGGTCTTTCTCATATGTACTCTGTCCATCAGTGGAGCTGCATGCAGCCTACCAGGAATATGAGTGTCTTTATTTCTGAATTATATCTTTGTGTCTACGTGTTCCATACACAACTAGCTTGTATTTCTACCTTAATATTTAAGCATGTAATCTGAACATTGTTCTGAGATCCCTGGAGATTATCACTTGAAGATACTTAGATACATGCTGCTTAGTGCCACTAGGTTCAGAGTGCATATCAGAAAACACATGTATAATGAAGTACATCCTCTGATCCTTTTCAGTACCTACACAATGGAAATACGTGTACCTCTGTAAAATAAATCAATGCTACAGCCAAATATTTCAATGTATGTCTAACAACTTTCAGATTGTAAGACTCATAACTCAACTGACTCTGTGATACTAGGGAGTGTGTTTGTTGTTTGACCTGGAAGTTTGTAGAAAGTGTTTTTTTGTCATAGAAGAGTGGTGTGAACTATGAGTGTTCAGATGTGCTAATATTAGTATATGGTGAGACACTGCTGTAATGTGTTTCCCACAATAAAGATGATACATTCATGCTTAGGTTCCAATCAAATTTTACATTTGAAATCACCATTTATTCATGATATGACTGACAGAGAACACTATCTACTCACTAAATAACTGACAGAACACTATCTACTCACTAAATAACTGACAGAGAACACTATCTACTCACTAAATAACTGACAGAGAACACTGTCTATTCATTAAATGGCTGACAGAGAACACTATCTATTCTTCTACTTTTTCTTCATAGTTCAATCTCTTGCTGGATCTCTCTTGTAGCAGGACCATGGTCCTACTAGATATCCAACAGGATGTAGTCCAGAGAATGGAAATGTGTTGTCACCATTTTATTAGCATCAATGGCCTGACACATCTGTCTTCGACGTGCAATATCTATTCATTAAATTACTGACAGAAAACACTATCTACTCATTGAAACACTGATAGAGAACACTATCTATTCATTGAATGAATGACATCAAACAGTAAGTAAATATGACAAGGCCAAACATATCTCTGTTTGCCTTCAGAAAGGCAAAAAACATACGTATGTATTTGTGAATTCCGTTGTTTGTGGTGTCTCAAGCTGGGGACAATATGCAATCATTCATTTATATTGTCAATATTTGTCCATTACTTTTATACAGTGTCTGCTGTGAAATTACTTCACCTTAAGATAATATATTAATGCATATATGAATATGATAGTATGTCCTGTCATGGCTGGTCATTGATACTTTATTTAGCTGGTATTTGTGTGATGATGAGAGTCATTCAATATTATGTTTATTGCTTCTTGCTAAAACAATGCCTTATTAAACATGGCTTGAGTGTGTTTTGTCAGTGTTTGTTCATCTATTCAGAATCTCTAATTCTTCTTATTCAGCGTTAATTCTCAAACTCCCGTTGGATCTCTCTTGTAGCATGACTACTAGATTTCCAGCAGGATGTAGACCAGAGCATGGAATGCGTTGTCGCCGTTTTATATGCACCAATGACCCGACACATCTGTCTTCAGTGGAGATTCTATAATTCAAACACAGCACACTCCTGGATGCTGGCTGTGCACACATTCTTTATAAAACATGACCATCACCTTTTTTGAATGCCGAGCATTGAATGTTTCTAGAAGAGCACTTCTAAGTACAAGACCAGATAAATAGAACATCTCATATGGAACAAAACAACAATTCACAAACATATAGTTTATCGCACAATTGCAATGAGTCAAAGGGCTTTGAACGCATAGGCATCATGGATCAGCAATCAACCATTCAGCTGTTCATGTATAAGCAAATCAAAACAATGTTTTAAAAGTGAGAAACATTCTGTGAAATTGAGCACTTCAAGGCATATATGAATTAATTGCCAAAATGTGATTTTGATAAGAAATATGATGATGTTATGGACAGTTAAGAAAATTACTGTAGTTTTCAGAGATGCTAGAGTACAGAAACAAATTGCTAGCATATCCTATTTATGATGTTAGCAATCAACTCAACATGTTTTTGGCAGTAGTTATTTTCTTGGCAATATTTAAATTCAGTAGGGTGCCATTGTTTTCGGAACTTTTTCAATGTTCAACTGCCTACTATGAAAATTGAACCTGGTACCTTGACATCTGAGACCTGCTCTGTAATTCTCTACTACAGAGCCAGATAAATTACAGCATACAGATCCGGCTGTGTGGTGGCGTGATACAGAGCGCATCTATAACAGCCAAAGTATCAAGTTCGAAATCCACCTCAGGTAATTGTGCATCCCGACTGTTCAGAAAGCAATGGCAAACTATTGAACATAAATGTTGCCAATAAAGTCACTACAGTCACAAAATGCTAGGTTGATTGCTACATCTTGTATAGGATATGCTACCAACTGTTTAAAGTGTGCAGACAGCCAACACTTACATGGCATAATGTGTGCAGACAGTCAATATTCACATGACATAAGGTGTGCAGACAATCTATTCACACGACATACAGTGTGCAGTCAGTCTATTCACATGGCATACGGTGTGCAGATAGTCAATATTCACATGACATAAGGTGTGCAGACAATCTATTCACATGACATATGGTGTGAAGACAGTCGATATCTGCATGACATAAGGTATGCAGAATCAATATTCACATGACATAAGGTGTACAGACAGCCAATATTCAAATGACATAAGGTGTGCAAACAGTCTATTCACATGACATACTGTGTGAAGACAATCAATATCCATATGACATAAGGTGTGCAGAATAAATATTCACATGACAAGGTGTGCAGATAGCCAATATTCACATGACATAAGGTGTGCAGACAGCCAATATTCACATGGCATGAGGTGTACAGACAGCCAATATTCACATGACATAAGGTGTGCAGACAGCCAATATTCACATGACATAAGGTGTGCAGACAGCCAATATTCACATGACATAAGGTGTGCAGACAGCCAATATTCACATGACATAAGGTGTGCAGACAGCCAATATTCACATGACATAAGATGTGCAGACAACCAATATTCACATGACAAAGTGTGCAGGCAGCAAATATTCACATGACAAGGTGTGCAGACAGCCAATATTCACATGACATAAGGTGTGCAGACAGCCAATATTCACATGACATAAGGTGTGCAGACAGCCAATATTCACATGACATAAGGTGTGCAGACAGCCAATATTCACATGGCATGAGGTGTGCAGACAGCCAATATTCACATGACATAAGGTGTGCAGACAGCCAATATTCACATGACATGTAATTAGAAGAGCTTGAACATTTAGTGACCATGGCTAAATTAAGGGAAAGATAATGAGTGAAGCTGCAGGATAACTTGTGATTATGGCATGGGAAAATGTCACTAACTTTCAAAAACAAAAAAGATGGAGATCTGTGGAGAAACAATTATGTTACTGGCATGACCTTGATTTGTACACCCCAGTCTAATTGTCCACTATATTAATTCATCTATATAACCAAAATAACACCAGCTTTCAACATCAAATCAATATTTTATTCTGAGAAATTTAAACATACACCAATAATACAATCATCATGTGACATTCTTTCCAGAACGTGGTCTACTACCTTATGGATTCTCTGAACACTCTGTGATTCTAGGAGAGTTGATCTGCTTCAACAAGAGACATGTTTAAACAATCTGATATATCACTGCACCATCATCATCTTGGGTGCCTTCTTCTCCTGTTGCCGTTAACTCTGCCTTCAGCTATTAATCTTTCCATGCTGTTATGTCTCTTTATATGACCAAAAAAATATGTCTTTCTTGTTAAGATGTTGTTATGGAGCCACTCCTCTTGATTTGTCCTTTTTTAGCTGCCAATGGTATACATATAAATACAATAACAATACATATTTATTTTAAATTAAACAACCTCTTGTGAATGTTTAATTAGCACCTTAAAATATTGACAAACAAATTATGAATGGAATTCAATCACAATGGCTGCATGTTACACAAAACTAGAAAATCTGTGAGAACGCAAACATGCAATCATGAAATAAATAGAACAATAATCATTGAAGAGTATCCTTTACAGGATATTGTTATTCAATTATTGAGGCACCACTAATACATCCAATGATAACGTCAGTACAGTGTGGATGGTCAATATTCAAATTACCTAGTTAACTAGTTGGGTTTGTGAGACAAGCTCACTATTAACTCCGCTACTGTTCCATCAAAATTGAACTATATAAAAATGTTTAGGTAAATAAATACTGTATAAGCACATACACACAAAAATGGTTAACTTTGCAGTTTTACTATAAGAAAATAAAACTACAATTTAACCCTTTTTTCCTTCTCATATTGAAGTTTTACTGGAGTTTCTTGTATATTCAATGTCAAATTTTAAGAGTTCATGAGACATAATGACATGGCTTTTTCCTCTGAGAGATCATTGTGACAGAACAACATGGTTTTTTTCCTCATTAAATTTCATATACCCTGATATAACTAAAATTAGCTATTTCGTGGTTGATAGTTCATGTCTCACCAGAAGCTTGAATCTGCAACCTACCACTACCAGCTATATATGTAAAATATATGGGTGTACACATTGGTTTTGCATTCTTTATTATATAAAGGAATAATTTGAATGATCAGAATTTCCAATGTTGAAACAAAATCTCCTGCCGAAGATGGGTGTGTCGGACCATTGATGCAAATAAAATAGAGAGACAATGCATTTCAATTCTCTAAACTACATCTTGCTGGAAATCTATTAGGACCATTGTGCTGCTACAAGAGAGAGCAAGCGGGAGTTTGAGAATTAATGCTGAAGAAGAAGAATAAACAAAATCTTATCAAATTAGAATATGTAGGTAATAAAATAAAAATAAGTTTAATGAAATCAAAAGTGCTGATATACAATGCCTCAGCAAAAAAAAAGAAAAAAAGGTTTTATTTTTATTTTCTCATCCAGTTCAATAAAATACAAACAAGAATAGCATACAAGATGGAAAACTAGAGTTTTCCATTCTCAATATCCCTCTTCCTTTGTTCCCAAATAGTAACACCATCACAAGCACAGAAACGTTTGGAATTCTGGAATAATCCGGATGATCTTGCCACAATTCCACATGCTAATCTGAAAAATAATCGTGATCAGTTTCTCATCATAATATAATGGAAATCTAATGTTGGTCAAGAATTCAAGGATTATCCTTGCATAATGTCATTTATAATTAAGGTTGTCAAATACAAGGATATTTATAAATTATATAAGGTTGTAAAATGCAAGAGGATATAAATTATACCGTATATGGTTGCCAACTATACAGATATTTATAAACTAAATATGGTTGCCAAATATACAGATATTTATAAATTATACAATATAAAGCTGTCAAATATATAGATATTTATAAATTATATACGGTTGTCAAAGACAATGATATTTATAAATATGACCAAGATACCGGGTTCGAAACCCACCGCAGGCAATTGTGCATCTGGACATTTCAGAGAGCACTAACAAACTATTGAACGTATTTATATCACCTAGAAAATCACTACAGCCAAACAATGTTGGGTTGATGGCTATATCTTGCTACCAATAGGACATGCTACCAATTTTTTTTATATATAAAAAAAAAAATTTCATTACTGCATGTTTTCCTTTTAAGGAGTACAGGGAGGCTGCTATGGCTGTGGAAATAATTGCCGCTTTGCCAAAGCTGTTGCTGCGACATGTACAGGAAGAATTTTCTATTGCACCTCCAAAAGATAAAAGTCCTTGTCCCAACCGCGGATTGAACCCAAGACCTCAGGAATCTGAGGTTGGCGTTCGAGCCGTACGGCCACGCGCTCCACATATTTTTTTATATAAGGTTATCAAACACAAGAATATTTATCAATTATATAAAGTTGTCAAGTGCAATGATATTTTTAAATATTGATAATGTTCTACCCACCATCAATGAGGAACACATGCAAAGAACTAAACAAACTCCAGTGGAGGAAGATCTAAGAAAACGGTGCTGCAGATAGATATGACATAATTTTGGGGGCTGTCCAAAATTACGCAGGCAATTATTTTGCCATTTGCGATCTCCCTTCCCCTTGTCAACAACTGTCTTGGATTGTAGCTTAATTATGTCCAAAAAATGTTTTAGGCAGAAAAATGAAGAAATAAATATGTTTTGTTTCACAATTTTAGAAAAAGGTTTCAAATTCAAACAATTTAATTGGTGTATTAAAAAACAGTACTGTTGGTATAAATTGTTGTCAGAAGACAGATGTGTTGGGTCACTAGTGCAAATAAAATAGTGACGCAACGGATTTCCATTCTCTGGACTACATCCTGCTGATTATCTAGTAGAACCATTGTTCTGCTACAAGAGAAATGCAGCTGGAGTTTGAGAATTAACGCTGAAGAAGAACACTTGTCCAATCCCCTCCCCTTGTCAACAACTGTCATTTTTTTTTATTTGTTCACGTAATTTGTGTACAGCTCCTAAGAAGACCAGTGGAAGGAATTGTAAGACATGCATTTTTCTAGAACCTAAAGTGAAAGACCAAGAAATACCTGGAGGAAATAATTAGATGCAGAGACACAAAGACCAGATATAATATAGAAAGAGCTGGAAGCAATAGCTAAAGATAGGACAAGATGGAGAAAGTTTGTTGACACCTATGCTTCGTAGGGAGCTCAGGTGTATAGATAATTAACCCCCTAGATGGCATATTACATGTTTTTGTCACCTATCTCCAACTCCTGCAACCCAAAGACATATTACACATGTCATTATTCCTACCTTTGACTTTTGCCATGCTCAATGTCACTTGGGCTTCCTTGGTGTACTACCACACAATGACCAATAATGTCTGCTAGCTTAAAATTGGACACTGCTGTTCTAAACTCTGCTCTTTTATCCTTGTCAGGAGTCAGTTGTTTAAGAATTCCACTAAATGGCTGATTGATTTAAAGCACAAACAGAAGGTCATGTAAGATGTGGAACTTTTATAAATGATATATCTATCTGTAAAAACTGTATAAAAAAGACCAAAAAAGCAGTTTTCTTGTTAAGATGTTGTTAAGGAGCCAGCCTTCTTCTATGTTTATTGATCATAACACTTCTTGATTTGTATTTTTGGTCCAATCCTATGAGCCGAGCCTAGATATTAAACAATACGAAATAGACGTGAAAGAATTAAATGTTCCCAAAAAGGGAAATCCCCAAACAGGGAGACAACACTGTTCATCTTATTTATGTTTTTGATTATTTCCCTGGTAGTAAAAATTAAACACCAACCCAGTGTTTATTATTTACCCGCCAACACAAAATGATTTTTAACAAGTCCTTACCACAGCGTAGTAGGTAAACATAGTTTGTACCCAGTGTATATCTTTTTGCTTCTGGGCCACACATTGCAAAGGTAATGATGATATTATCGATAGAAGATAATAGGAAACAATAGCTTCATCGCTCGTAATTCCAGAGGATGGAAAGAAACAGTAACTATTACTGCTTTCATCACTTGTCAACAGTCATATTTGGATGACATAACCATCAAGAGAGTAATTATCTCGTAATTAATACGAGAGATGGTTGCCAGGGCTTGATTGGACAGGGAAGAATTGTGACACTGTTACCTGCCAAGCATGTTGTATAAGAGGCATCAAAGGAGATTTTAGGGTGGAGTTGGCTGTCTCATCCCATATAGGGTAAAGGGACCCATTAACCATGCTGAAGTCAGATATGTCAGGCTGAAAAGACAGATGGAAGAGGTGTGTTGAAGACGTGATCTATAGTTTTCACAAATTAACTAGAAATAAAGACAATGCCAATCTTATGTTCTCATCTCCGAAGATTCATAAATTCCTTGTAGAATAAACAATGAAGATGACAATTTAGAGAAATTTCTTTCTTTACATTAATTTGTATCTTACTAATCAATGAGTGAAATACTCGAATTCACTATTTTAAACTATAGACAACATGTGATCTTTTGAATGTCTATTCTTCTACTGTGAAGTATGGAGGCTTGGAAGAGAGTGCAGTAGACGATCATATCAATTATTTTCTTACTGGTTTGGTTCCACTCCTAATTCTTATTCAATGTTTACTCTCAAATAATCAGCTTGAATATTCATGAGATTTGATCTAGAGATTGTGAAGTATGTTGTACTACTATCTTTATAGCAGAGATGCTTTATTTACACCTTTGGCCCAGCACATACATTTTGGCATTGTGCTCAATTCAAATCTTCTGTACCTTAACTCTTTCCGGACCAATCGCCAGTATACTAGCTTTATACTATGGGTCTACAGGACCAATCACCAGTATACTAGCTTTTTCTTTGATATTTGATTACTTCACAAGGCTAACTCTAACCTTGTGAAGTAATCACATACCATCAATGTACTTATATATTCATATTCTGTATCCATTCCCCTTTCCAATGATATATTACACATACACTATTTATCAATATTAGTATGTCAAGTGATACAATAAAAAACACATATAAGGAAATTTTATAAAATTAATTTGGTCCAAACCTAAACATAATCAAGTCCTGAAAGAGTTAAAATGTGTCTAATGTTGTCCTCCCAACTGACTGAGTCTTCTAGAAAGGAGGGTGTAGATCCCTCTCCCTTTTATTCTCAAAGTTTGTCACATAGTATTAATATCTTCAATTCTAAAGAAGTGACTGAACCATTGTAATTAGAACTGTATTATATGAGCAGTATGATACAGGATTTTAGAACATGATTGTAAATCATATTTCTTCTAGTTTGCAAACCACTTTCCATAGGAATCTCATTTCTGAGGTTTGAATCCGTTTTGCCTGCACTGTTTAAATAAATCATCAACAGAACTATATGATTATGTACTTACATTATGAGTGTCATCTTCATATTTGAAGAGTGATCCGCAGCTATTGCACCCATCAGACACATCCCCACTTTCATGAACTGTTAGAAACACAGGCTCTGGTGTAGGCAGCTTATCTACACTTCCTTCCACAAAACAAGTGTTTGGGTCTACTTGAACAAATCTTAACAATCCTCTAACATCAGAGTTTCCAACACTGATTGCAGCAATACCGGCACCAAGATTTTGTACTAAATTAAAAATAAAATATATCAAAGCTTTGCTGTATGCTACATGGTCTTAAATGGAGGTGGGAGGGGGGTGGGTATCAAGAATAACAACACTGTGACTTGTCATGCATGTTGTAAGTTGTGCTTTTTCTGGTGCTGATAATGAAAAGGTGTAGAGGATTGACTTCAGTGTACTTGGGTAACTCCATATAAATATCACCTCTCAACAAAGTTACACTTATTCCTGCAGAGAGTTCCACTCTTAGCATGTAACTCTGTAGCTTCAATCCTTAAGCTATTATTCCCAGGGAGCTCAAAAAAATCCACTTAGTGGATAGAAAAAAGTGAGAAGACAGAACTGATGTCTTTGATATTTGGATACAGTGGAACTCCATTATAACGAATTGGTTGGGACTGGCATAATATGTACATAATAACCAAATTTTGGTATATACAGTAATTATGGTTCCATCGATAGCCTTCATTAAAAATTCATCTGAAAAGAGAAACGGAAAGACCCAGATGAAGATGGATAGATGACATCAGAGAAATACTGAACACCAAGGCTGCACTATGGCAGTGGCATTGCAGTTAGCAAAAGAAAGAAGTCTTTGGATCCCCATGATGCCTAATGGCACACATGGATAGAACAAGACAAAACGGTTATGACAATTAATAACATACGTTATGCATGCATGCCGTAAAAGGCGACTAAGGAGGTTATGGGATGGAGTTGGCTGTCCCATCCCAAATAGGGTCAGTGACCCAAAGCCATGCTGAAGTTGGCTGAAAGGCGCAGATATCACAGCAATGCTTTAAACCATGACACAACACATTCCGTTCTCCGGACTACATCCTGCTAATCTGCAGAAGAATAATTGTGTCCCTGGTGCATTGTTTTCCATGATATAATCACTGCATGTCAACTATGAGAATGGTGTATCAATGTTCTGTAACTCACCTCTCCCCCAAGTATCAGTTGTTTCTTGTGAAACAGATAAACAGATCCAGCCTCGCTGAAAATTACTTTCACCATCATTTCATGTTTCTCTTTCAACCTCTTTCTTTCAACCAGACAAGACTTAATTTAAGGTCAGTTTGGCTTTGAGCAAACTGTCTTTCTTTTTTTCAATAAGGATATGTCCTTAAATAGAAATATTCATGCTCATAGCTTGCTGGAACCACATTTATTGCAAAGAGCAATCAATGTCTTCATATTTGGGCTTCATAATTTGTATTCTCTTCAGTTGATAATTGTCACTTGTAAATGCCAACTTAATGTTTTCTATCCTTCAGGATTGTTTTAGTATGTTTATTATTTATGTAAAGTGATATTTCACATATTGTGCTCCCTGCATATTTTTGCTCATGATTTCAATTTTTGTGTCCACTCTCTCTATTAACATTACTTTAGTTTCAAGAGATAAATACTTACACTTTACGACAGTAGCAAAAGCCATTGTGATAAGATTTTGTTCCTTCTTCAGAATTCATTCTCAAACTCCCACTAGATCTCTCTTGTAGCAGGACAATGGTTCTACTAGATTTCTAGCAGAATATAGTCCATAGAATGGAAATGCATTGTGCCTCATTTATTTGCGACAATAGTCCAACACATCCATCTTCTGGTGAAGATCTTGTTCCAACAGGCTTAGGTTGTTTTCCAACACCAGAGTTTTAACAAGCAAAGTAAGTATTATGTGTTTACTTCAGCTTTCAGATTAATGGAATACAAGATCACTGCTTACAACCTCCTCCTTGTTCTGCGCATTTAATTGTGCATGACCAAATGACCATGAACAATAGCAAGGCCAGGCGTCATAATAATAGCTGGTTAAATTGGAAATCATCCTTTTAACTTGATACATTTGACTTTTCCTATGAGTTTCATTGGTTGTTAACTCAAAATATACACAAAGTGTCCAATTAAATCATGGGAAAAGTCAAATGCCTCACTTTAGAAGCATAAGATGGTTGGACCATATAATTGATGAAAGACACAGTTGTACAAAACTTTGATCGTGAGCACACATGTACTGAATGGTGCTTTGTCCAAATGCACTGCCAGTAAAAATACATATCACTGCTTCTGGTTGAATTTCTCATGGTCACATTTTGTTGGAGTCTTTTGTGCAACATTTCAAACACATACTGGTCAAAAGTTCAGAGACTACGTTTTCCAAAAACAAATTGTAAATACAAATGTACTAAAATACACGTGTTATAATAAGATTTTTAAAATTAAGAAGTAATATGTCTTAAGAGTTAAAATAATCATGGATTTTGAAAACTGTTGTTAAAGAGAGAAATTAGTTAAAAACAGATTCATTGTAACAGGATTCCACTGTATATAGAAGAATAGAGAGAACTTCATGGAAAGAGAATAAAAATACAAGTTCTTACAGCGCTATGGAATAAAAAAAATATTAAAAGAAATAACAATCAAACAAATAAATATTTTGACACCTTGTTGAAGACATTACTTGAAGGTAGAGTTCAGAGGCAGCAAGCAAGAGATAGGCAGAGATATAAATGGCAGGGAAACATTATGAGATGGACAGGATACAGTCTATCAGAGTGTACAGAGGCAAGAGACAGGATGTTAGAAGGCAGTTGAAGTCAACCTTCGATGCAGAGACAGCACATGATGGTGATGAGCAATATCTGCATATTCATATATGATGCTTGAATTTGGTAGTTGTAATTTTCGAGAAAAAAAACCAAAAGAATTGCAAGAACAACACATAATAGTGCAACTTATCATGCAACCATCTGGTGTAATCTTCACATTTAAAAACATGCAACAATGCAAGAAGTCTACTGTCAATATCATGAGCCATTTTAATTAGATCCTGCTTGTGGTTGATCATTAGTTTCAACAAACAGGTAGTACTCACTTGGTGCAAGCTGTAGTGTAAGTGATCAAAACTTTTCCACTGAAATTTCTACAATTTGTGTACAACAATACAATCCCAGTTGACATTAACTCATGGCACCACCAAGTTTACTCACAGATTTGGACTAAGAACTACCAATAATTGTCTTTCCACATTTAAGGAAATTAGCCAACAAGATCACATTTTTTTCTAAGAAAACGTGGCCGTGTTCATTGCTTAAACCTCTTTTCTGTGGGATCATGTGTACTACCACTGCATAGACTTGCTTTGACTCAATATTTATGTAGAAAATCCAGGACTCATCTAGTGTCAATGTGACAAAAAAGTTGGGATTATTAGACTTTCTTACTATCGCAAGGTCATTAACAGATAATTGTATCATTTAATAGAATTACACATACAATCATTTTCACATATTGAAAGTGATTAAATGTATAACATTAAAAGAATATAAGCAATATACAATGTTCCTGATTTTGATTACTGACTTTAAAACCAAACAAGGCACAGTACTACTGGGGATATGCTTTGCCCATAAATCAGTCCTGCTGTGCCTGAGATGCCTCAGACGAGTTTTGCATGCAGGCAGTTCTGAAAGCAATGGTGGTCAATTGAACATAAATATTGTCTTAAAAACACTACAGCCAAAGAATACTAGGTTTACCCCTACATCTTGAATAGACTATGCTACCAACAACCAAATACTTACACGAGGAACCATGTCCTAACAACACTGCTGCCATACCAGTTTTTTTTTCAACTGTATCTCTTATAGTATCTGCTAAAACATCACCTTCAATAACAAGTCTTTGTGTTGATAGATCAACTTCAATGGACTTGACACCTACAAGAGAACATAAAAAAACATCATTTAATTTTTTACATCCTATTACCAAAAATTACAAACTTGTCAGAATGCTATGGTGAATATGACGGAATGCGTTTGCATGTCTCACCAGTGACTCACTAGACAAACCACCCATGTAACAGAAAACTGTAGCAGATGACATGCAGTTATATTGAGGCTCTCTTATGGAAGCTTTGTAGCATGTCATCTAGACAATTATGCTTTTCGTGCTTTTTTTTTGCTGTTATTTCTATGCTTGTATATGTGCATGCACCCTCTGTGGTTGGGAGCCTGAGATGTACTGTGCAGCATTGGGGAGGGAGAAACTCTCGGCAGTTTTCCTATGACTGAAGCCCCTCATAAAGGTACAGTGACTCAAGATGTAACAAACCTTTTGTCTTGAAAATATGGTTGCATGCCAGGAGTCATTGAGAAATTCAGCATAACCAGTAGGCAATTGATGGTGGGGAATGAGTACTGTGAACCCTATTTTGGCTATAGTGACTCAGAGCAGTACATAGTTAAAAACCTAATTTCCTGGTGGTGTAATAGTTATTTTCTGAATCTAGCCAGAGGTGGGTCAAAAATTCACAGACTTCCCAGCAAATGGATCAAAACTTATCGACCACTGGATCAGTAACAAACCAACCAAGGTGAACATAAAATAACATTTTTGTGTAAGTAAGTTAGCAAGAAAATATTGAATATTCATTCAGTTTATTACATTGTTTATTTATTTCGTTCCCCAGAAATTATGAGCGATGAAGCTCTTGTTTCTTACGTGAAATGAGCATTTCTCTAGAGCTTTCTTTCCTACCCAGAAGAATCCAACTTTATGCTTTGAGATGAGGGCTTTGTGTGTATGTAGAAAGCATGTTCCACTACTTTAAATGCAGAAAACCAATCATGTGCAATGTAAATGTGCTCACTTTTTAGCATATTTGCCTTTTCTTTAAGATTCCCACTACTTCACAAAACTACCTTTCTGCTAGCTCTGAAGTTGGCAATCAATTATGAACCATGGACCACTAAATCCCCTGCTTTGATAAGGATCTTGCTGTTCCTGATTTTCTCAACATGATACATTTCAACAAATATAATTGAAATTTTGTGTGTGAATTTGAAATGGTATAGACCCTAGAAATGAAATTTTCGGTTCATTATGGGGATCAGTGGCCATATCATGTGTCCACATTCCAACTTTTTAATACTATGTATAATTTCATATAGTCTCAGTGCTTAAAAAGATTGGCAACTATCGATATGCATGCCATTAACTGAGAGCCACCCCCAGAATCATCCAGGGAGGGGAGAATGATAGATGGGGCGGTTTATGCATCTTTTGCGAAATTTCATTTCATTAAATAATATATGATTTGTTCCATTGAAAATGTATTGATTCACGATCCCGTAACGAATCAATGTTTCATTAAAATGTAGCAATTGGTTTACATTTTTGTTTAAATGCAATATATATTAAAAAAATATAATTATCAACACACATCTCATCACATTATTTAAGTTGTTTATAGTAAATTATAAAATGTCAATTACACATGATTTATTTATCATTTAATTGGCAATGATTTAAACATGAAATGTGATTATTTTGTACTCTCAAATACAAGACAGACAATGTTTAAGGTTGTATCCAGTGTAATGTCTGAAGTGGTACAATATCTTTTCTCGATACATTATAAGTATGCCGGCAAAGATCAAAGGATTTCATTTGTTTATAAAAATTGGACATGATACACAAATATAAAGTATATATTTATTGGGTCTAAACAAATATAACATCATATGCAAAAATTTGAATAAATACATGAGATAGTTAATCAGATAATGGCATTTGTTTGAGGGCACAGATAGTGAAACATGCTATAGATAATGGCATTTGTTTGAGGGCAAAGATAGTGAAACATGCTATAGATAATGGCATTTGTTTGAGGGCAAAGATAGTGAAACATGCTATAACATTATAGTATATAGAGAATTCCATGACATAATAGCATTAAGCTAACATTGAAAAGAAGTGGGGGGAGGGGGAATGTCCATAAATTACATTAAGTTTTTTTGTCAATTCTTCTCCCCCCCCCCCCCATCCAGACTATTAACAATTCATTGACAAATGGGAAAGAAGTTCTGCCTAAGCAATCACTGATACCAGGTCAATAGGCGCATGAGCAACACAATCAGGACTTGCTGTGTAGACATGTTAAACTGGAAACTAGAAGAAGAGTAAATGGGAAATACAGTATTCATGCTCACAATAAAATAAGGTTTCTTTTCATGCCAATGAGGCATATGGAGATTATCATAACAGGCATGTATTTTTTGGCCACAAACTGCATGGTAAGTATGGAATTGTCAATACCAATTCAACTGTCATTATTTTCCCAGATTTGATTTGGTATCAATTTCCTGTGGTTGGATCAACCTAGAAGATATTTATACACATTGCTTAAATGAAAATGATGATGAAATAATCCCTTTAGCTGTGAGCAGACAACTTGTACTCCTGACAACCTATAGGCTTCATGACAAAAGAACAGGTTCTTTTCATTTATGTAACTGAGGCGACACCCAGACTCATCTAATTTTGCCTCAAAGGCATGATTTTGTAAGAGCGATTTATGAATTCATATTTAGTCCCCAAAGAGAGACATTCCAGTGTGCCAATATCCCAAGATTACCACATCCTGGCAGCAGCAGCACACACTTCTGTGCCAACTATCTCATCATTCTTCTGTCATATTTATTCACAGTGATGGAACATAAAACACTCCCTGTCACCTAGGCCTGCATATCTTCATCATCAATGGGATTATTTGATAGAAGACAAAAGTAAGAAATTGAGACACGTTTTCTTCTTCTTCTTCTGCGTTCGTTCTCAAACTCCTGCAGATTAGCAGGATGTAGTCCGGAGAACGGAATACGTTGTGTCATGGTTTACAGCATTGCTACGATATCTGCGCCTTTTGGCCTGACACATCCTACTTCAGCATAGACAAGTTGTGCCAATGGTGATTTTTTTCCACAGTTGACAGGCTGCCAGCCTATCTCCAACTTTCCTTGTTCGACATAGAAAGAAGACAGTGGCCATATTTTTGCATTATCAACTATGAGTTCAGTAACTGTGTGGGCCACACGGGCACTGCTTAAATATTTTATTAGTCCTCTTCTTCTCCTTCTGTGTTCATTCTCAAACTCCTGCAGATTAGCAGGATATAGTCCAGAATACGTTAAGTCATGGTTTACAGCATTGCTGCGATATCTGTGGCTTTCAGCCTGATATATCCGACATTAGCATGGCTTGGATCACATTGACCTGATATGGGATGGGACAGCCAACTCCACCCCATAACATCCTTAATCGCTTCTTACTACATGTATGGAAGCTAAACACTGTTGCTATTCTTTGCTCCCCTCTCGTGGCCTGACAACACATGGGTGATATTTTATTTGTGAAGTTTCACCTTTTATTTCTCCTAGTGCATCTTTAACTCTGTCAACACAACAAGGACTCCTCATTTCCACAGCAAATTCCATCTGAAATACAAGACACATAGTTTTTGTACAATGAATCATCAACAAATAACTTGCTATGGAACATGTGTAAAATAAATATGCAATGTCAATATTATGGCTAAAATATCTTATCAAGAATCACATGTGAATCGAACAGAGTGGGTTTGTTTATTTGTTTTTTTCAATTTCCAGAAATTACCAGAAATATAGCTCTCGAACCCTCTTGCGCAATGTTACTTTTTAAAAAACTTTCATTGCTGCATGTTTTCCTGTCAAGGAGTGCAGGGAGGTTTTTTGGCTGTGGAAATAAAGGTCATGTTGCCATAGCCGTCAGTGTGACGTGTACAGGAAGAATTTTTTATTGCACCTCCCGAAGACAACAATCCTTGTCCCAGCCGTGGATTGAACCCAGGACCTCAGGAATCTGGGTTGGCATTCTTGTCATATGGCCATGTGCTTCACCATATTTACTTATGTAAAACTCAAGGTCGATCAACTTTACAATGACCTCACAGACATTACAGTGATCTCACTTATCTTTTAAGCAATAGGGAAGTTTTTCCAGAGCCTTGTTCATACTCAAAAAGCCCCAACTCTCTGCAATGTGCAATGATTTGCAAAGAAACCTACTCAGAGGGGTTAAAAACATAATAGCTTACATAAAGTGTTGTCTAGCCAGTTGTTGACTAGCAACCACCTGACTAGTGCCCTCTTCAGCACTTACTCAGTAGCAATGTGACATTCTTTACCATCCTAGAGCATAAATTCTGGTATCCATTTCATGGTGGTTGGGTAGACTACAGAAGTTTGTTTCTTCTTTTTTTGCAAACCACAAGTAATAAGAGAATTCTTAACCCTGGTCAGCAGGTAAATTACTTGCTCTCTACACTAAATAAGTCCCAAAAAGGGTAACCAAAACCAAACTGACTATAATATGCAATGTAGAGTGATAAAATATTTATTTACAGAATGTAGCCTCTAATACATTGTTCATCATCGTGAAACACATCAAACTTGTGTTCTATGTAGTACTATTTTACAAACTTGAACAAGATGACACTGGCAGAGGCAGGTGACCTGATTCTGCCAGTGTCATCTTTAAACATTCTGATATGTCTGTTGTCCATCTTCTTCTTGGTCGACTTCTGCCTATGTTATCATCAACTATTATTACTCTTTCTATACCATTATTTAATCAACAATATAAGAAAAAGGCAATCTTCTTTTTTTGGCCACTTCATGAGACAGGCAGGTTTGGAAAAACATAGTCACGACAGGCAAAATTGAAGGCAACAGAGACAGAGGGCGACAATGTGAGAAAATTTTAGACAGTTTGACAACCTGGCATGGCAAGGAAACAACAACGACCTTGATACATAATACTGTGGACAGAGAGCTGTGAAGAGCCATGACCGCCTACGCCAGCCGGTGTGGCACTTGATGCTGATGATACCATTATGTCTTTGATAGGCCTATATCCAAAGAATCTCAGCTTTCGTGTTATAATAATAATGTCATTAAGAAAGCAGCAGTCTACGATGTTTAACCTAATCCTTACTTACTGGTTTAATTTTTGGTCCATCCATGGTATGCTCATGGTATTGTGGAGCACATGGCTGTGTGGTTAGTACGTCGTTCTCAGACCTTTGAGGTCCTGGGTTAAATCCACGGTTGGGACAGGATTTTTTCTTTCTGAGGTACAATAAAAATCTTTCCTGTACATGTCGCTGCGTCTGCTATGGCAAAACAGCCTTTATTTCCACAGTCTATAGAAAGCCTCCCTGCACTCCACAGAAAAACATGCAGTAACAAAAGTTTTTTCATGGTATCCTCACAATGTTTCTGTAGCATTTCATCTTGAAGGCTGCTATTTCCTCTATCTGCTGACTTGTTCGGTGTCCATGTTTTGCAACTATAGATTACTTCTGGGAATATATACTTGATGTAATAGTTGTATTTTTGTTCTGCAACTGGTACCTTGCCAAAGGCTTTTCATTTGATTTAGTTTGGAAGGTGCTATTGGGATTCTTCTCTTGATTTCAGTTGTGCGATCTCCTGCACTGTTGATGCTCAAACCCAGACTTTGTCTAATTCTTGATTGTCGATTTATCTTACTTTGGGTGCTGTTTTACTTTGTTGTCATGATTTTAGTTTTCATGGTGTGTTTCACAAATTCACTGTCTTTTTGTTGTTAGGATCATTTGTTTTAGACCCTCTTCACTAGTTGATAGGAAGTGACACTTGCTCCTTCAAATGTCACTGGACACATGTGACGTGTATTTCATTCGGAGCAAGTGTTCTAGGCATATGCTATCTGTTGCCAATAACACAGTACACACACAACAGAATGATGATGGCATACATTGGACTCATTTGTGATTTCGGCGGAGATCAGCAAAAAGCATTGTGAATTCAGCATTTGTTCTGGCCCAAAAGAGAAAAAAAACGGACCAAGTAACACACTGAGACTCTTAGGAAAATAATTTACTAAATTCAATTTAGTGCAAGAGGAGAGGAAAGTGAAAGAATATAACTGGGCGGTAGGGTGGTTTAATTATTCATTGTGGATCTGTTCCGTATATAGTAGCCTATCCAATCCTAATATTATTATATATTTCTTCAACTTCAATCAACTTACTTTGGTATGTGGCAACAGACCAGTTGTTCCTTCCATTATCAATGAACAAAATAAAAATTAGAAAGCTTAATTACATAGACTAGTATTTAATATTTTTGTCGTGTCACTCAATAAAAAATAATTTGATAGTATTGAGAGCAAATATATAAACCTAGACCTCTGCCCTATGACCTGAACCAGACGATACAATCAGTGTTACCACTGAGCACTGACGCTTTAAAAATAACCCCAGATCGCATTGTTTAAAAAAAAAATTTAACTCAAGAAATCAAACTACATAATTTAATATTTAATATCAATGACATTGGGTATTAACACCACCCAAGAACTACAACAACTTACTGCGAAACGCACGTCATGGAGAAACATGACTTCTGTCCTATTTGCCGCCATTGGCACCAAAAGAACAAACTAACCAACTCACTATAGGCCTATATCAAGTGACATGTTCTTTCCAGAACGTTGTCTTCGTCGTGAATACCATGAATGCCTCTCTGTTCCAGGCAAGCTGTCCTGCAATGGCCAGAGACATCGTTTTCTTTGTTTCCCTCTTCTTCTCTTACCCGGCACTCTGCCCTCTATAATCAGCCTTTCGATACCATCATGTTTATTTAAGTGTCCAAAATACTGTAGCTTCTTTCTTATAATAGTTTTAGAAGTCACCCTTCATTTAGATGAAGAAATTTCAAAACTTCAATGTTCTTATTTTTCTCTGTCCATGATATTCGTATGATCTTTCTGTGGCACTTCATTTCAAATGAATGTATTCTTTTGAATATTGTCTTCTTTAAAGTCCAAGACTCGCATCCATGTCTTGCCACTTGGAAAACACATGATCTTAAAAGAATTACTTTAGTGTCGTCATTACTAATTTACATAGCTTTCTCATTTGTGTTGATTTGAGTGTTGCAATTGTGAGTCTTCTTCTAATCTCGACTGAACAAATTCCGGAACTATTTATATTTGCTCCTATAGGGGCCTATATTCGAATGTGTTTACACATTCTAGTTCTATATTGTCTATGTTGATTATTGGTGTGATCTGTGTTTTGTCTGCTGTCATAATTTTTGTTTTCTGTACGTTTAGATATAGATTTTGGATCTCGCTGTATTTATTTTGTGATTAGCTGTTTCACTCCCTCAGGATGTGTAGTAAGGAGGACTGTGTCAGTCAGAATGGATACAGACTAATTACTAGCTAAATATATTTTTTTAAAGCCAGGGTCCTAGCGAATATAGGCTACTTTTTTTTAAAAAAGTCCAATCGCCAATTGTCCTGCCCAATTCGATCATTTCCATGAGACTTTTGATGGTTTTTTTCAGTCATAGGGTGAGATAGTCTTTTGATAAATTTCAATGATTTTCTGGGGAAAAAAACCCAGTTTAATTCAAATTTGACAAAACTGACCCCGACACACCAAACGATGGCCCAAACCCCCCAAAATAGTGAAAAACCCCCATCTGCGGCAAGGTTGATGCGGACAATGTTATTAATTATGTGGTTGTAAATCATGATAATCAGCAAAGTCACAGAAGAGGAGGGTCTAAACATAAAAATACACGAAGAGAAGCTACAACAAGTAGGGCATTATTAATATATCGGACAAATAATCATAAATATGGAAGATGTTAAACAGAAGTTAAAAGGAGAATAGGAAAAGCTAAAAGTACACTTAATGACATGAGGAAAATATTAATATCTAAATAAATTACAAACAAGCTAAAATGCTACATATATTCTATATTAATGTATGGCTGAGAAACATGGGCAATAAACAATTAGAAGTCATGGGGGCCTAAATGATGCCTTTGAGATGTGAATATATAGAAAAATAGGGAGAACATCATGGAAAGTTAAGAAAACAAAGAGGTTCTAGCAACACTTAGTATGAAGAAATAATTATTAAAGAAAATAAAGATCAAGCAAATACAATGTTTTGGACATATTAAAGACATAACACCTTGTTGAATACCTTACTTGAGGGTTACCTCGATTTTTAAGTCGGGGGGAGGCGAGAAAGAGGTAAGGAGAGATACCAGTGGGAGAGTAACATCACGAGATGAACATGTTACATACTAGCAGAGTGCAGCACCAAGACAAGAAACAGGATATGTTGGAGGTCTGTTGCAGTCAAACTTCATTGCGGGACGGCACTCTTTCAGGACTTGATTATGTTTAGGTTTGGACCAAATTAATTTTATAAAATTTCCTTATATGTGTTTTTTATTGTAGGGTAGCCGGGGGTAAAGATGCGCTGGGGGCAAAGATTCGCAGCGTTTTTTCCCGGAACTATGGGTTTTTCCCGCAAACCACGTGACCACGCCGGACGCTAACATCCGTTTCTGTCGCACAACGAATTTTCATCGGCCTCTGGCAGGTCATTTTTGAGCTATGAGGTAAATTCATTTTTTAACGTTCTCGATCTAACTTTTTTTTCCACTTCTCACTCTTTGTCCTCTGTTATCATTACTGTCATGTTATTTTACATGTCTGAACTGAAAACTATATTGTATTGTTAAGTTATTAAGCATGTTACATTGTCAAGATAATTTTTGTTTTCATGAAATTTTATAAAAATTGTGAACAGTGTGATTTTGGGGTAACGCCGCGCACACTGACGGGGCAAACATGCGCTGCTGACTGACTGCGCATGTTTGCCCCAGTCACTTCCCCCTCATGTTGCCATATATTTAAACCAATATTTTATTGTCACGTTATGTTTCTTTTTATGAATTACAAACGGAAAATTGAGAAAATGATGCCACTGACTGAAAATGAAGCAGTCGCTGCTATAGATGCACAATCCCTTCCGATCACAGATGCACAATCTCCACGGGTCATAGCTGTACGGTCTCCGCCAATAATAGATGCAAGTTCTTCGCTATTCATAGTTGCACGATCCCTATCGGTTATAGCTGCACAATCTTCACGGGTCATAGTTGTACGACCTCCGCAGATAATAGATGCACGACCTCCGCCGATGCACGATCCCCGCTATACATAAATGCACGATCCCCGCTATTCATAAATGCACGTTCCCGGCTATTCATAGATGCACAATCTCCGCCAGTCATAGATGCACAATCTCCGCCAGTCATAGATGCACAATCTCCGCCAGTCATAGATGCACAATCTCCGCTATTCATAGATGCACAATCTCCGCCAGTCATAGATGAATAATTACCGCCGGTCATAGATGCACAATCTCCGCCAGTCATAGATGCACAATCTCCGCCAGTCATAGATGCACAATCTCCGCCAGTCATAGATGCCCAATCTCCGCCAGTCATAGATGCATAATTACCGCCGGTCATAGATGCACAATCTCCGCCAGTCATAGATGCATAATTACCGCCGGTCATAGATGCACAATCTCCGCCAGTCATAGATGCATAATTACCGCCGGTCATAGATGCACAATCTCCGCCAGTCATAGATGCACAATCTCCGCCAGTCATAGATGCATAATTACCGCCGGTCATAGTTGCACGATCTCTGCCTGTCATAGTTGCACGATCTCTGCTGATCATAGATGAACGACCTCCGCTATTCATAGATAGTTGAAATTATAGTCAAACGCTGTATGGAGCACTCCAACACGTTGTCATAGTTTTAAACGGATCTAAGCACCCATTCTCTGTATTAAATTTTGTTTTTCATAAATACGTTTTTTCATTTTTTTTCGTATTAAAGTTACATAAAGATACATATGTCTAGTCTTTGTGCTCTATTATCTTCCCACATTGTGACTGACTATGTTTAGATAGGAAGTGACGTTGTTATTTTGCTGGTTTTGTCAATTTTCCCATGATTTTGTAATTGTTTTTGCCTGCGCGTGTTTGCCCCAGAAATTGGGGCAAAGGTGGGATTATACTCATGTTCATAAAATCTCATTCTACGGACTAAAATTGATTGTATGTTGTAAATACCCTGACGATTGTTAGATGGATGGATAAGCTACACACTGCTGCTAGTTTGGTCTTTCGTAGTTAAGTCTATTTGTCAGAATACGGAAAAAAGTGAAAAACGCGCATCATTGCCCCCGGCTACACTATCACTTGACATACTAATATTGATAAATAGTGTATGTGTAATATATCATTGGAAAGGAGAATGGATACAGAATATGAATATATAAGTACATTGATGGTATGTGATTACTTCACAAGGTTAGAGTTAGCCTTGTGAAGTAATAAAATATCAAATCAAACCCAGTATACTGGCGATTGGTCCTGTAGACCCATAGTATAAAGACAGTATAAGTAAAGTAACCCATAGCATTTATTAATGCCGTAGGGGTGTGAGATGTTAGCGATCTCCCATTTCACAGGCTCTGCAAATGAGGGCGGTAGCCATCTCCTCTCCCTCGCAGTCTTTACTTCCCGGATTAATCCGGTACCCATTTAAGGCTGGGTCAACCTGGGAGCCGTTGCGATCTGAAAAAATCTCCGCCTCATCTGGGGAATGAACCCAGGACCACTCATATGCGAAGCCAGTGCGCTAACCACTGCGCTAACGCGGCTCGCATAAAGACATTATACTGGCGATTGGTTCGGAAAGAGTTGATGATTCTGTAGGTGCAGTTTTCGTTACCACTCATGGGCTTTTTCGATGAAACCTGGAGATCTTGCTATTTTTTAAGAATCTGAGCTTTTTTCTAGTTTGTTTTGTTTTTTTAAATTTTATTTCGGGGAGAAGACAAAGAGAGAAATGTATGGTCTGTTTGCCACGGTGGCACAAAAAGAAATCACCAACCGAACTTATTGACACCGAAAAAGATCAGCGTTATGGAGAAGCAAGATCGCCCACGCCATTATGTAAAACTACCTTTCTTTACAATAAAAATATTTAATTGATTACCTACCGAGAATTGTAAACAAAAATATACATAATATTATATGCGGCCCTCCAATAGCTTTACAATTTTCAATGTGGCCCTCTGCACACAAAGTTTGCCCACCCCTGATTTAGAGTATTCTCTATTAAGAAAGCTGTCTTACCGAACGTATGAGCCTTTCCTGCCCAAGTGCGCCCCCCCCCCCCACCCTAACCCAACATTCACAGTGGGTCACTGGTGTCAGCGACCCCACTCCAGTAACCTGAGCTTATAGCGACTCATACTCGCTTGCTGCTGCCAATCACTTGACACATTGGGTATTTCAGTGGGAATATCAGCGCCGTCTGACATCTCAACCTCGTAGTCAGCGGCTGCATATTTGCCCAGAGGCTTTTTCACTATCCGCCACCAGTGGACAATACTGGTAGGAGTCTATTGTCTATCCCCCAGGTGGTTTGTGATCCATTCTTGTCGTTAAGCGTAGGGGTGATTGGAGCTCGAGTTCTAAAGCCAGATGTGTGACCTCGGCTGTGCTATGACCGTGTCTTTACAGGAGATCACCGACGTTTTCTATCCATCTTTTCAGTGGTCTTCCTCTGTACCCTGATCTCATTTGGTTATATGCTTGTACGGGCAACTTTTCGTGATGCATTCTCATAATGTGGCCAAACCACTTGATCTGTTCTCTATGTAATCTGTACAAAATATACCTATTTTCCCCCCGATATATTCATTTCGCAATCTGTCAAGCCTGGTGACCCCGACAGCTTTCCTCAAGCATTTCATCTCATGTGTCACTATCTTTCTGTAATGTGAAGATGAGAGAGACAAGATTTTGCACTGGTAACACAGTGTTGGTGTTTGTTGTTCGTCCATCACAAGTGATGATGACCATTTGTTACATCCACTTTTTAAAATTCAATTTTAGTTATGTCCTTGATTATGAGTTCGTAGATGGCTAATGAGCCCTATTCGAGCTGTAAATGTTCTTGGTCAGTTTGGACATGGATTGACGACTGTAGACAGATCTTGGTCTATACGTGACTTTCTAGCTGCTCTCCGCTGTTGCATTTCTTTTCTTTTCACGAGATGATGCGCTCTTTTTTATTTTAGAACGCCATGTAGATCTATTTTGTGCAAGTTCTTCGCATGTATTGTGGTCTATTTCAAAGGCTTTCAGTGAGTCCTTGTAGCGCTTCCTTTGGCCACCTTGAGATCGTATACCATTCTCTAGCTCACCATAGAGAAGTATCTTTGGCAGACGATGGTCTGGCATACGCACCAAATGACCTGCCCAACGAATATGTGTCTGCATCAGGATCGTGTCAATACTTGGGATACCAGCTCTATCAAGGACAGTGGTATCTGGAATCTTGTCTTGCCATCTGATGTTCATACTTTTCTGAGACAATTTGTATGAAAATGATTGAGTTTTTTCACATGACGTCTATACACAGTCCATGTTTCGCTAGCGTATAACAGCAGTGTTGGTAAGAATATACTGTAGATCATTTGTCTCTGGACTCCATCTCGGGGTTGAAGAAGTAGTGGTGACGGTATGTTACTGCATTTGCCTTTTGACATCTTATCTCTATCGAGGCTTCCATTTTCGGTTAAAATACTACCGAGACATTTGAACTCTTACTTATTTTTACTCCTATATTGTCTATCTGTATGTTTAGTGGACTTGGTGTTCTGCATATTTTCATAGTTTCCGTCTTTTGTGTATTGACCCTCATGTTGTATATTCTACATGTTGCAGATAGTGAGTTAACATGTCTCTGTAGTTCTTCGTTTTCGTATATGAAGCTCTGATCGTCTGCGAAAAGTAGTTCATTTATTTCATTGTTTAGTTGCTCTGAGTTGTCTTGTTCTGAATCGGTGATGTTGCCCTCTGTACTTTTTGCCTCTTTTATTATTCTGTCTATGTATATATGGAATAGCAAAGGTGAGAGCACGTTAACATTGACTCACTTCCGTTTTTGTATCAAATGTTTCTGTGATACCATCTGATGTTCTTACTACACATTGGCAGTTCTTATACAAAGATCTTATACTTTCTAACAGCTGTCTTTTGATACAATACTTTTCCAGAGTTTCCCATAGTACGTCTCTGTTGACTCTTATCAAACACTTTCTCTTGATCTATAAATATTGCGTTTAGTTCTTCGTTGTATTCTATCGCTCTCTCACTCATTTGTCTCAGCGTGAACACAGCGTCTGTGCAGCTAACCCCTCTTCTGAAGCCAAATTGCGAGAGTCTCAATTGTGGTTTGACGATGTATCATGCACATTTTTCCGGTGTGGCTTAATAACGAGATACCTTGGTATGTTTCGCACTCTCTTTTGTTACCCTTGTTTTTCCACAAAGATACAATTACTGACTTTTGCTAGTCCTCTGGGACTTCCCCTTCTTTCCACGCTTTGTGTGGAAGTGGTCTGCAGGCTCAAATACATAAAATCTGTGTTTAAGCTGTTTGTTCATGATGTTTCTGGACATTATATTAATGTACAGTAGATGTAATTGACAATTATAATTTTATTATATATACAGTATTCCATTGGAAATTTCTAGGCACATTTTTTGTAGGTTGCCATTACTTTCAGGGAGGAATAGCCGTGAATCAGACACAGATAATACCAAGATAGTGTGTGGATAAATTTGAATACTTATGAGCAAACATCAACAGTGCAGGAGACTGCAAGGCAGAGATAAGGAAGAGATTGGCAATGACATATTTGATCATTAAAATAATTTGTATGATTTATATCTATCATATATAATAAAATAAATCATATATAAATATGTTTGATCATATATTTAAAATAATATGTTTGAAAAATATATGGAAAAAGAACAAAATAGAAACAAAACTGCTAATGTTAAGAACTTTAATTTTTCGGGTTGCAACATACGGATGTGAAACATGTACCCTAAGTAAAATAGCGGTAAAGAAGATTAACGCCTTTGAGATGAAATGCTACAGAAAGATACTTAGAATATCATGGAAGGGAAACACGAGAAACTCAGATATTATAAACACATTGAAGATTCTTGAGTGTTGTTACTAAACACAATAACAAAAAGAAAACGACACCTGTTTGGTCATATACATAGACACAACTGTTTAGAAAGACACATAATGGAGGGCAGAGCACCTGGGCGGAGGAGAAAGGGCAGACCAAGAAGACGATGGACTGACGACATTAAAGATAACATGAATATGTCGTTGGAAAATGAAAGCAGCAAGGCCAAAGACAGAGAGGGGTTCAGTGAGTTCATTGGTAAGACAACATTCTGGAGAGAATACGTCACATGACACATACAGTATTTCAAATAAGGTACTCTACAAGGATCAGTGACCAGGTTTCTATGGAAGAAAAATCTAACATAATTAAATTGAAAAAAATTCAGATAAAGACGCATATACCGACATAGCGAACATTCTATGCATTACGCAATGAGAGCCTCCGATCACTCGATATGCACGCTACACACTGAGTGGACGACCAGTGAATTTCACGCAAATTACTAGATCTGTATCCTTAGTTACAACTGTTCAAGTCATGGCTTCTTCTTGTTTGGAGCTTTGCAAGATGGGTTGTAGATATGCCTTCATCAAGAGGGGTGAGGGGGGAAATAGGGAGTATCTGTTGCAACATTACATTTCATAGAGACAGAAAAACATAATAAATAACAACAAACTCACTCATTTATTTCCTTTTATTTCAGACATGCAGCAACTCTGGGATCTAGATTAGATACTATCAAGCAAATAATTGATCCAATTACTTTGAAATCTATTTTCATATAGTAAGTAACAATGACTCTTCTAGATTCCAAGTTACAAAAATGCATGATTTAAAATTAAAATCTATCCACAATGTTATGAAATTCCCTGAAATGGTCAAAATGTAATGATGAAGAATGAGGTTCTGACAAATAGATTGACTATGAAACAATAAACTCCATATGTAAATATAATAAACAATATGCTCCATTGAAAAATGCAGTAATAGTATTAGTTCACACACCTTGGTGAAAGTGCAAGTGAGGTTTCATGCAATGTGAATCTTTCAATGAGAGAGGAATAGAACAAAAACTACATTAAAGCATTGCATAGACAAATTCTATTTAAAATTCGTGCAAAATGTATGCTTGTAAGCATTTATATTTGGCTAGAGTTTGTGAGTCAAATTTGAGCCATTAATCTTTCTATGATCAAGTCAGTCTGCACACTCAGCCATGGCAGCCTCCAGCTCTTCATCCAACTCTTCAGCGGTGGCATCCAACTTTTCACGGGCAAATTTGCTGGTACTAAGATTTGGGACAATAGACACTTTATTGTCCTTAATACGAACAGGGTAACTGTACATGAGACCTTTCTTGATGCCATAGGATCCATCAGAAATAACTCCCATAGATACCCAGCTATCCTGAAATTATGAAGTGTTTATAAAATGAGTTTTCAGGCAACAGATAAAGCACGCAAATGATAAATAAATAAAACATACCATTCTTCTACAACTGACATCCCCAACCTTGCGAGCACATTGGTGCTTTCGTAAGGACATGTGCTCGCACCATGCACGTAAAAAGTGCTTGTGACCACTAACGACTTCCTTTACAATTCAAACTT
This sequence comes from Meghimatium bilineatum, assembly GCA_034231615.1. NCBI lineage: Eukaryota > Metazoa > Mollusca > Gastropoda > Stylommatophora > Philomycidae > Meghimatium > Meghimatium bilineatum. The sequence continues at coordinate 70,109,516 of CM067322.1, read as the reverse complement.
TGTTGTACAACAGAATTTAATAGTGTTACTACTCACGATTATGGGGGAAGGATTGTATATGCTACAATGATAAATATATATAGTATTTATTTCTATAATATATGATATGATGCTCTTCTGTCTGAAAAGGATGATTATACAAAGATTTGTAATGACAGCAATATCTAAAAATGTGTGAACACCCTTGGTGTTCCAGAACCCAGAACACATACTTCAGGACTGCCCAACATACAAAGAGCAGAGCAGAAACCTGGCCAGAGGATACAGACATGAGGCAAAAAGCTATGGGGCAGCCGTTCTGACCTGGAGAAGACAATGGACTTCGTCTTGACAACAGGCCTGATGGTATAGCATGACCACAGATGCTGAACGCAGAAGAAGGGAAGCCAATCACCTGAATTAAAGACAATACTAAAACGGATGTGCTGGGCCTCGTTTGTCCAGGCCTCTGATATACTGGGCAAACCAAGTTGCAAATAACACAGCTTTGCTGTGGAACTAGCAGGACAATGTACTTCATGCTCCCCAGAGGAAATTACACGAACTTTCATGGTTATTCGAGCGCGAATGCAAAAGAAGAGCAGGATGTAGTCCGAGGAATGGAATTTGTTGCGTCAAGAGTTTACAGTTTAGCTATAATATTTGCCCATTTTGGCCAACACATTTGACTTCAGCATGGTATCTTGGTCAATTTGACCGTCTAAGGGATTGGACAGCCGACTACACATCAAAACCGCAGAGGTTGCTTCTTATGATGTGCACAGCAGTTAGCAGTGTTGCTATTGTTTGGTCCCTTTTCTGCCCTCGGCAAGACATTGAGAATCTGCATCTTTCAACCTGACACATCCGACTTCTGCATGGCTTTGAGTAACTTTGACCAATGGAACAGCCACACACAACCCTAAAACCTCCTTGGTTGCCTCATGGTAGGCCAGTGTTGCTATTCTTTGTTCCCCTTTTGAATCCAACACACGGATGGTCAATGTATATGACATTTTTAGGACTCCATCACATTCCAGTTTTATTGAATTGTCTTGTACATTATCTACAATTTCTACTCCACTAACAATGAACTGTGATACTATAGTCCGTTCAGATTCGTTTGCCGAGATGTTATGATTTATAATTCAAAAAGTTCTTGATGATTTCACATGAATTTTGGCATACGTTGTTAAAATGTCCATGTCGCGAAAACATATGTGTTACTTGATGTCTAGCTGTAACGGTTATTTGAAAGCGGCGAATTCTTTTGATGTTTGCCCATGTAAATATTATTTCGACCATAAACAAAATATTTTACAGTAATCTAGTGCAATGATGACCCATAGGCGTGTCCACAAAATTTTACATGGTGGCAGGTGTAAAAAAATTTAAAATATATCTTTTGTTCGTAGAGTTCATTTGATATTGTTCCATGCTCTTGGTGTGAGTTTCACAAATGTTGTCGCTGCCTTTGAAATAAGTACATATATTTCTTCATGTAAGGAAATTTTGTCTGTAATAGTTGATCCAAGATATCTGAACTTCTGTATTGAATCAAGCGGGCTAATTTTTATAAGTAATGGTTGATGGTTTGCTTATAACATTTTTTTGAATTGCTTGGGTGGTATTGAGCAATGAAATGTTTTACAAATCAACTTGTAAATTTTGCAAATCAAACTTTTTTTAGTGTAGACTTAATCAGAGTAATGATCATTCATAATCAGACGAGTCAAATAGGTCGATTACTGTTTTCGGCTGAACAAACAACAAACCTTCCTTTTTCCAATATTCCTCTTCTTGGCGTAACACATGATCCTCACATTTCACCCAGTAGTCTTTATGTATATTTGATAGAGCCTGATTTGTAAGTGTCTCAATATCACATAATTTGAAAGTTGTATTTGTAGATGCTACGTGTCCTTTAACTTTTGCCCAAATTAGCTCTATAGGATTTAAGTGTGCATGATATGGAGGTAGTCTCAAACATCTATGACCATGTTCTTCAATTAACTTGTCTATTTTAAATATCTTTGTTCGTTGTGTCTGTTTTACAAGGTTAAGCAATTCAGGTTTCAAGTACCTGTCGGTAACTGGTATGTGTTCTTTTATGAGCTACGTTTTGATTGCATCTTTTGTACTTGATGATGTTGGGATTCTATCTTCTACGTTCACTACGTTATGGTATGAAGCATTGTCCATTATCAGACAAGAAGGTCTATCTAATATTGGAAGAATACTTTTTTCGATCCAGTCTTCGAATATGTGCCCATTCATTTCGGAGTGGTAGTCTCTATTGTCAATGGATTTTGAAATGAAAATTAGATGAGCATTCTGCAACAACCCATTATGTCTGCTACCTGCATGTGCAACTATCAAACGTTGCCCTTTACTACTTGGTACTGATCTTTTAATACTTCCATCTGCTAACTGCCATTCCTTTTCATTTGTATGATGAGCGTTGATCCAAGTTTCATCTAAATACACAATATCATAACCATTCTCGCGCATTCCCTTCACTTCACGTAAATACTTGCTTCTAAGAGCTACCAGATGTGGCTTTTCACAAATAATGTTTTTTCCACCAGCATACTTTCTAAAGGTGAAGCCTGCATTTCTTACAGTTTTCCATAATAAAGTTTTTGATATTTCAATGTCGTTATTAGTTTTCAGCCAAATCTTCAACTTTCTAAGTGTCACTTCTTCGTTTTTATCAAACATTCTACATATTTCTCTTTTTACTAGGTCCTTATCGAAACTGTCTATCTTTTCTTTCCTTCCTTGCTTTCGTGAATTTGTTGGCAATAAATATCCGCTTGCTTCCACTATTCGATCAAATGAACGTTTACACAAACCTAAAATATGCATTGTTCTCTTCTCAGGATTTGATAAAGAACAATAAAGATGTCCCTTTTTACGCTCTCTGCAGAAGTATTGATAAATCTTTATAGCAATGTTATGCTCAGTAAAATATTTCGCTTTCAGATTCATTCTCACATAGACTTGCAGAAGGTAATATGCTTAGTGCCGCCTACTTTCTGTAAATATTGAGACGTGCCTCTGACTTGTGACTTGAAATCAAGTCAATAGCCGTTTTTGATTTCACATAATTCTAAGTTCAGGAAAAATAATATTTGGTGCTAAACGGGAATTTCTATATGTAACATTGCTTTATACAAATGTACAGTGGAAACAACTACTTTTAGAACGGTGCACATTCTACCGTGAGGGTCATGCCTTTATATTTAATAATCAGCTGTGAGATGTAAGCATCTACATAATCCAGCGATTGTTTATAATTTAGATTAACTTTTTTTAAATATAGGTTAAATAAGGTATCTTTGATACTGGATCACATTTCTTTGATAAAAAAATATTTCTATAGCGACATTATTATTCTAAACCTAACTTCAAAGGATCAATCCAAATGAACAATACGTTTTTGATAAAAATAATTTAACATCTCGGCAAACGAATCTGAACGGACTATAGTAATTCATTACAGAGAAACAGACTAGCAACTTAATACAGTTTTTGAATGCTACTTGAAACAGGATTCTAGACAATACCCCTATCCATTGCCACGAGTTTTGATCAAGCATCTTTATGTTGCCTTTCTGTAAAGAAACCAAACTAACATGAACACAATATTTATGTGTACGGCTGTTGAGTCATATTAACAAATTAATAATAAGTAAAGTAAAAACTGACCATTATAAATATACAACACACTTAAGCTTACCCCTTGTGTTCCAAAGTGCCAGTCGCGCATGTGATCACAAGCAGCTTTTGCTGCTGACATAGCACTAGAAAGCTTGCGTGCTTTGATGACTGCACCACCTCTCTGTTGCACGGTCTAAATCAAAGAGAAAATAAACTATATAATAATTTGTTATTAGTGCTAAAACAACTAAATCTTTTACAACATTAAGTAGCTTGGTTCTTATGTGCTTGTTCTCAAAACTTCTGCAACATACATGTGTTGTCGGCCCAAGAGGGGAGCAAAGAATCGCATCACTTTAATTTCTATGCATGTCGTAAAAGGTGATTAAGGAAGTTATAGGGGTGGAGTTGGCTGTCCCATCCAATATTGGGTCAAAGTGACCCAAAGCCATTCTGAAGTCAGAAATGTCAGGTCGAAAGGCACAGATATCACAACAATGATGTACAACATTACACAATGCATTCTGTTCTCCAGACTACATTATGCAGGAGTTTGAGAACGAAAGCAGAAGAAACTGCTGCAAATTTACAGGATGTAAACTGGAATATGCAGTGCATGATGGATCTTTGGTACTCCCTTCGTTTTAATAAGAGATAAAACTGGTATTGAGAAACAAGAAATGGGAGGTGTCACCAGTTTGATACACCAGGTAATGTTATGACCATGTACGGGTCAGGAGTTCAACTCAATATAGACCAGAAATTCCAAGAGAGACAAGAACTGACTTAAATAAATTAGTAGGCCTAAAGTGTATTTACAACATTATTTATATTAATCCACATACATTTTCTCATTAATCAAGCACCTCATCAAAATATCTTCCATTTTCAAACTGATTGTGGAATATTTATCTTTATTTTTAATTTCTTATTATATTGTCATTTCATATATAACATCTACCAGGTGGTTGTGGTATAACATACAAAACTCAGAAGTCATTGTAACTGAGTTACCAGAACTGCAAACTCCATTATTTTTATAGCTGTAAAGCTCTGATATAACTAAATTGGATCAACGGTTGAAAGGAGAGTACCTCATCATAAAAAGGTGCATTTTACGCAACCAAACATAGCCAGTCATAATTACTAGAACCACAACCTCCACTAGTGATATATTACTAGTAATATCCTAGGGTCGTGGTGGCTGGATTGCCAGAACCATTCTATTTTTTATAACATTCTTTTACACACCTAAGTCTATTGTACTTATATTGTTTCATAACCAAACTAACTCAATATCGCAGGGGAAATAAATGCAACATGTAGATGTAAATCAAAATCATCAGTGCCATTTCATAACGAAACCAACATATTATATCTACTTTAAAAACAAATATAACTCCCAAGAATTTCTTACAATCAGAACCACAATCTATAATGATTGTACATCAATTGTACATATTGACAACCATTATAACCCGATTAATTTTGATTGGGACAGATGTCTAGATATTTAAAATTTCTTGTCCGTATAATCTATTTCCATTCACAATGGCGGAATAGGAAGTAGAATACTACTATTGACTATGATTCACTGATTCTGATCACATGACAGTAATGATCATGTGATTCCACATCGCTGAACTGGAGCATGTCAACTGATGAGTACACTCGACAACAGCCATTTATAAAGGGAAATAAGTTGCTGAGTACACCCAACAAAGGAGTGATAAAGGTTAATGATTGCTTAAGAGTATCACCTGTAAAACTCATCATACATGAAAAATGTTGTGGCAGTGGGACTGAAAAATGTTGTGGCAGTGGGAAAGACTAGACTGAAAAATGTGTCAGAAAAAGTATTCTCCAAATGTATTAGTTGCTGTTTAACAATTAAAACAAATGTGACCAATCAAAAAGCTGAGCTTGCTATTTTTGAATGAATGCCACACCCACCTTAATAAACTCATCTTGTAGGTAGTTTTCATCATTAATTGCATCAGGGACAGGAACAACCTTGCCGTCAATTTCTACTGTGGCATGGGCTACATCAGGATACTGTGTTGATGAGTGGTTGCCCCAAATTATAACATTATTGACTTTCTCATTTCCAACTGAAAGTTTAGCAGCAATCTGTTGAAAAGTGAAATCACAAATGACTACAACAATGACAAGGTGAATAAATGTAAATTTCATGGCATTGTTCAACAGATTATATCAAATGTAGTTTCATCATATATCTCAAGCTGTATACCTTCAACTCGACTAAACAACACACAGGGCGTCAAAAAAAGGAAGGGCAATCCTTGCAAATAATCCACATGAATTTCATATACACTTGCATATTCTTCCTCTGTATTTGTTCTCAAACTCCTACTTGTTGACATGATTTAATCATGAAAATGAAATATGTGGTCATAGTTTTCAGTTTGGCTGAGATATCTGCAGCTTTTAACCTGAAACATCCGACTTCATATGGTGTTTAGGGTAACTCAGACCTATATGTGATGGGACAACTAACTTCACCCTAACATGCATGGAAATGGTTTCTAGATCCTCAAAATGATACACTTGACCTTTGGAATTATTATTTATTATCACAGAAGACAAATCAGTATAAAACATACTCAAAATATAGACATATATTCTTGAACTATATTAACCTTTAGCACGCTGTATATGATAACTATTGCCAGACTTAATAATGCATTTTGAGTAACTTTCACAGATGTTTGCCTCCCGTTGCTATGCGCCTCTTTCAATAATGAAATCATTATTGAAAACTAACATCATTTATTTAGGTAACACAAGAATCGGTTGGTTGCTGATTCAGCGGTTCATGCGCTTTGACACAATGCCATTGTGTGATATATGCATGTGTTTGCGAGCTGTTGTTTTGTTCCATTTGTATGTCCTTGGAGGGAGAAGTATTTTGTTATAATGCATTATAGTGCTGGGAAGTCTGTGGATTATTGACCCACTCCGGACCAGAGCCAGAAAATAACTATCACACCACCAGGGAGGTGTTTCTAATTTTGCACTGCTTCGAGCCACTGCAGCCAAGATAGGGTTCACTGTGTTCATTCCCAGCCCCCAATTGCCTACTGCTTATGCCAAACTTCTCTATGGCTCCAGGCATGCAACAAAATATTCAAGGCAAAAGCCTTGTCACATCCAGAGTCACTGTGCCTTCATGATGGGTCTCAGCAATAGGAAAACAGTGCAGAAAGTTTCCCCTTCCCCGGTGTTGCACAGTACATCTATGGCTTTCTCCCAACCACACAGGTGCATGCATATATACTAATAACACACATTTAAAAAAATGCACCAAGAAATGAAAAGCATAATTGTATGGATGATATCTGCTTCCATAAGAGAGCTTTAATATAACAGTATGTCATCTATTAAGGTTTGATAACTATTCAAATTCATATAAAATGTTAATTATGAGAGAAGAATATAAATAGACTCACCTGAGCCTGAGCTCTGTTCTGATCAAGCCTAGTCATGCATGAGAAATTTTCTTTGGGTATGGATGGTGCATATTTACTCAAAATGCAAGCATTGGTATTTGCTGGATTTCCTACTACCACAACCTATGAGAAAAACAAAAGTCATAAACATATAAGCATTACGATGAACACACGAGGAAAGACTGCAAGCCCTACCACCATACAACAGTATACTTCTAGTAGATCTACACAGTGAGGCATTTTTTCCAGAGACAATCCATGCACCATTCACCTTTAGTTATAAATGTTTCATGTTGTAGGTCTTTATTTTCCCTACTCATGAGTTAAATACATTTCTCAATTTATTTTGTCTTCTATCACACAATCCTCATGGATGATGAGATATAGGCCAGCAAACATTACAACTGTGTCCCGTGGCAGACTCCAAGTGGCAGTCAGAGAATGCCAGATATACTATCACTGCAGATGGGGTCTACAAAGTTGAACTAATGAATGATGATCTAGTTGGCCCACAAGTACATGCTACTGATCGGATGTGACAATTCTGGGATACTGCCACAATGGAATGCTTCCCTTTGAAGAACGACCATGCATCCATAAACCCCCTAACACAACCATGCCTTTGAGACAACAAACTTAATATAAGTTCGAGTGTCACCCAATTGAGGAGGATATGCTTTTGTCAGAAAGGCAAACCAGGCACTTAGAATAATGTTGGGAGCAATGAAATCAACACACACAGCAGAGATGCAGAAAATGGGAAGAATGCAAACACTTGGCGAACGCAGAGACACAAAAGTAATAATTCAAGCAGAATAGTTTGTGTATGCCAAGTCATCCAATGAAGGAAAGATTCCAAAATCTAGCAATGGGGCGACTGAAAAGGAGCAGCTTTATCCATCAAGCTAAACGACTCCATAGACAACTTACAGACCTACCTGAAGTTGACAGCCCCTTAAGGTCTGTACCAGAACTAACCCTGTGGAGTGAAAGCCCTGGAATGCCAATATACATTCAGACCCATGTGAAAGGAATACTAAGCGAGGACGAACAGAACAGTGTGCAGCGAAGGACAGTCACCCTCAGTTTCCTGGATGAGGAATATCCACAAGATATATGGGTCAGAGTATACACAGATGGGTCAGCACAGAATGCCGTGAGGAATGGAGGTGCAGGTGTATATATATATATATAGAACATCCACACAAGCCTAGAGATACAATCAGAACACCAACAGGAAAATTCTGCAATAATTATGATGCAGAAATCCAGGCAATTATTGTGGCAGCTAAAAAACTGCTGAACTCCAACTCTGGTCTACAGCCTGAGGTATTCCTGACAGATGCAAGGTCAGTGCTTCAAACTCTCCAGTCTGGAAAACTAACAGACTTAAAAAAACTACTTAGCGAATTGTCTTACCAGTATAGGGTAACCATGCAGTGGATACCCTCTCACTGTGGAATACCAGGAAATGAAAAAGCAGACCAACTGGCTAAGGAAGGTGCTGCCGAAGACCAACCAGATATACCAACCACCTACCATCAGAAAAAACAGATGATCAAGTCAATAAGAAAGCCACAAACACCAACACAAGATGACTATCACATTATGAACAGATCAGAACAAGTTATAATTCTACATCTCAGAACAGGACACAACCGACTCCGCAGTCACATGTATACAAAGTTCAAGATTGGCAACACGGCCATGTGTACAGGCAGCACAGAGTGCCAAACATATACTTCAAGAGTGTTCTGAGCATGAAATGCTGAGGCAGACATATTGGCCAGAGGAAACAACACTGGAATCAAAACTCTATGGGACACTGTATGAACTACAGAAGACAGTGAGTTTTTATTAAGGAGACAATTACAGATATAGACATGTTTCAAGTGAACGAAAGAAGAAGAAGTCAGAAAGGCTATAGATTGCCAAGATATACATTCTGTGAATGAAAGGATTACACCATCATTATGAAAAAAAACACAGAAATAACAAGGAACAACTAAAGATAAAAGGATTTGATAAAGTTTCCACAAGAAGGTTATTTGTGAAGAGTTTTCAGAGATTAATTTTACCTTCACACTCTTCTTGGCTAGTTTGTCCATAGCCTGACCCTGGGCCTTGAAGATTTTTACATTTGCTTTGAGCAAATCTTTTCTCTCCATACCCTCCTTGCGTGGCATGGCACCAAGCATGAATGCAGCATCTACATCATCAAATGCCACATTGGGGTCATCTGTTAAGACAATTTCTGCCAAGAAAAAAGTGTTAGGAGCAAATAAAATATTAGAAACTGATATACAAGGAATTATAAAATTACTACCGGTATATATAATCGCTTCTTCTTCTTCTTGTTCGACTTGTCTACACAGCAAGTCTGGTTTTCTTTCTTAATGAATGCTGCAAATATTTAAAGCTCATAAGTGCTACCACACAACTTTATGTGGGTATCCATCTCTGTCGACCAGTGTTCTTCCCTGAACTGATTTAGTATATTTTTCGTAGATCTTTATTTTTCCATGTTTAGTGGTCTGTGCTGCCTGCCTACATGAACAAAGAGGGGATGGAACCAGTCTTAGTCAATTTTGTTCCTCTTGTTGCAGACATGTTAACTATTCAGGTAGCATGATACCACGGTTGCTGGAGCGCCTCTCTGCCTAGTATCTCTGGCTTCAGCACCTGTGCTTGCTTGGGCAGGACTGTGGTCCTACTCTATATTAATATTGGGTTGACCCAATCAATCCATTTCCAACCTCTATTGGCTGGACTAAGTTCCATCTTCCCTTCAAGGAGTTGACCTCAATGGGGATATAATTGCTACCTGCTGATTCTTTGTTCCTCTTCATTTGCGTTCATTCACACAAACTAATGTTGGTTAAACTTATGTAATCCAAAGGGAGTGTGTTGCATTATGGTTAACAGTTTGGCTGGTATTTGCCCTTTTCTGCCCAACAATTCAACTTCAGCATTACTTTTGGGTTGCTTTGACCTATGTGACTGAGCAGCCAATTCCATCCCCAATTCCCCTTAATCGCTTCTCGTGACATGCATGAGTGTTGCTATTCTTTGCTCACCTTTTAGACCAACAACACATGAAGCTTACAGTTTCAAAGATAGAATCAACATTTTTTTTTCTTTTAAAGGAAGAGACACTACTGTGGTTGCCACATTACATGGAGACTACACAAAGGGAGTTTTTAGCTGTTACAGCAACATTATACTTGTTATATGATAGGATTATTAGCCCTGTTCACAATGCTTCTTTGTCGACTTTTATAATTAAAAAATGTTCCTACAATAGATGCACATCTGTATTGTTGTTAATATCAAACTGAAGCTGAGTAGTTCGATGTCCTGTATAAGACAATGCCATGCAACTATTGTTGGATTTTTAGGTACCATTAATACATTCAATTGTACTGCCAATATGACGTGGAAGATCAGCTTTAACATCGGGAGCAAATTCACCAAGTTGTGTTTGTGAGCAAGCGCACTACCCACTCTACCATCTGAGCTAACAGTCAACTTTTATGATATTCACTTCAGTTTTTGCAGTAATTTTCTTCCTTACCCATATTACTCCCCCAATGTGTGTATACATTAGAATAACTTTGGATCACTTTGACCCTCTATGGCAATCATTCTTGTTAATCTTGTATATACATGGATGTACAAAATCATGACCAACAAGCAGTGAATATCAACACTGTTTACCTTCCATGCATGTTGTACAAGACAACTAAGGAAGTTCTGGGTTGAGTTCGCTGTCCAATCCCAAACAAAGTAAGTGACCCGGAAGACATGCTAAAGTTGGATGAGTCAGGTTGACGCCGCAGATACTGCAACAAAGCTGTAAACCATGACAATCCATCCCATTCTCTGAACTACCCCCTGCTGCTTTGCAGGAGTTTGAGAACAAATGCAGAAGAAAGAGGTGGAGTTGGCTGTCCTATTCTATACAGCAGTGGTTCCCAGCCTTTTCTTTGGCATGTGACCCTCCTGGGAAAAATTTTTGTACATGCCAGTCAAAAATGAGGCATTCACTACTTTTACAAGTCACCAAGATTTTTGAAGCTTTATTGCTATAATTCTTGTTTATTGTTCAAGTGGTCATCCTCCTGTGCCCCGCCCCCACCCTGCAATTCTCCATGGCCCCTATGGTCTACATTAAGAATGATTGCCATAGAGGGTCAAAGTGATCCAAAGTTATTCTGAGTTGGATGTCAGGTCAAAAGGTGCAGATATCACAGCCAAGCTGTAAACTATGAGAGGGCATTCTATTCTCAGGACTACATCCTGCTAATCTGCAGAAATTTGAGTGAACACAGAAGTATAAAATCATAACAATAACATATAGCATAATAAGTTTCATACTATGGCCATTCTAATCTTTAACACACCATCGGGGCAAAAACACAAGATCTACATATTGCTTGAAAGTCCTGAAATTTTACCCCGTTGCTATGCGGTCTTGTGACTATGAACAACAGAATTAGATTTAGGTTATTCATCTGGAAAAAATGAGGCTAACAATAATCAAACTTCCTTTTCCTATAAACTATTATTTTTTTAATATTTAGTCATCCATTTCAGTCAGTGCAAACAGAGTTGAAATGGAAGCCATTTTCAGTGAAATTCTTATGGATTGTGATTCTGATGAGGAATTCTTGAGAATTACATTTCTTTTCAAAGAAGATATGAACACGTTAGTTTTGTTATGAAATGACACCAGAAATAGATTTACACATTTTCATTTAGTAGCATTCCAGCATTTAATATATTGGAGTTTACAGAAACATTAGGACTAGCTTTAACATTGAGTTAGATCAACATGTTTCATTTATTTTCACACGATATAGGAACACGTTAGTTTGGTTATGAAATATCAGAAATAGAATAGATTTAGGCATATAGCCGAAATATATTCTGGATCAAATATAATGAAGTTGTAGGACCACTAGTCCTAGGCAATAAAGTGAGTTAGATTGATGTGTTTCATTTGGGTCAAAGGGCATGAGCCCATGGACCACTGGATCAGCAACCAACCAACCATTTCATTTGTTTTCAGAAGACATTAGAAGAACGTTAGTTTGGTTATGAAATATCAGAAATAGATAGTCTCAGGCATTTCGAAGCATTTTATCCTGAATTCTAAGCTATGTATTTGTCAAGAATAGGCACCTCACTTTTTTTTATTTTTACCATATTCTCACATCACACACCAACAAAACATACATCATTACATTCGGTATTGATTCATTTATTTCCATGTTAAAAATGTACAAAAAGGTCCAAAAACACATACGGTTATTGCATTTTCAAAATACCCACAAAAAATAACACAATTTTTTTAAAAAGGAATTCAGTTGCAGGGGAGAACTTACACAATTTTTATTTGGCTTGCTAAAAGTTAACAGGCTATTTTTAATGAATATTTTGATATTTTTTTTAAAGAAGTGTTCATGGTATATAGTTCATGGCACATAGCTCAAATCAGTTGAAAGCTTAATTAATAAAGTATTTCCAGGCAATAATATACACAAATCATATTATAGTCTGTCCACAAATTGGTAATCACCGTTGGAGAATATCTACAAAATTATCTATTAGGTTGCAGAGATCTTTGGAATGAAATTTTGTATCACACTGACCCTATTAAAAATATGTCTTTCTAAAAATGTTAGTAGTTTAACAGGTTTCCTCTATAACTTATATACATATGCATCCCCTCTGAATTGCATAGAATATAAGATATTTTACAGTATTCATCCGAGTCTACCAATGGCTAATTACTGTCTAAATAATTGGAACACATTCTCATTGGTGACATTTCTCTTATATTTTTGGGGGCTTTTCATTTGCTGTGACGGAAAGTATAAATATATTGACCAATTGAAGACATGCTACAAATTAAGATCGTCACCAGATTTGAGGCAAAAGCTATGGGGCAGCCGCTCTGACCTAGAGAAGACAGCAGACTTCGCCCTGACAATATAACATGACCACAGATGCTGAACTCAGAAGAAGGTCACCAATCACAGCGGTTCTCTATCTACAGGAACGGCTATGTTGTTGTGTGACACATCTTCTTCTTCTTCTTCAGCGTTCATTGTCAAACTCCCACTGGATATCTCTTGTAGCAGGACCATAGTCCTATAAGATTTCCAGAAGGATGTAGTCTAGAGAATGGAAATGCGTTTTGTCGCCGTTTTATTTGCGCCAATGGCCCGACGCATCCGTCTTCGGCTGACATCTTGTTCTAAAAATAGAGGCTTTTGTTCGTGTTCCAAAAAAACTAGGAACTTTTATTTCTTGTTTTGTACTGGAATATATGTTTCAAAAGCCTATGTTTCAAAATTGGAACACGATTTCCTGAGTGCAAATACTTTGTTTTGTTTGAGAAATAAATACAAAGTGACATATGTTAACTATATTGACACAATTATCTATTCATTGGTCACTCCTGCATGTTGTCAATATAGTGACCAATAAAAATTACTGAAATAATCAAGTGGACCAACAGAAGTGATGAAATAAGTACATTGAATTTCTGACAGTAACATGTTTACTTGATATATAAAATATGACCATGTTTATTTGCAATGGACCAAAAACTTTAAAGGATTTTGCTGATATGCACAATCCAGAGCAGTTATGGACTAAATGATAACAGTATTTTTGTGTCTTATAAAATCTAATATTGTGTGTCAGAGATTTCTGTGATCTAGCAGACAATTTCTGAGATATTCACTTGAAAGTATGATTATCAATTTATAAACAAACTATAGTAACTATACAAACTTTTGACAAGAGGAGTCGCACAGTCCTGGAGCTCCATCTCAACACCTCGAAGTACTTCCATCATGGGTGTTATGTCAAGGAGATGCAGATGCAAATGCTGTTGATAATGCAGTTTATGTTAGGTGTAGTTTAAAACTTTATTAGGGAATTAGAAACTAGAATTCAAATAGCCAAATACATATATTCACAGAATAAGCAGAGATAGATAGATAGTTTAAAAATTACTGCTGATCTGTTGTCATTTACTGATTTTTTAATTTTTGTGTACCTGTTCTTGTGTTCGTTATCAACCTCCAGCAGTTTAGCAGCATATAGTCCAGAGAACTGAATGAATTGTATCATGGTTTGCAACATTTCTGCATATATGGGATGAGATAGCCAACTCAACCCCATAACCTCCTTAGTCACCTATTACAACATGCATGGAAAGTAAATAATGTTGCTATTCTTTGCTTTCCTTTTGGGCCCCGGTGTTCCCATGGTGAACAATGCCCTCACTGCAAGCATGATTCAAATATGGGAAAGCATCGATGGTAGAGTTAGGTCTGACCGGGGACTAGAAGTTTGTTCTTGAGCTGAACCACACTAGTTACAATTTCTTTTTAACATTTTCCATTCCCATTTGCACATATTGCTGCCCTCTAATTGTACTAAGTATGATGTTATCTTTTCGACTCTCACTATACGTCTTGACATCTACCCATTTCCTGACTTGCATTGGCCGCCCCTCCAATGCTAGAGCCGGACTCTTCCGACACTGTGTATCGACTGTGGCACTGTATGTATTTGCCCAGAGTGTCTGAGATATTTCTTGTATTTTTGCAGTCAATTCTCATTCCGTCTGCACCCTCTACATTCCCGAATACGATCCCAAAAGTGTTTGCTAGAAGCAGCACGAGCCGCTGTGCTTCTGCTTCCAGGGTGCAACACGAGGAGGCACTTTTGGGATCTTGGTTATCAGCTAACCCTGGATCCGCCGAGAGCAATACCGTAAACTTCGTACTGTCTTTTCATTGTATTCCTGACCTGTCAGCTCCAACATGGTTGGCATGTAGTCGCTTGATTTGGTGGTTCCTATTCTTTGCGTGTTTGTCCCTATCTTGATAAAGATCTTTTTAGGCCAAAACTTTGATTCTGTGTATTGTTCCTGCTATTTAACAATTCTTATAATTTTACTAGATTTACTTACCAAAACAATATTACAAGGTTGAGACAAAAATAAAACATGAAGAACCCACCTGATCTTTACCAAAGACATCTCCATTTGCAACAGAGAAAAGAAGTGAGTAAGCAATCTGACCAGCTGCACCTGTGACAACAACTTTCAATGGTTCCGCCTATTGAAGAAAAATGCCATGACAGTCAAATTCAAAAGATGATAAGGTTAATCTTTTTTAAATGTTTCATATGTCAATTTAGCAATCTTCAGTTTTTAAATGAATTTCAAGATTCTAAAATCATTGGACCCTAATACCAATATCCTGTCTGTATGTTGCCAGGGCCCGAGAGGGGAGCAAAGAATAGCAATACTGTTTACGTTCCATGTATGCCATAAGAGGCAACTAAGGAGATTATGGGATGAAGTTGGCTGTCCCATCCCATATAGTCAACATGACCCAAAGCCATGCTAAAGTTGGATGTGTCAGGCCAAAAGGCGCAGATATCTCAGCATTACTGTAAAAAATGACACAACGTATTCCGTTTTCTGGACTGCATCCTGTAAATCTGCAGGAGTTTGAGAAGAACGAAGAATACCAACATCCTGGTCATATGGAAATCAGGGGCAATGAAAGAGCTGACACATTGGCGGGTAAAGCTATAGGGGATTGCAAGGTGCTAAGAAATCGGGCAGAATTAGACCAGTCATGGACACACTACAAAATTAAATGTCTGAAGAGTATGCTAAAATAGTAAATGATAATGTAGAGTCTACACTAGGTACTTGGACTCAGTTTTCAAAATGGGCTTACACAATTATAAATACCACAACTAGATAGCCCTTGAAAATTGTTATTAAATGATGCCTCGACCAAGTATGTAGGTCAATTCTGAGAAAAGTTATTAATTTTTGTGTTCATTTAAAAAAAAGATAAGCAATTACTAATTAATATTATGATATTGGAACATCTGCATTCATTCTCAAATTCCTGCAGATTGTTGTCTGAAGAACAGAATATGTTTATCATAATCATGGTTTACAGCATAGTATTGTTGCGCCTTTCAGCTGAGACATCCGATTTCAGCATGGGGAGAGCCAACTAACTCCACCCCATAACCTCCTTAGTCACCACTTATAACATACATGGAAGGCAAACACTATTACTATTCTTTGCTCACCTTTCAGGCTCCGGCAATACAGAGGTCTATTGGAACATATAAGAAAATATGAACTGAATAGTGCGGACCAAGAATTAGTAACTTAATCAGGCCTACTAGTAATTTATGATGAAATATTTCAGTTATTTACATGAAACAAACTTTATAAGACCTAATATTAATTATATTTTTCTGTGCTCAACGAATATGTTTATATTGTGTTAATTTTCAGACGCAATTAGGACTAATTATTAATATCCAAAATGGCGGCTAATTTGCATAGGACTAATTAAAATTGAAAGCTCATTTGCAGTTTTAGATCTCCACTGTGACCTTTGCTCTAGTTTTGCCCAGAGTATTACCTAACTTTTGCAGTGTTAACGTTTGTGTATGATTTGGCATGGGGGGGGGGGGAATTAAGGTTAGAATTAGAATTAGTATTTCTCCCGAAAGAGGAGCAAAGAATAGCAACACTGTTTACCTTCCACGCATGTCGTTTGTTTGTTTTTCGTTCGCTCCATTGTAACCATCACGGATATCCGTGCGATTTCCGCCGGGAGCGTGATTACGTTGTGCCACCGTTATGCGCCTTGTAGGCCTAGCACATCCGATTTCGGCATGCCTTGACAATTCGGGTGGGCTACCCTTAGCCTGTGATAGCCTCTATATCTGTCTCCAGGCACGAGTAGTGGAGAATCTTCACAAGACGATTTTTTGCTCTCGTCTGACTCGAACGAGGTGTTCCACTGTTTATGAACTTGCCTCGTGTAATTGGACGTGCTGTGCCTGTGCCCATTGGGTACTGAACCGTTTCTCATCCGTGAGCCTGGTTCCTTAAGGGGAAGAACTCAACAGAGGAGTTGGACCCTGGCTCTTTCACCCTCTTAGCCGAGGTGTCATTCACCGACATCGTGTACCCCTTGTCCAAGTTTGAGTCTCACACCAGGCGTTTGAGAGCAAGGCGTTCTCGAGCTGATCGTCCTTGTCCCAATAGCACCTGAGCCCATCAGGTACTGAACCCTTTCTCTCTTCAAGTGTATTTCCGGTGTAGGAAAACCTGACAGTAGAGTTGGGCCAGGGCTAAATAGTTGTCCCTTTTGTGCCTGAGCGTATCGAGTACAGAACCCTTTCTCTTCGCGAGCATATTTCCGGTTTAGGAAGGCTCAACATTAGAGTTGGATTAGGTCTTCTTCTTTACCAAACGCCAATGAATGTGTCTGGGTCTCTGCCTGTAAGGAACACAGGTAACTAGAAGCTCGTCTCGAGCTGACGGAGCTTG
This sequence comes from Meghimatium bilineatum, assembly GCA_034231615.1. Lineage (NCBI taxonomy): Eukaryota > Metazoa > Mollusca > Gastropoda > Stylommatophora > Philomycidae > Meghimatium > Meghimatium bilineatum. The sequence continues at coordinate 70,092,005 of CM067322.1, read as the reverse complement.
TAGTTCCCCTTTCCTAGGAACTTTTCATTTTCTATTTGCAGTTCGCGCTGCCCTCTAGCGCTGTTCTGCCCTTTCATTGTTTCATTGACTGGCTGGCTTCACTGTATGTCGACAGTGTCACTATATGTGGTGCTGCTGGTGGTGTCGGAGATATTGTCTGTCTCTTGTGCAGTCAAATCTCTTTCCATCTGCTACCTCCACATTCTCGGACACGATCACGCATGTCGTAAAAGGCGACTAAGGATGTTATGGGATGGAATTGGCTGTCCTATCCCATATAGTAGGTACTTGAACATCTGGCGTGTTTGGGAAATTTTGCTTAGGCTATAAATTTCTTGTGATAAGGTTTAAAATAGTGTTCACATCATTTGTTGTGTTTGAAACTAGATTTATTAAGTTCTGTAACCATTTTTCTTTTTATATATATGTAACTTTTAAGAGAGTAAAACAATGCCCAAACCAACAGTTAATTATTTAAAACATCAACATTTGTTTAAATTATGCAAATTAGCCAACATTTTGAATATTAATTAGTTGTACGTGCATCTGAGAATCACAGCAATGTGATCAACAGATGCGGTATGTCTTTGCAAATACAAAAATATATAGTTTCTGTGGTATTTTATTATGTTTAATAGATATATAATAATTTTTTCATTTTAATTATACAAATTAGCAGCCATTTTGAATATCAATTAGTTCTGTGTCCATCAGAAAATTCCAGAAATGTGATCAACATAAGCATTTTGTCTCCACAAACACAAAAATGTATAGTTTGTGTATTGTATTATTGAAAATAACAAAGATAATTCAGAAATTATCAGCTTGGCTACATTTTGTAGTCACAAGTTTTATTTATATTTTCCTATATGTTCCATATAAATAATTATTTTGATGTCAAATTCATTAGAAAAAAGTCATAACTGTTTTCAGCATTGACGTACATACTTGGTTGAGGTATCGTTGAATTGCAATTTTTAAGGGCTATCTAACTATATTATTTGTAATTAAATAGCACTATTTTGAAAATTGTGTCCAAGTACCTACATATAGGGCCAGTGACACAAAGCCATGCTGAAGTCGGATGTGTCAGGCCGCAAGACTCAGATATCGCAGCAAAGCTGTAAACCATGACAACGCATTCCTTTCTCCAGACTACATCCTGCTAATCTGCAGGAGTTTGAGAACGAACGCAGAAGAAGAATTAGTATTATTTAAAATTAATGCTAATTTTACCTTGGCAGCTCAATCTCTGTGTGTAGCGTACAGTAATCATTGGAAACAAAAAGAATTCTGTTAACCTCTGTGTTGAGAGATGTGATATCACTGCATCTATCGATATTATGATTGTGTTCCACTGCAATAATTTTACCAAAATTGAATAATAGAACAAAGTCTAGGCCTAAATATTTCAGCGCCAACAATGTTAATGAGAATGATAGAAATGGGAGTGACCAGGGGAGAAAGTGCGCTCTCCACTGGAAAGACCAGACGTATTATGAATATCATATTCAATATGTAGCACTATTTGAAAATTTAGTCCAAGTCAAAAGAACCCACAACTAATAAGTCTGGGATTTTATACACTTTATTTAGTATAGATTGCTGACAGAATGGCAAGCACAACACTTATGGAAATGTCCATAGTGTAGTATACATAGTACGCAGTACCATACTGAGTACCGTGTCACTGTGTACGTGTACTGAACCGTACGTACCCCTCCGACCACCATACTCCATACACATCATCATTATAGTTCATAGTCTCAACTCGACAACTCACTCATGGGTGATGCTGGTTCAATCAATCAGGAGACCTAATCAATTATTGTGTCTTGATGAGCTAAAATGAAGTTCATTTGAAATGTATGTGCGTACTTATAAACTGCAGTTAAACTTACCATACTGCTAAAAGATGGTTTTTGCAAAATGCTATGCTGATGCAACTACCTGCGATATCTAAAACGCACACTTGCTATCTACTCTATGTTGAAACTGACCGGCAAATAGAGATTGTGTTAGTCAGGGTCAATGGGTCACATGTAATGCAACCTTTACGAAACTAACAGTTATTCCACTACAAATGTCGTCTGTCTAACTTGCACAGCTTCCATTATTAATTCATAAATTGGTAAATAGTGTACAATATAAAATGATTATTATCAATAGAGGTTAATTAGCATTACACATTTCAGTAATAAATCTTTTGCGAAAACAGTGCTCTAAAATGAAAGTTTATTGTCAATATCATCATGTGTACACATCAAAAGTTGATAAACTTTGGAACATCTTTTTCTCTTGTTTTGGTGGTATATCAGCATTCTGATTGTATTTTGATGATCACACGATATCTTTCCTCCTGTTTCTGTGCCTACGTCTTTATCGCAGCCCTTCATTTTTCGAATATAGTTATTGAATACACTGTTTCCGTCGAAGACGGATGTGTCGGGCTATTTCGCGCAAATAAAACTGCGACACAACGCATTTCTATTATCTGGACTACATCCTGCTGAAAATCTAGAATGGATCATGGTCCTGCTACAAGAGAGATCCAGCTGGAGTTTGAGAATGAACCCTGAAGAGTTAGTTATTCCCTATAAATAACCAAATGGTCAGAGGGTGTCCGAAAAAGTGGATGGTACCGCGTCTACCAGTCTCTAAACGTTTAGCAGATAGATTCGCCGAACATTTGAGAGATATCACGAATCATCGTGACTCCCCAGTGGCTACTCATTTTAACAGCCCGTCACATAATGGTAGCTCTGATGTCTCTGTAACCGGTTTGTTACGTTGTTATACCGGTGACCGGCAACGTCAGTCCTTGGAATATCGTCTCATTTGTCATATGAGAGTCTTACAACCACACGGAATGAACATTAATCACCGTTTTGTTTGAGTTACCCACCTTTTCTTTATACCCTCTACTCCCGTATTGCACTGATTCTTGTAATTATTTGTCTTTGTACACTTTCGTGAGTAATTATTTTTGTGTTTACCGTACTTCTATATATTTCCTTTATGTCTTCTTTCGTTTGTGTATGTCAATATGTGATTATTTTGTACTCTAGTCCATCAATTGTACATTGGAATGCCACTTTGTTATTATTAAATCATTTAGATTTTGATTTCCTCGTTGTTATTGCAGTTGTCTCTTCGATGGGTGCCCACACATGTATAGTTATTTGTATATGCATTTTTGTGTGTGTTTTACATGGTTCTATGTATCCACACAATTACTTTGGGCCACACATTTGTATGCATACATATGCAGTTGTTATAGCATTATCTTTATGTGAACGAACGTTTATATTTACATTAATATATGTATATGTTTCTATGTGTGCGAATGTTCATGTTATTGTTTTTATTTATGTGAGAAAGAGTTTATGTGGATACATGTTCATATTTATGTATATATATATATATATATATATATATATATATATATATATATATATATATATATATATATATATATATATATATATATATATATATATATATATATATATATATATATATGTGAGCGCTTGTTTATGTTAATGCACGTATCTCCATTCTGTGTCAATATGTATGCCTATTCTGGTGTGAGCCATTTCCTATGTGTGGATACATTTACATGCCTGTGCATTTTGTGTGGGTATCCTTCACACATCTGTGTCCATTTTGTTATATATTTATTTCTTAACTCTTGGTGTGTGTATACATTTCTATATATGTTTAGGTTTGGTTTTATATATATGTTTATGTCTATATTTGGTTTCACATTCATTCCATGCGTTTTCAAATGATGATTCTTCTTGTATCCTTCCTTCCCCAAACCCACTCACCCCACCACCACACAACCTCATCATTACTCATCTATCATTATCATATGCCATTCTGGTTGGCGTAGGTGACCATGGTTCTCTGTTCACAGTATTGTTATCAGGATCGTTGTTTCCAAGCCTTGCTAGGTTGTCAAACGAATATTTTCTCACGTCCCCATCTGTCTCTGTTCCCTTCAGTCTTGCCTGGTGTGACTATGTTCTTAAAACCTGCCTGTCTGATAAAGTGACAAAATGGGTATTTTTCTTATCTTTTTCTTTTATTATTCTTGCAATCATTATAAACATCCCAACTACATCTATAGTGCCTCTAATTTCCCACCTTCGGTTTGTTTATAATGAATGCACACATTTTCTCTTTTACTAGATGCGTTGCCATCTCTGCGTTATGGAGACGGGGCTTGATGAAATCTAGTCATCTATTTTGTTTTTTATTGTGGTGTTTTCTGTTGTTTGTCTCTTGAAAAATGTTCAATTTGAGCCGATACATGGAGAATTGTCCTGTTTAGTTTTATTGTAAGTTTTTTTATATATACTATTTTATATATTTTTTTATTAATAGGCAAGGTAAGTGTTTTAGTAACCTGTTTATTCATTTTGCTTGACTAGTTATTCCCTAACTTTTTTTTAAAACCACCCTGAATTCACAACTGCCTATTGGAGTGAGTCAGTCACTATGCGCCTTAGAACAAGGGTATCAATGCAATTGCATGTCAACATAGGCATAGTTAGTTAGTCGTCGGATCATCATCACTGCAAACTGGACACATCCATAGTTGCTCCGATCTCTCCTTGAGTGTATCCGCCATCACACTTCTGCTGACAGTACCGGTCCTATGCTGGTTGACCAACATTCTTCTGCGCCCTCCAAAATGTTCACCTCTAGCAACACCGCATTTCAATCCCTGATCTTTAATCCTAGCCATTGAAAAGGAATCATCATCCACATTAGTCTCACTCTCGCGTGTTATATCTCTTAAGGAGTTCTTAACGTCAGCGCGATCCATTGCCCCATCGCCCTGTGCCACAATCGCACACGATGCCAGTTGATCCGCTCTTTCATTGCCTCGAACGCCCACATGTCCCGGCACGAAAATAAATGTAACCGCTTTCAATCTCGCATTTCTCAAGGCCTCAATCCACTGTTCGCGAACGAGACCCACTTGTACCTTCTTAATCATACTCATAGAGTCACTCAAGATGCAGACCTGCGTTACCTTCTGTGTGCGTAGCCACTCAAATGCCTTGGTCACCGCCATAGTCTCCATGGTCATACTATTCGTAGTGACCGCAAAGGCACCACTTTCCTCCTTGATCGTTTTACCTGCGCACTGATCTGTAAAGGCCCAAGCACTGCGAACATGCCTAATTACAGATCCATCAGTGTATATAATCACATCCCCCTCTTTGGTATTCTCACTGATTAAAGCCTGCACTTCTTTCTCCACAGCTGTGGGACACCATTCTCTGCATTCCCTACTAAGTGATATTACTACTCTCACACAAGTTTCGAAATCTGTGGGTAGACCTATCCATTCCGCACCTGCTGCCACATCCTGTAATCTGCACACGCTTTGTATTAAATCCTCAGCACGTCCCATCCACGACCTTCCTCACTTGAGTCTGCTGCCTTTAACTTTCTGTATGTCGGAATGCAACGGGTGTTCCTTATCTGCATGTATTTGAAGGTACGCCCGTGCACGGCAATACTGTAATCTATGCTCAGCTGTTGGGCAGTCAAGTAGGTATCGCATATCTCTTGTCGATGTGTCTCTTGTGCATCCCAGAATGATACGCATTGCTGCATTCTGGACTCTATCCAGTCTTTCGATCTGAGTTTGGCTAAGAGTCAGAATTGCCAGTGCATATTCCACCACAGCCACAACCAAACCCTGGTACAAAAGAAATAACAATCTTTGCTCACACTGCGCAGCAGCCATAACCTTCATTGCTGCTAAGCCTTTGCCTGCCCTTATGATAATGTGGTCGACATGTTCCCTGAAACGCAGGCTTCTGTCAAAAAACACACCCAGATATCTCATTGTGCAAGTTCTTTCTAAACTTTTCCCGGACAACAAAATTTGTGGCATGGGTGTCTTTACCATGTGATTGTTCAAGGAAAACCACGCCACGAATGCCTTAGACGGATTAACCACTGCTCCAGTATCTCGACACCAATTTGTCAGTCTGTCCAGCTCCTTCTGTAGTTCCACGACGCACTCTTCTCGATTTCTGCCCTGTCTATACACCAGGATATCATCGGCATATGCCATCGTTCTGCAAACACCTGTGATTTGATTGCCAGCGATATGTACTGTGTATACATTGAAAAGTACAGGAGACAGAGGCGATCCCTGTGGCAGGCCAGGGCTAATAACCGTTGGTGTAGATAACCAGTTACCAAACTTAAGAACTACAACCCTGTGCATCAGGGCGGCGCCAACCCAACGCACAACAAAAGGATTAACTGCAATATTTAACAGCTGGTGCATCAAGATATCCAAGGACACCCTATTGTACGCATCCTCAAGGTCTATTGCGACCGCACATGTCTCCATGCGCGAATCGAACCCCTCAAAAACATCCTGCGCAAATATGGCTGCATTCTGCCATGTCTTCTTTCCTGGACGATATCCTCCTAACAATGAATATAGGCATATATATTGCTACCAAAGGACCAAGATGGGAACACACTTTGTGGACCGTGACGGCCATTCTATATCGTAACCTGAGCCCCCAATCTTTAATTACATTGAAAAGTCAACCAACGTCGTACGTACATCGATCTTTATCATCACCCGTGTGCTGACGGGGTCCGAGAGGGAAGCAAAGAAGAGCAATACTGTTTACTTTCCTTGCATGTCGTAAGAGGTGACTAAGAATTTTATAGTGTGGAATTCGCTGTCATATCCCAAATAGAGTCAATGTGACCCATGAGCGATGCTGAAATCGGATGTGTCAAGTGGAACGGTACAAATAACGCAGCTCCGCTGTAAACCATCAATACAAAGTATTTCACACTCCCCGGGAAAAGCCACACTATTTCGTGGTGGTTATCAGAGAGCGAAGGCAGAAGAAGAATGCCTTTATTATCACAATATATAGACCTAAACACTCCCATCTTACTCCTAAACGGGGCATTCACCTTAATGAAAGTTTGTGTGTATATTTTTATCATTCTAAACCTCATGCCGTTAATGGAGCGATGTATCTTTTCTTAATAGAGACTCTGGTAATTTTCATTATAAGGGAGGAATATTTTAATACTTTCTGTGACATAAGTAGCAACAAACCTCCATTATTTCTGAGATTTTGATCTTGATATGACCAAAATGTACTTTGTAGATGAAAGAATGAAACTTTACCATAAAACTCTAAAACATACAGCAGCCTATATCATAGAATCCAGAATCCAAACCTGACTGAGTGATGATCGCCGAAGAAGAAAGAAACTTTACCATAATATACGTCATTTTTATGTTGAGGAAAATTAATTTTTTTTAATTGCACAATATTTATGTATTGCTATGCTAGCAAAAAATATATCGCTTACAGTAAACCACATTGACTTCGATGTATCCTCAGTTGCATTTAACTATTTAAAGTAATCTAATAACCGTGTTTTGAAATAACACGTACGTCGAAGTTGGATGTGTCAAGCCATTGGCGCATATAAAAATGGCGGCACAATATATGTCTGGACTACATTCTGCTGGAAACCTCGTAGGACACATTGTCCTGCTATAAGAGAGATCCGGTGGGAGTTTAAGAACGAGCGCACAAAATTACATGTTATTCTTCTTCATCGTTCTTCAGTCAGATATCAGGTTACAGCGCCAATAGTTTCAATGAACTGTGTGATTCGCTTCAGATCATCAATGGAACCCTCAAGTCTGGATGAAGTGCTGTTTTAGTAGGCCATACTTTCTCCCACTCTTCGTAGTAGAGTTGACAGACATAAAGAATGTGTTCTGCAGTCTCTGGGCTCAGTTCACAGTTGCATATGTCTGTCTCGCCAATCTTCAGTTTTCGGAACATGTGACTTTTATATCTGTTGTGGCAATTCGTAGTCTGAAGATGATGGTTTGTTTCTTGCATGACATTTGATGGTAATGGTTCATTTGGTTCTGAAATTGGGTGCATCTGTTTCCCCTTTTTCTTATATTCTGCTTTTAACATAGTCTTACCTGCGGGGGCTACCGACCCCTACCAGGAGCGTCCACAGGTGGCGGGTAGTGGAAAAGCCTCTAGAGGCCAGCTGTGAATAACCCTATGGACAAATAAGTAGCCGCTGACCAAACTGTTGCTGCTGACCATTAAGACGGGATATCAGGCGGCGTTGATATTCCCACTGAAATACCCCATGTGTCCAGTGACTGGCAGCAACAAGCGAGTATGAGCAGCTATAAGCTCAGGTTGCTGGAGTGAGGTCACTGACGGGCAGATTTTGTGAGCACAATCAGTTGATTTTGTTCAAAATCTGCTTTCCCATTGCCCTAATCTCTACATTCTGTGACAAGATTGATTATAACCATGTAGAAGCTTGTTATGGTTTCATCAATTGGATGTCATTCTTCTCCTTTTAGTGAAGTTGAAATTGTCATAATCTGCCTATTATATTGTCAGCATGCCCGAATCATGGTATTTCACATTTAATTCTTGTGCCGCTTTTTCACAATATTGTATACTGGGTGCCAGCCATATTGAAGGCATGCAGATATATAAACTGTATGTCAAATATGGCAAACATTGATACCACTAAATGTTTGTGTAGATTTTCCTGTGATTGCATGTCTTCTACATACATCCCTTCTGAGTAGGAGGCTTCTTAAAACACTGCCTAAACTGCTTAGAATTAGTTATCTAGGTATGGATGTATGCTATGGAGCCACCCCACCTTTCCATAATTGCATAGGAAACAAGAGCTTCGTATATTGTACTTACTGGGAATCAAAGCAAACAATGTGGTAGGTGCTTCTGGTCTAAGGTGAAAAAAATAAGCATTCAACTAAGCTGTTCAGCAGTGTTTTAGAAAATTTAAAGAAAACAGACATCACATTGGACGTTTTCTGCGTTAGTTTTTAAAGTGGTGTAGATCAACAGGATGTAGTCCTGAGAACAGACTGTGCTGTGCCATGGTTTACAATTTAGCTGCAATGTCTGCACATTTCAACCACACGTCCAAAAACAGTATGACATAGGGCTCATAGTGTATCTTGGGTTTGAGCACCTTTCTCAATCTCAGCAAGGAACTCATTGCAGTATCTGCACCTTTTGGTCTGAAACGTTCAACTTCAGCCTTGCATAGGGCTCATAGTGTATCATGGGTTTGAGCAATTTTCTGTCTCAGCAAGGAAGAGTTAATGCCTTTTATCTTATTCTCTCTTGTCAGTGTCTCTTTCTAATGATCTATTTTTCTTTCTGCTGCTGTTTCCCCATTTGAAAGCTTGCTTGATTATTTGATTGCTTCTTCTCATAATGTTCTTCTCATACATTCCCACTTTTTCTGATTGTTGATGAAACTGTTGGTTGCACGCATAATTCTCTTAATTCTGCATTAGACTTGTACTCTTTTCATTTTGGGATATGCAATATTGAAATGTTTAAGTTGCTGGCCAGGAATAAGGTGACTTGGGTCTCATAGTTTGCCATCTAAAAAAATATTTATCATCTACCCAGCCATCAAGTGAAAATAAATACCAGAGATCATACTCTGGAAAGGTCGAGGACTGTCACCACTATTATTGAATGCTGAAGGTGACAATAGTCAGGTGGTTTCTGGTCAACCACTAGCTAGGGAGCTGAGCACTTAGGGGAAAACCATGTGCCATTATGCTGATTCATATCTCAATTACCTTTACCTATCATTCCATTTTATACAAAGTATCTTTTCCAAACATGTTTTTAAATGCATCCAATTTGTTCTATAGTTTTTGTTTCTTCTTTGCTTGGAATGTGTTTATATCTGAAGTTTTGGCTCTTCTATAAAATTGACCATGTTTTGTAACTTGTACAAAGGTTCATAGAGTTTTAAAAAAAATAAAAAATCTAATATAAACATATTCCCATTGTGTGGGGTGTGACATCCTGATTGCTCTGGTGTCTCTTGGCTGGTTTCCTCCACCTTCAGACCTGTATTTGTTATGGCAGACTGTCGTCTAGCTTGATTATAGGAAGGCCTGGCCATTCTTAGTTTTCTGTTGGCTGAACTAAGCCCCTCTCCAGCTGAAAGAACCTGACATCATGGGATGGTTTTTGTAGATTTTTATCTTTCACATTAATAAATAAAGGTGGATATTGAGTTGTATATCCAAGTTTTGTTATTTTGATTGGAATGATTTAATTTCATATATTTTCAAGGACACTGTATGAACTACAAAAGACAGTGAGTTTTATTAAGGAGACAGAATTACAGATATAGACATGTTTCAAGTGAATGAAAGAAGAAGAATATATTTTCAAGATTTCTGAATGATACTGCTAACTTTGCAAGTAGGGTTTAAGACCTTTCCACACAATAATTATGCCTACCATTAGCTCTCTGGATGGGCCTGTGTAATCATTTTATGACTGCGTCACCACCTATAACACAAATACAAAATCGGCACAACTGATCCTCATCGAGACCAGCTCCTTGGTGAGGAGGGTGGGCGTAGTCCAGCCAGTAGAGGCTGGAAACTAAGACTGGCTTGGCTCTCCCACATTCAGGCAGGACAACAGTCTTGCCTAGTAAGTAAAGGTGCTGAAGTAATCAACATTTGGTCAGAAGGCGCGCCGAAACAGAACATCATGCATTATCGCACTAGTGAACGTAAAAAGAAGGCACACCTGCCTTGTGCATCTGTGGCACTAGCAGTATGACAGCCAAATACTTGTTGCAAGTCAGCCAATATCTGATGAAGAATGGAGAAGCACTTAGCAATGCGCTGCCTCCTTTCAATAAAAATGTTATGGCACTGCTCTGAGCCTGGAGTTGACTGTAACCTTTGTCAGGGTCATCAATGTGGAAGTCTGAAAGCAAACACAGAAGAAGAAGACATCTTTCCTAGTATTTTGTCTTAATCAATGCAACTTCCCAGATATGTGAAGTGATCTAATTCTTTTATTTGCTAGACCTGGACATAGTTTAACTCTGAAACGGTGCGTAGGATCACACAATTCTTTGATACGAGTGCATTTCTGAGGAAAACAAAACAAATGAGACAAAAAATATGTGCTGCCAGAAAAGAGAGAACAGTCAATAATGATATGTTGAATTTTAATGATTAGTGTCTCATTTGTAGAAAGTATTTCACATGAAGCCTGACAACATTCGCCTGAGTGTTGCAGGGGACTGAAAAGGGAGTAAAGAATAGCAATACCATTTACCTTCCATGCATGTTGTAAGAGATGACTAATGAGGTTCTGGGCTGATGTTGGCTTTCCTATTTCACAGGTTTTTAAATGACCCAGAAGCCATACTGAGGTTGAACCCAGAAGAAGATAAAAGACAGAACAGAATAATGACTGTTGAATAATGACCTATAGTCTAGAAAAAGCTGTAAGAATGGTTAAGCAGAAATGATTATTACAGGAAAAACAATTGCAGAGCTATACTCTAGAGATTGATCAATAAGGACAGCGCAGATAGCATTCATGAAAGTACTACAATGAAAAATTCTCAGTTGAAGGATTTCACACAGAAGAAAGTATACCAGATCTTTAATTGAAAAAATGCACTTTGGGCACCAAAAAAAAAGACAGTTAACAATATTGGATAAAGTACTGGTAGTGCTGCAATCTAAATATTATTGATAATTTTTCCAGTGAAACTAGTCAGCTAGTCTTACAGAATAGTTCTGAAATATATACTTACAAGATGCAAACTCCAGAACTACTATATTTAGAAATTCCAAGAAACAAAAACAACAGTTTGTATAAATAATCTGCAAAATAAATATAATTTTAATAGTGTAAAGTTAGAGGCACCATAAATATCCAGTTTTATTATATAATGAAACATTAAAAAAATGCACCACCTGTATAATCGATGAACATAATGGGAAATGTAATTAAGTGTTGTACTAGTTGGCATATTTGGAATCATTTATTTTTTCTTTCATTTTCCTATGAATCCACGCTAGTCATTATTTTGTACATTTTATTTGTAGAAAATTCATTGCAATCTTAGAACACAAGAGAGAAAATTCAAAATATAACCAATAAAAAAAATTTAATTCACACTATCTTTACTATTTATGTTCAATGTGTGCTTGCAAATAAGCTAGATAATCTGCATAGAATGCATAAGTTTCAGCAGGAAGTTTTGGGGAACTAGTCCCATTCATGTATAACAATAGTATTTACATAGAACACAAAAGTTTGATACGCTTTTTAATGAATGCACAGACTATCAGACTAGAGGGTATTGGTACGAAAAAAATACATTTTTAACATTAAGGTCTTTTTCAAGAAAATACAAGACAAACAGTGAAGAAACAGTAAAAATAATGACGCTATCACAAAATACAAGACAAACAGTGAACAAACAGTAAAAAAAATGACGCTATCACAAAATACAAGACAAACAGTGAACAAACAGTAAAAATAATGACGCTATCACAAAATACAAGACAAACAGTGAACAAACAGTAAAAATAATGACGCTATCACAAAATACAAGACAAACAGTGAACAAACAGTAAAAATAATGACGCTATCACAAAATACAAGACAAACAGTGAACAAACAGTAAAAATAATGACGCTATCACAAAAACATTAGATGACAGACATTGAACAGCAGAGACATTCAAGGTAACAATGATGTACATATACATAAGTACTGTCACATAGAGACTTGCATAAAAAAAATATAAAGGGAATGAGAATGGAATAAAATAACTATACCTGAAAACAACAGGTACATTAAGTTTGGGAGACCTACGAAAGCCCTTTACCATAGATACATTGATGACGGTCTAGGTATTACTGACATACCTGAAGCAGAACTGTCTCGTTTCATCAACTTTTTCATCAATTTTAACCCTAATATTCAATTCACATCTAACATCTTTCTGCTTTTGTAAACATTCTTGACATAAATGTCACAATTCATTCCTATTACCGTAGCACATCTATATATTACAAACCTACTGATGCACATGGTTTTCTACTTTAAACTTCTTCTCATCCACCTGCTTGTTGTAACTCTTTGCCATTCTCACTTATGTAGTGATGGTGATGACTTTCTTGATAAATCATGAGATGAGTTATTTCATTTGTAGATGCTCATACTCTGAGTGTTCTTTCATTGCCTTGGCTTTGTATCCATAAATTCTTTCGCCATGATAATAATAATCATGTTACTTCCTCACAAGAATTAAACTTGGCCTCACCTTTCATCCCCAGAACTCTTTAAGTAGAATCTTGTTCTAACATTTCCTTTTCCATTCTGATCCTCAAACTTGTGTCATTTCCCAAGACTTTCCTCTCATTGTCCATAGGTATGACAAAAATCTTAATGACATATTGGTCCAAAGACACCTCAGGAGTTATGTTTCAGACAATTTTGGCGTGGTTCATTGCAAATTTTGTTGTTGCCACATGTCCCTATGTAGTGCAGATCCGCTACATTTCATTTCTGAAAACCACTTTCATTATCGATGAGGCCTTTACATGTGAATCCTGTAATGTAACTTACATGTGTAAATGCTGTGACATGAAGTATATAGGTGAAAATGGCTTAAGACTGAGTGACCACCAGCATCTTCATGCCATTATCCACAGAACACTTACTCCTGCTGCCATACATTTCAATGGCACCGATCATCATGGTGCCTGTGATATTCAGGTTACTGCACTAAAATCCTGCACTACAGAAGATAGCTAGGTACGTCCTTGAAATCGCTATATATTTCAATTTGGTACCATTAAGTCATTTGATCTTAATACCGAACATTCATTTATTTAGATTTTTATTTTGTTGTATTGTCGTTCATGTTGTTTTCAGGTAGTTATTTCATTCTGTTCTCATTCCCCTTATATTTTGTATGCACGTCTCTGAAAAAGCACCTAGGAGGTTAAATGTGCCAAAGCGGCTTGCAAGTGCATCCTGGGGAGCTGACAAGTCAACACTTAGACATGCATACTTAGGATGCATCAGATCCATATTAGACTATAATCTCCCCTTGCAGGCCACATCATCAAATAAATAACTCTTTCACACAATTGGACAGAGTACAATGCCAGGCTCTCCGCTTCATTTGCGGTAGCATAAGATCAACACCAACAGCGGCCTGTGAAATCAATGAAAACATAGAGCCACTAGACATTAGAAGAGAAAGGCAACTATAGAAGCTATGGAAAAATATAAACGACTCCCATAATACCATTCTAACAAAGAATTAGTCCACAAATGGACAGGCAAAACAAGACTAAAACAAAAATCCCCAATACAGCTAGCAGAAGAACTAAACAAGACACATCTTCCTGAAGATAGAGAGGAATCAGAAAGAGTATCAAATATCCCACCAAATGCATCTTTCATACTGCCCCAAATAAACACTACACTAATTGACAAGTCAGTAACCAAAGCACAAACCAAAACACCTTTAAGTCCAATGCACTAGAGACTATAGACTCCTATCCTGATGACTGGTTCCAAGCACACACAGATGGGTCAGCTTTCAAAGCCTCTCAATAGTCCTCCCTGGCAAAACATCAATAGTTATCTGCTTCTTGTGGAGAGTTCTGCAGCAACTATGATTCAGAGGTGAAAGCGATATCATAAACACATTCATACATTACCACCAAATACAAAAATGACGCAACACGTCCAAAAAAACCTAATAATATTCACTGACTCCCTGTCTGCTGTACAAGTCCTTGAAAACTGGAATTAAACAGCAGAGAAAACTATAAGCAACATACTTCAAGCTAAAAACATAACTACATCCTATGGCATCAACACAATACTACACTACAGTGGATACCAGTCCACACAAGTATTAGCGAGAATGAAAGCGCAAAATATTATCCACAACAAATGTAAACCACAATGGATGGACCGCTAGGCTACTGGCTCAAAAGGAAGAGTGCTATATGCAGACATGTCCCAACGAAATCCACACAACAGCATACACTACACCTCTAAGATCAAACCACAATATTTAGGCTGCGAACAACATATGTACAACTTAACAAACATCTACAAAGAATTACCACAGACCATACACCATACTGCAACAGACAAGAGGAAGCAGTAAAACACCACCTTATTGAATGCACTGCACTACAAGACCTATAAAAACAACTGTTACCACCAAACCCCTCCATCAAACACCCTTTATAACAAACACAATACAATTGAACAAGACATGCACCTACTACCACCAGGCACAGGGAAGAAAGAATGAAAGCTCGCAACCCCGTATAAGTAAGTAAGTGTTATGTCTCAACTGTAATTTTATACAGAGTATACTACAACAAGGGGAAGTCTTCCTTTATAGTACACACAATTACTGGTGGAAAATCATATTATTGACAACAGCTTCAAAGGCAGGAATTGGAAAGGTCCCATACTGGGCTGAGGGTGCATCAAGGACGGTAAATGATAAGCAACCAGAAACAGCTCAGAAAGCAATGGCAAGCTACTGAGATGTACACATGCCAAGAAACTCATGATGACCACAAATAAGCTTCAATGGTCTGGTGGCGGATCCCCCATGTTGTACAGACCCAAAATAACTGGGGAAGAGAACGAAAGGAGTGATAGTACTGGTAAATGTGATGACGGCTAAAAGACAGACTGTGCCATCAAAGAATACATTGACAATGCTCTAAAGAAGAGAAACAGACTACGGGACTTCCCACACCATCTTATATCGCTCAATAAAATGCTGTATCAGAAACAACAGGCTTCTGTTCCTCTCGACAGAGAAGCATCTGACTGGTTTGAGGTCCAAAAAGAAGTCAGATAGGGATGCACCCTCTCACCACACATGTTCACCATTTATGCAGAAAACACACAAAATACACAAGAAGACCCACGCTATGAAAAGTTTCAATCCCTTAATATTAGAGGACACGAAATCCCAGAAATTAGGTATGTAGATTACACCACACTAATATCAAGGAGCCCCACAGGTTTAGAACAAATGATTATGTCAGTCAAACATCACAGCGAAGCACAAAACTTTTTACTAAATGCAAAAAAAAAAGTAAAAATAATTCATGTAAGTAGAGATGAAAATACACCTAAAATTGACAAAGAACAACTAAAAAATGTAAACAACTTTGAATATCTAGAGTCAACCATCAACATCACAGGAAATTGCTCAGCAGAGATAAGAAAGAGATTAGCAATGGCACTACAAAAACATCACAGATGAAAAATCTATGGCAAGTAGTAAAAAGAAAAACAAAGTTACAACTACCAAGAAGCTACATCTTTCCAGTGGCAACATACGGTTGTGAGACAAGGGCAATGACATTGTCAATGTAAAAGAAATCTGCATTCAAAATGAAATGCTATAGAAAGGTCCTAAGAATATCATGGACAGAAAAAAATAACTAACGCAGATGTCAGCAAAGATCTGAACATAGAAGAAGACTGGCTCCTCAAAACTATAAAAAAAACTTACATATTTCGAAAATAAAAAAGACAGTGGTTTGCAAAGATTAATCATGGAGGGGAAAGTTCCAGGAAAGAGAACAAGAGGCAGACCATGACTATGATGGATACATGACACCAAAGACCTTCTGAACATGACACTTTGAGAAGCTGGGCAGATCGCACAGAATCGTGAGGCTTACAGAGTGGCAATGAGGACAACGATCTGCAAAGGACACGTCACATAAAGAGATACTAGCACAAAACCTACAAATTTTCAGGGTCACAGATGTTCAAAATGGCGCTGCATGTGCAACTTTCATGTTTCCATGTAGTCAGCACATAAAAAAACCCATGTTTTGAAATTCTCATGTCTATAGTCATCCTCTATCTATCTCATGACAAACACAAAGAAAATCCATTCCAACACTTTTCTTCCCCAGTTACTTTGCATCGCTACATAAAATGGTGCATTTTTAATGTGCTTTAGTATAAACATGTGAAATCTTTATTTTTCGCACAAATATCACAACAAACCAAACATGCACTAATTTTGCTCTCATAAATACACATTTTGCAATTACATTCGGCTGATTGAGCACATACTTTCATATGCAAATAAAAACATCACAGATGAAAAATCTATGGCAAGGGGCAAAAAGAAAAACAAAGTAACTATTTACAAGTTACAAAATTAAGAAGCTATATCTTTCCAGTGGCAACATATGGTTGTGAGATGTGGGCAATGACATTTGCAATGGAAAATAAAATATCGACATTCAAAATGATATGTAATAAAAAGAATATCATGGACAGAAAGATGAACCAATGCAGATGTTCACAATGATCTGAACATAGAAGAAGATTGGCTCTTCAAAACTATCAATGATGCAAACATACATATTTCAGACATATAAAGAGACAAAATGGTTTAGAAAGATTAATCATGGAGGAAAACGTTCCAGGAAAAAGAACAATAGGCAGACCAAGACTATGATGGGCACAAGACATCAAAGACCTTCTTAACACGACACTGGAAAAATCTGGGCAGCATGCACAGAACAGAGAGGCTTACAGAGTGGCAGCGAGTACAACGTTCTTTAAAGGACATGTCACATAAAGATAGAGAGGCATGGGTCTTTAGCAGACTTCATTACAGTGGATATTATGGGGTGGAATAGTTAACACCATACTCAACTTCCTTAGTCGCCTGTTATGATGTGTGGTAGACAGCAGCGTTACTATCCTTTGCTTCATTTCGGACCTCAGCAATGCACTGGCAATTACGAAGCATATTTCCACAACAGAAAACAAGCTTGTATAAAGTCTGGAATGGATCCAAATGTTCCCTAGGTATTAAGATAACTGTTGCTGATCATGTTTTGCTAAAAGTTAGAAGACTATGGTACAAAATATTAGTAATAAATTTCAGCATCAATAATAACAAACAGTGCACAATACACCAACAGATGTCTGTTACATAATAAACCAATGAAGATTTTTGGTACTCTTTACACATCAGCTAATAGTAACCGTCATTGTCATCATCATCATCATCAGATACATCATAATCATCCATATGGTAGAAATTATCATCTGATTCAGAATTGTCAGAATCTTCATCATTAATTCTGGAAATATAATTGAAGATTGTATAAAAATGTTCATCAATATAATTTTCAAATAACATATTAAGCTTATTAATATACATTAAAATATATAATCTTCTATGTGATAATTCATGGTGTACCTTCATATGAATTATGAGGCATGAAGTTTTTACGTGCAATTAGGAAAAGGGAGTAAGTGGTGTATATGTTTTGCCAGAGCTTTCTTTCAACCCAAAAACTAAAAAATTCACATTTTGAGATTTCCACACTGATGACTGTCATATTTCTACACTGATGACTCTGTCATATTTCCACACTGATGACTGTCATATTTCCACACTGATGACTCTTGTCATATTTCCACACTGATGACTCTTGTCATATTTCCACACTGATGACTCGCTCGGTCATATTTCCACACTGCTGACTCTTGTCATATTTCCACACTGCTGACTGTCAGATGTCCACACTGATGACTGACAAAGGTATCAGTCAACCCCAAGCACCCATTAGTGCTGTAAAGTTTTTCATGAAATGAGACAGAATATGATCAAGCAGTTTTTTGTTCTTCGTTTGTTAAGCAGGTCTGCATTATATTTTTGACTGTCATATAACTGGCTCCAATCTATTATGCCCTGTGAGTAATCAGAAAGTAGTCACATTGTCCTGTCTGGGGAGTTGATAGTGGGCATCATATTTTTGGTATATGGGTGGTTATGGTCTCACTTTGATTTGAGAATGGTGCTAATTGTTCATTGTTTGATTTGATATGTCACTTTGTTGCAATTATGTTCTTTGGAAAGTTTGTGTGCTGCTTCATTTCCCAGAATGTTGCAATGTGCTAGTATCCACAGGATTGTGTATCTCTTATAAGACTGGGCTAACTTTTCAAGTGAGTCCACCAGTGCACATAAGCCGCTGCTATTCTGGTTTCCTTTGTTCTCTATTACTTAAAGGGCATCTGTGAAGATGACAATTTTTTCCTCTGCCTGAGCTGCACATTCAATGAGGGTGTTTGCTGCATGTTTTAGAGCTTCTGCTTCCAAATTATTGCAATATTTCCCAGTAGCAATTTGATAGTGGGAGGTCCTTGCCCTTCAGTTTTATCTGAATGCCTCTTCAAACAGACATAACAGATCTTAACAGCTTATGAAGACATGCAATCTCCACAACCTGAAAAAAAAAGTGAAAGCTTGCAACACCAGAGATTCGATAAAGAGCTACACGTAATTGTGTAACCTTTTTATTTGTGTTAAAACACCACACCCAATTTATTAGCTTTTTATTTGTGCTAATATAGCCCACTCCCACTTATTAGATTTTTACTGAACAAAGCAGATCCTTTAAATAATGGCTCAAAAGGCATGGAGGATTGACTTCATTGCACTAAGTTGTCCTATATGTACCATGTCCCTCTTATTGGCTCAGAACGACACAAACCAAAAGTGCTACTCAGAACACTATTCTCTCTAGATTCAAGCAATAATTCTCAAGCATCTAAATGCATATGGTCTTATATGTCTTGACAGATGTTTTGAAGCAAGCTTTTGTCATAGGAAATTGATCGGGCTTGAATCAAACATCGTTTTTCTTTGCTAAATCTGCTGATCTATAATCAATTTGGTCTTCTGCGTTCACTCTCTGATAACCACAATGATAATTTGTGTAATTTCTGCCAGGGAGTGTGACGTAGTTCCACAGCAGAGTTGTGTTATTTGCACCTTGGTTGGCCCAGCACATCCGTTTTCATCATACCTTTATTTCGGGCAGTGGGCTTCCCTAGCCTGTGAAGTTTTCCTGAAAACTTCACAGGCTAGGGAAGCCCACTGCCCGAAATAAAGGTATGATGAAAACAGATGTGCTGGGCCAACCACGGTGCAAATAACACAACTCTGCTGTGGAACTACGTCATATATATTATATATATATATATATAATTTGACTAATGACTGAACAGCTCACATAAGACAGCTATGTGCTTACGCATCTTGCCAATTTCCAGCTCTTTCTGAAACTTTAACTGAAAGGGAAGGACAAAAAAAATTCTTTCAATATATTTACCCAACAAAAACTAAAATTATAAACATACTGTTAAAAAGTTTCAAACTGAAATTACACATCAATAGAGCTTCTGTCATCATCATCTGCCAGCATATTCTGAACAGGATATCAAAGCCATAACATCCCGTTTGAACATATGCAGATATTCATCTTGCTTCTGCAAGTTCAAGTTGCCTATATGTCTTATATCAATCTATTTTTGGTCTATTTTGTGGTCACTATAACATCATCCCTCTATTATGGTTTTTCTAGACTATCACTTCTTTGAATATGGTTAAAATATTCCATGTGTTGTAGGGCTGGAAGGGGAGCAAAAAAATAGTGACGCTGTTGCCTGCCATGTATGTCAGAGGAGATGACTAGAAGAGGTTTTGGGGATGGAATTGGCTCTACCATCCCATATAAAGTGACCCAGAAGTCAAGCTGAAGTCAGATATGCCAGGCTGAAAGGTGTAGATATCACAGCTAAGTTGTAAACCATGACACAATGCATTGTGTTCTATGGACTATATCCTGCTAAACTGCATGACTGAGAAGGAAAGCAGAAGGTAGAAGAATGGCTCAGATATTGTAATCTTCTGGAGAAAACCCTATTATTTAGCCATATTTCCTTTACATTCATCTATCATCTATGTCATGATGCCACTATTAGTGATCTTGTTTGTTCGAGGTACAGTGGAATCTCTCTCCATGCTGAAATCAGATACTCTGTGCCAAAAGTTGCAGATAAAGCAGCTTCACTGTAGAACTAGCAGCACAACATAATTCATGCCTTCCTGTTCAAATAACATGAATACTCATGCTGATTATTTGAGAGCAAATACAGAAGCGAAATCCCTTTAAAGCACATCATAAAAATTCCCCCCCCCCCCACCCAAGAATACCTTTTAAAAACTCAGTTTATTCTTTTAACATATATAATTGTATACAGTATATATTTGTTATTACCAGGTACATGCATATTTAGTCAGTCCAGAACAATTTATTATAATTTTTGTTATTACCGGTACATACATATTTAGTCAGTCCAGAACAATTTATTATTACCCAGTACTTATATATATTTAGCCAGCCCAGAACAATTTATCATAATTTTTGTTACTACTCGGTACATACATATTTAGTCAGCCCAGAACAATTTATTATAAAGGGATTCCATTGTATTCTATATTCTATGGTAATTGATTTCGAAGACTTCCTCTGATTTGTTCATTCTTAAACTCTTGCAGATTAGCAGGATGTAGTCCAGATAATAGAATCCATTGCGTCATGGTTTACACTTTGGCTGTGTGTCTACACCCATTGACCTAACACATTTGACTTCAGCACAGATTCTGGGTAACTTTGACTTTCTATGAGATGGGACAGCAAATCCTCACCCTAGAAAACCTCCTTAGTCACCTCTTATGACATGCGTGGCAGGTAACAGTGTCGTTATTATGTAATCCAATATTGGGCCTTTGCAACAGATTGGTAAGTAAATCTCATCCACACCCTGGTGTAGATGAGATTATACTTTGCACCGGAATGCCAAACCAAAATCTGGGCAGTGATGCAAATTACATACCATTTCCTTGCATTTTCTAAGTAGTGATAATGATGCATGAAATTATGACACACTTCATATTGCTCAGAGGCACAAAAGGCATAGAGGATTGATTTCATTGTACTCCAGTTTCCCCCCATATGTACTCCATACTTCTTAACAAAACTCAGGCTGCCAGGAGTACCACTCATCGTACATAACTCCATAGCTTCAACCAAAATTTCCAGGGATCTCTGATAAATGCACTTGTAAACAAGACATCATGTTCCCAGAATTAAACCCACAACCTCTTGAACACGAATCAAAGGGCGTAACCACTATACCACAGAGATCTCTTCATATTGCTTAAGTTTATGAGATATTTTGTATTCCAATCATTGTCTGATAGTTTGAGAAATAGAATTCACTATATTTTTATTGTTTTGTCAACCAATATTATGTCAATAGTCTACAAGGACAAAGCAATCCAAGTTCAATTCAGCTGACACCTGTTACCCAATATGACCATGACCATACAGAGAAAATGTGGACAGTCTCCCAAGAGCAAAGATTGTCTTCATACATAAATGGTTCTCTGGCTGCAATGCACCTTACCTGAAGACAGACACATGGTAGGTGATAGAAGAAAAATACCAAACTTGTTTCATGACAGACCCCCTATGAGCTGAAGGTTTCCTATCAAGGCATTGCACAATGCCATGAGTTGAAGTCTTCTGGGCATAAAAACTAGCTCTGGAGAAAACACCCCACAGCACATATGAAGCAAGAGCTAACTGCTCATAATTCCTAGGGATCTAAACAACAAAAATCAGCAACCAACTAACCCAAAACTCCAAGCTGAAGCCAGATGTGTTAGGTCGAAATTATCAGGTATTGTAGTCTAGCTGTAAGACGACACAACACATTGTATTTTCCATACCACATCCTGCTAACCAGCAGGGGTTCTGAGAATGGTATTGGTAAGGTAACTCCAAAGAGGTAGACAGAATCGAGTTCAAAGAATGGTAGTGAGGAAACTCCAAGAGGTAGACATAATCTAGAGACGGTAGGATTGGAGAGGTCCACTAGACTGAAGGATATTCGGTGGTTCAGGGTATTAATAGAATTTCTTTGCTGTATGTTGTCGGGCACAAAAGGAAAGCAAAGAATAGCAACATTTTTTTTTACCTTCCATGCATATCGTAAGAATCGGCTAAGAAGATTATGGGGGGGGGGGGGGGGAGTTGCTGTCCCATCCCATATAGGGTCAACATAACCTAGAAGCTATGCTGAAGTCAGATGTGTCAGGACAAAAGGCACAAATCTCACAGATTAGTTATAAACCATGACACAATGCATTCCATTCTCCGGACTACATACTGCTTATCTGCTGAAGTTTGTGAAAATGAACGCAGAGTAAGATTAGAAAAGCTGCTTGAGAATTGAATGCAGGGAATAGCATTAGGAGAAAAATATATGGGAGTCCAAGGAGAAAAGGACATCAAATTCACACTAGATATGGAGTGCAAGCCCCTATAAGAAGAGAATGATTGTGATGAAAATTGTCAAAATTGTGATGAAGGAGCAAGCAAGAAGAAAAAAAACAAGGCGAGAAGATGAAGAATAGGAAAGAAGAATGGAAGGTAATTGTAAGAGTTCCACATGAAGCAGGAAGAAAGAAGTTTGAGATATCATGCTCTGATAATGGTGCAGGTAGTTTAGGTTGATTCTCAAAAGATGTTAGGTTGTGAATGAGTGCTTGAAGTATGAGAGCCCCTGGCCAATGGGACATAAACCAGTAAATTGTTTGGTTTGAGCAGAATTGTTTAGAACTAGTAATAATATTAATAGTATGAGTGACCTGGAGATACTGGACTCTGAGAGTGTGAGAGGTTTGCCTATAAGGCTTTTTTTGTTTAAGTGACCTAGAAGTCCTTCTAGAACTGGAATTACCATTTAAGCTAACTGGAAATAATTCTTTTATAAGATATAAGTTCTTTTATAACTATATCCATGTTTTGTTGCAGAATTAGAGAAATGCTTATGTGATGTTTGTAGTGCACTCTAATTGTATGGAGATGTCCAGAAGTATGCTGGTAAACTGTTATATAAAATGAAGACCAACCAAAAATCTCTGTTAACAAGAATCATTTATGCATAAACAATGAAACATTGATTAGTTACAGCAATGATCAAGAGCTGTACCTCCATATGAACAGAGGATCAAACTGATACCAGATACATCCATTAAGAGCCCTTGTATGAGAAGAATAATGTACTGACAATTTGTTGTTGATTTTACAGCAGGGAGCTGTAATGACTTAAAAATGTTGAATTTTGATATTCCATTGACATGTAGTATGAGAAAATAATAGAGGCATTGAATTGTTATCATATGGCTAATGTATTTTAGGTTGAAAAAGAATTCTTCTTCAGCGTTCATTCTCAAACTCCCGCTGGATCTCCCTTTAGATTTCCAACAGGATGTAGTCCAGAAAATGGAAATGCGTTTTGTCACCGTTTTATTTGAGCCAACGGCCCTACACATCCGCCTTCAGCGGGGAAAAAGAATTGAAGACCAGACAAGTTCACTTATACACTTTTGAGGTTTACCTAAACCTAGATATTGTGAGTATATGGTGTAGAGGAGGCAGAGAGTAACATTTTTTTTCCATACCATGTTGGGATTCAATGGCAATTTCTATGATCAAGATTGGATTAACTAGACTGAAGGATATTCTGGATGATCATGGATTAACACATGTTCATGATCTGGCATATTTCTCATATACAAACACTTTCTCATGCTGAACTTACAGTCCTTAATCATGTCTTTTACATCAGTCTTCAGTTCTATGTCTGCTGCTTCTGGGTGATCAAGGAGGTACTGATTTTTGGCTTCAAGAGCTGCCTTTTCCATGTCAGCCTGGTGTATTGTGTCATGATTTGTGTCAGCACATCTGCAGAGATACATATCACATATAATATTATATTTTTATTTAGACTGAGTTGGAGTCTAAGACTAGTTACTAAGATGATATGTGTGAGAGTGAGTGAACAAGAGATGACAGAAGTGAGAGAAAGTGAACCAAAGTTGACAGAAATGAGAGTAAATGAACTAGAAATGCCAGAATTGAGAGTAAGTAAACCAGAGATGACAGAAGTTACAGCAAGAGATGATAGAAGTGAATGTGAACCAAAGCTGACAGAAATGAGAGTAAGTGAACCAGATGTGATAGAAGTGAGAGTGAACCAGATATGATAGAAGTAAGTGAACAGAGATGTTAGAAGTGAGAGTGAACCAGATGTGATAGAAGTAAGTGAACCAGATGTGATAGAAGTAAGTGAACCAGATGTGATAGAAGTAAGTGAACAGAGATGTTAGAAGTGAGAGTGAACCAGATGTGATAGAAGTAAGTGAACCAGATGTGATAGAAGTAAGTGAACCAGATGTGATAGAAGTAAGTGAACCAGATGTGATAGAAGTAAGTGAACCAGATGTGATAGAAGTAAGTGAACCAGATGTGATAGAAGTAAGTGAACCAGATGTGATAGAAGTAAGTGAACCAGATGTGATAGAAGTAAGTGAACCAGATGTAATAGAAGTAAGTGAACCAGATGTGATAGAAGTAAGTGAACCAGATGTGATAGAAGTAAGTGAACCAGATGTGATAGAAGTAAGTGAATCAAAGATTAATTTAAATACAAATTCAGTGACATATTTATTTTAATATGTAAGTAATTTTTCTGTTCTTCTTCAGTGTTCATTCTCAAACTTCTGCTGGTTCTCTTGTAGCAGGAAAATGGTCCTACTAGAATTCCAGCAAGATGTAGTCTAGAAAATGGAAATGTGTTGTGTCGCCTATTTTTTGTGTTTTTGCACCAATGACTCAACACATCTGTCTTCTGCTGTATTTTTCTGTTCAAAATAAAATTGGGACATGGAAAACTATGGGAGCACTATGCCTTACTTTTTTTTTTTGGTCCTTGGCTAGTGTTACAATAAAAAATAATATATGAATTGCCATTTTATTTCCACCAAAGGCATGACATAACTGACTTGAGTAATGCTATACATTTTTTTATGGATACTTTGAACAATCTATGATTGTGAAAGATAGAGAAATAATAAAATAAGTGACAAAGAGAACAACTTTCAACATAATATACTCCAAATCAATTTTGAGAACTCCACGAACAGCTAAAAAGGACAAATAGAAAAGTGTTACTAATATTGAAAGTGAAGAAAGGCTGACCCTTAAGCAATATTATGACAGGCGGCTGAAGCATTTTGGCCATATAAAGAAATATAATCACATGAACAAATTAGTAATAAAAGTAAGTTAAAGGACAGACTAAGACAATGATGGACAAGAGACATGATAGATAGTTGAAAAATGTGCTTGGCTACCAAAAATTAACTTAAACCTAGAATTGTGAGGAGTTCAGAACATCCATAAAGAAGATTATATTTGGAAGAGAAAATGTCATCTGAAGAGAATTACGAGTATAAAACATTGAAAAAGAATTTGTAAACTCTTGACTTTTTGTATTTAAAACAGAAATAATGGTGTACATTTTGTTTGTTTCCGTGTACATGATTTGATTTCATGAGAGTGATTGGTATATTGAAGAATCTGACTCATCTGACACCTACGAACTCACAAACCACATTAGACAATTACCAATTTTAAAAAAAATATTCTCATTGCATTTATTGTTTCTCATGCCATGCTCATCTTCGCTTGCGAAGGAAGAACACCATCATCATTGAAGAAGAATGTTATTAATGAACATCTTAAAAGAAGTCTAATGCCTTACTTGGTATTGTTAGTGAAGTGACCATAGTCAATATCTGATTTTTTACAGACATAACAACTAGTGGCACCACAGATACATGTCATCTTGTTGCAGCCAGTTTCTTTGACAAATCGTTTGCCACACTTGTGACATTTACGCATCACTGCTTCTGAAATTTTATTTTCAATATAAACCCGCATATCTGTTGCTGCCTTTTTCTCCACTTCATTACATCTTAGAGGGATGTGGTTTGGTTCTTGGCACAACCTGCATATAACAAACCAATATAACATGACTGTATCCATGCAATTCTTCAGATTCTATTGTTCTATATAAGCAATATTTGAGCACTGATTGAAATACAAGTATTTTATAGACATGGTTGACTATGAACAGCTATTTCTTTACACAATTTTATATTTCAGTCTACTCTATTTGACAATATACTGTTGTACAATTTGTCAAAGTTCAGGGAAAAATATCATTTATGTGTTACAAGTCCTATGATTTCTTTGGAATAATGTTCGAGTGACAAAATCCATGCAATGTGCAGACTGCTGGAGTGACCATCGCCTTATTGTGTCAACAGATAGGGCTGTCCACAAAAATGTATCACAATGGTGCTGCAATTGCATGATAGAATGCACGCTACATTGAATGCAAGCTAATGTTCAGGATAACAGAATTTTCTGCAACTTTTCCTGTCTCAAACAGAATTAAACATGGAATGTGTATTAGCACCTACCCTTTAAGTATCATGTTCTCTATGCTGTTTCCTGTCTCAAACAGAATTAAACAGGGAATGTGTATTAGCACCTACCCTTTATCATGTTCTCTATGCTGTTTCCTGTCTCAAACAGAGAATTAAACAGGGAATGTGTATTAGCACCTACCCTTTAAGTATCATGTTCTCTATGCTGGATGATGTATTCAAACATCTGGACTTGGGAATAGACATTACATATTGCATTGATGGAAAGTTGTTTAGTCATCGGTATTTCTAGTAAAACCCAAGGTTAAACTGCACACCATTAGGGACCTCTTATTGCTGACGATTGTGCTCTAAATTCTAACTCTGCAGCGGATTAAAAAAAGTTCAGTCAAATTTTCCTAGCTTGTACCAACTTTGGACAAATACAGAGAAAACAATCATTATGTTCCACCAGCACTGGGCAAAATATATTATGAGCCCTACATAAAGGTAAATGGTGTACCATTGAAAGTGGTGAATATATTCTCATTCATTGGCAGTACGCATCACGAAATGCTACCATTAATGTCTTGTCTTATCCATGTGTGCCGCTAGGAGTCATGGGGAGCCTGACTCTTCATCTTTAGCTAACTGATGCCACTGCCATAGTACAACCGTGGTGTTCTAGTATTTCTCTGATGTCATCTATCCATCTTCGTCTGGGTCTTCCCGTTTCTTTTTTCTGATGATGAAGGCTATCTATGGAATGCAATCTAATTCCAATCTGATTAGGTTGCCGAACCATTTGATCTTTTGTGTGTATATGTATTCTTTGCATGATATTGTTTTCACCAGATTTATTATAGTGTGATTGCTTATTCTATCTCTTTTTGTTACCCCCCAGTGCTGTTCTCAGGCACTTCATTTCGCATACAGCAAGTTTTTGTTCTAGTTTCTCTGTAAGTTCCAGGTCTGGCGTTGGTAGCACAGTGTCGGAATGAACACTGTGCTTATTAAAACATTCTTATGGAGATCATGTCGATGTTCTAGTGTTTCAGTAGTGGTGCTAATTGATATAAAACTGCACTTGCCATTAATAATGAAGTATATATTAGGATCTTCAAGGCAAGCAGTACTTTCTGCAGACTATCTGCTAATGTATGATATAGAAATGGCATTAGCCTATAGACCAAACTGAAAGTTTACAGATCAATGCTATTTCCAGTGCTGTTCTATGATGGCGAAACATGGAAAGCATAAAGGCATCACATGAGGAAGCTCAATCACTTCCACACAATGTGAAAGGTGATGAACATTAAATGCCAAGATAAGATTCTAGATACAATGTCCTTGAAAGAGCAGGTATCCCTAACATTGATACTCTTCTTATGCAGACACAAATTTGTTGGGCAGGTCATGCATGTATGCGAGACCATCATCTACTAAAAATATTCCTCTATGGTGAGATGAAGAAGGGCATGCAAGCTCATGATGGACAAAAGAAGAGTTACAAGCGTGCATTAAAGATCTCACTGAAAGCCTCTGAAATAAACCATGAGACATGGGAAGATTCTGCATGACACAGAGCTACATGGTGTTCTGTATAAAAAAAAAAGGCAAAATGCAGCAGATCAACAGTGGAGATTGTTAGAAATTTGAGAGTAGATTAAATAAAATAGAAAGCGATCATCCCATGCTTAAACTGTCCAAGGATCCTTAGGACTACATACAGTTTATCAGTCACCTACGAACTCATAATCAAAGACATAACTCTCATTGAATTTCATAAAGTGGATGTAACAAATGGTCACCATTACTTGTTGTGGGCAAATAACACAACACAGCTTCTTTGGAATGAGAAAGTCACAACCTATCTAGATATTATGTTAGTTTCTTCTTCTTCAGCGCTCATTCTCAAACTCCTACTGGATCTCTCTTGTAGCAGGACAATGGTCCTACTAGATTTCCAGCAGGATGTAGTCCAGAAAATGTCAGAGGATGTCCAACAAAAATGGAGTGTTGCAGTAGACAAACGAATAAGTGGTAAATATTGAATAAAGTAAAAAGGTTACTATAAAATCCTAACTATCAATGTCAAAATTAAATAACTTGCAAAAAAACAAAGAACAAGGACAATTTTCCCCCTTACAGGTTCAACAGAGACTTTGAGACTGATTCTCTTTTTAATAATATTGATCACCTGTTCCCAGGGTCAGAAATGGAGGCAAAGAACAGTGACACTGTTACCTGCCATAAGAGACATCTGTGGATGTTTCTGGAGGTTGTGGTTATCTGTCCCATTCACAGGTGGTTAAAGTAAAGTTTAGCCATGCTGGAAGTTGGATATGTCAGAACAAAAGGTGCAGACTTTGCCGTCAAACATGACACAATGTATTCTGTTCTCCATAGGTTGGTTGGTTGCTGATCCAGCGGTCCATAACCTTATGCCCCTTGGCAATATGATACTGTGATATATGAATGTGCGTGTAAGCTGTTTATTTCTGCATATAGGGTGTTTCTTTATCTGGCTCTGTAGGGAGAAGTGTTTTCTTATATTATTCAGTACTGGACATTTAAAAAGGTGATGGTGAAGTTCTCAGTCCGTAGCATATCCTGCTAATCTGATGGGAGTTTGAACAATTGCATAAGAAAAATAAAACAATATTAATGGTTAAAAAAGAAAATCTGGTATTTAGGCATCTAGACAAAATTAGCTGGACAAAAGTCAGAAAGTGGGACTATTTTTGGTAAAACGAGACATTTGGGACAACTATGGAAAAACAATGTTAGAAAGTCTTTATAAAATCATTTTACTTCATGTTTTCATATGTTTCCAGATATTTACAGAAATGTAGTCATGGAGGGATTGAATTCACACCAAACAACATTTTACAAACTGGCGCATAATACATAGATGACAGTTCTATAACCTAAATTTTAGATAAATATTAATGACCATAAAGTAAATATTAAGATGACAAACTGCTTCTACAACATGTAACTTTGTACTATACCTGCAGGACTCTTTGAGGCAATCAGGGTTGAGGCATTTGAAAACCTTATCATCGGGATTGGACATAATGGCAGCAAAGGGACAGAAGGGGCATACAACGAGGTCTGGAATATTGGCTTGCTGTACTTCTTCCTCTTGCAATCGACGGACAATTTTGGAAAATAGACCTGCAGGAATGATGGTCTGAAGATAACTGAGTGGAATATCTTGGTCACAGTCTCCAGTTAGACACGGGAATCTGAACAAGATAATATGATTAAAGTAATCAGTTAAAAAATATTCAATCACAAGTCTTATTAGTACACATCTCGCATACACACACCCACACTGGAATAGATCTCAGTGCTTCAGACCAAAACTCACAAGTGTGTTATCGAGATATAAATAACCCAATTGACCACTGATGTTATTTGAACAGTTCTTGTAATCTCATTTCTCAAATGATCTCTTCTTGTTCTGTTTGCTGCTTTTCTTAGACATCTCAT
Source organism: Meghimatium bilineatum (assembly GCA_034231615.1). NCBI lineage: Eukaryota > Metazoa > Mollusca > Gastropoda > Stylommatophora > Philomycidae > Meghimatium > Meghimatium bilineatum. Next base: position 70,061,402 of record CM067322.1, on the reverse strand, counting down.
TTCACACTTAGTAAGCTTTCTCTCTTGTTCTTTAGTTGGTGTCTGTGTATGACATTGATCACACAATTTTGGTACAAAAAACATCACAGATGAAAAATCTATGGCAAGGGGCAAACAGAACAACAAAGTTACAACTATTAAGAAGCTATATCTTTCCAGTGGCAATATATGGTTGTGAGACGTGGGTAATGAGTCTGGAATGGAAAGGAAATATTGGCATTTGAAATAAAATGTTATAGAATGGTTCTAAGAATATCAAGGACAGAAAGATGAACCGACGCAGATGTCCGCAAAGATCTGAACGTTGAAGAAAACTGGCTCCTCATAACTATCAATAAATTAAAGCTAACATATTTCAGGCATCTTATCCAAAGTATCTTCATTCCAACCCTGTGCTACCAATGTCAAACATGGTCCTTAACAACAAAACATAAGAGACAATTGGTTAACTATCATAAGATGACTATCACATTATGAACAGATCAGAACAAGTTATAATTCTATGTATCAGAACAGGACACAACCGACTTCGCAGTCACATGTATATAAAGTTCAAGATTGGCAACACGGCCATGTGTACAGACAGCACAGAGTGCCAAACATATACTTCAAGAGTGTTCTGAGCATGAAAAGCTGAGGCAGACATATTGGCCAGAGCAAACAACACTGGAAGCAAAGCTCTATGGGACACTGTATGAACTTCATAAGACAGTGTGTTTTATTCAGGAGACAGAATTACAGATATAGACATGTTTCAAGTGAATGAAAGAAGAAGAAAGACCAAGTAAGATGTTGACACACTTCCTCCCCTTACACCTGGTCACCCCCCCTTTCTGTCACTCTTTGTATGTTATTTATCACCAGCATCATCATCTTCACTCAAATCAATTACTGCCCTTATTTTCTGGGCTACATCCTGCTAATCTGCAAGAGTTCAAGAATGAACGAAGAAGAAAAATGATTTTTTTTAAAAACTATGATAATAGCAGCATTATTAATATTCTGAACATGCGCTTACTTTGTTTTCATTTCACCAAATGCTGCCTCTGTGGATCGTATAACACAAGTCTTACAAAATAAATGACCCTCAGGACAACTGGCAAGATCCTCCAAAAGGCACTCATCATCGTAGCAGCAGCAACACTCACAGAGTTCTCCTGTCATTTTCGCCATTTCTATTTTAAGTTTCCGTTTCTCCTCTTTCTTCTTTACATAATCTAAAATATTAAATGAAATATGCATATATAAAAATTTTTTATCAATTAAGAAAAAGTGCATTCTGAAATAGATAACATACAATGTAAACAATATGAATTATCCATGCGTCAAAGGCATGGCATGTAATGCAGAAAATCCAATAAAACTGCAGGTATTTATCAATAGATGCCTCCGTTGTTTGCTTAAGTAGAAAATGGAGATGGATAGGACACACTTTAAGAAAGAGCCCTAACAACATAACTAGACATGCACCATACTGGAACTCACAAGGATAAAGAAGAGTTGGAAAATGAGGAACACTTGGAGAAGAACAGTGGAGGAAGAGATCAAATCAACTAGGACCTTTGTGTGCACAGTGTATCATAGAAATTGTTGGAGTGTAACAGGGAACTGAAAGGAAATAAATAGAGAAAGATAAATCAAGTGATACATCAAAATTCTATTCCGTTAAAAAAAACCAAGCACAGTTTGGTCAGCATATAGTTTGGTTAGCATGCAACCTTTTTACCAAGTCATTTTGTTTCCATTTTCTATAACTCTCTATATGATCATTTTTGTTGCTAGCATATCTAATGTTAATTTACATGCCAAAAGAGAGTTACTTAAAATTGAAGAAAAAAATAATATTCATGTGACTTCAGATATATAATAATACGTGGGTATTATGGCTATGTTGACAGGATGCAAGAGAGCAGGGAAAAAATAATAAGCGTGTTTGATCATAGCTTTGAGGTTGATGACCAGCATGTAAATACTGGAACCAATTCTCTTACATGGTTTGCCTACTAGCAATATGGTTACAGACATCTCCCATTCAGGGGAAGTGGTAACGTTGAACCCTAAGCGTATTAGTTACCATCCCCGAAGTCGCACTTGTCTGGCCATTGGCGTAAATAAAAAAATATAATACACAACACATTTTGTTCTCTAGACAATATCCTGCTGGAAATTTAGTAGGACCAGAGATATGGTGAAAATTTGAGAACAAACCTACACAAAATAAATTTGAACTTACAGAATTCCTGAATAATAAATAATTAGATCCATAACTTTCTCAGTTGTACAATTGTTTTGTGAATTGACTTTATGGCATTCTGAGCAGATACCTAGGTGCTCAGTCTCTCTCAATGTCGAAGGTGTAGATGCTGATTGTACCTGTAGCTTATTGGTTAAACACACTCCTCGCCCTGCCCTATAGGAGCCGTGCTTAATATTTAATGCATAAATTCTCAACTACAGCACAGATGTGTCATCAATTATTGCTAACATTCAACAACTGTTCATGCTTCAGCATACATCATCTATTCATCATCAACTATCTGATTACATATGCCATGGAATCAAGTCTGCCTGCTCTCTATTTAAATTACAAATGCCAATATGTCCAAGGCAGTAGATCCATGTGAGACCATAGATGTTGGAAACAACTATATACTACCAATTCATACCAGCACAAGTCACTTTGGATCTTGTTGAGAACACACCTAACATCACATGCTTTAAATGGTTAAATCAACATCACATACTATACAGTTATTAAAGACTGTTGAGTAAACTATGGAGCACTTACCTAAAACTGAAAGTTCATTGTAAACAAACCATAGTTCATGGTAGAAATATTCATCAACAGTGTCTGGCATTGACAGCTGCACTAGTCTTGGGATTTTCATAAACATACTCTTCTTTGTGCGCTTAGCTGCAATAAACAAAAGCATTGTATGCAACTATTTTTACATACTGATATAATGGAACACAAAGCATATATGAAAAATGTATGGCAAGGGACAAACAGGAAAGCAAAGTTACACCAAACTGAAGTTCTATTTTCCTAGTGCACATGGTTATCCAAATTGGGAAATGACATCCGCATTGCAAAATAAATATGTACAAGTTATCACCTCAGTATCATTATCTTCACTCTTTAGCAGTCATATACTTGAGTCATATAGTTAGATGGACTTTTCCAGCACCGAGTAAAGTCTGGATTGAGCTTCTGTGCTAAAGTAAGGATGGTAGCAGGGCAGAGCAGAGCTTACATGGCAACAATCTCGAGTATAACAATGGATGTAGAAGCAGTTACTGTAGCTTTAAGATGGCTATTGAAAACCGTGATAAACAAAATAGTTACTGTGTCTAATCATTAGTTTATGCTTTGGAAGGAACAAAGAAGATCACTTCTTCTTCTTCTTTCCTTCCTCTTTTACCCTTTATGGGTGTTGAGGGAGATACAATGTTCATGTTCTCGCTTTTCTGGCAGCTTCAGATAATTTTATTTGGTGTTTGTGTAATGTCTCTTTGATGTTGTCGATCCAGCATACTCTAGGTCTACCCTTGGCTCTTCTTTCCGCTTCTCTTCTCATATGCTTTATAAACTAATGAATCACACAGTATTCTTTCCAGATGACCAAACCATTGTATCTGTTGGTTTTGTATGTATTGTAGAATTGATATGACACCCACTCTTTCTCTTATGACATCGTTTCTAATTCTGTGTCTTCTGGTCACTCCTGTGGCTTTTCTCAGACATCTCATCTCTGTTGTAACCAGTTGTCTCTTATATTTTGTTGTTAAGGTCCATGTTGGACATTGGTAGCACAGGGTTGGAATGAAGATACTTTGGATAAGATGTTTTTGTTGTTGACATTGGTAGCATTTTGTGTTGCAATAAAGGGGATAATTGACCCAGTATTTGATGTCTATAATGAAGGTAGCTACTTCTGGATGTATCATAAATCCTACCCCATGCTTTGCTTTTATACCGCCTGAGAAAATTATCATATATCCCTTATAAACCTGTCTGCTAAAGTTCCCTTTTCTCCTAGTGTCTGCCAGACCTAAGACTTTAATTTTCCTCTTTTCCATTATTTCGATTAGTTCATCTGTTTTATTTCCTAAACCAGATACATTCAATGTTCCTACTGTGAATTTGCTAGATATTTTTTGTGTTCCATTGATGTTTGTGTATTTTGGAGGCTGGTATCTCAATTGTGAAGTATGGCCTTTGTTGTTAACATCGCTGCCCGCCATTGTTGGAATGTTCTCCACATGAAATTTATTTTAGCGAATTACTTGTTATGAACAGAATAAATCATCTACCTCCGCCGAAGACGGATGTGTCGAGCCACTGGCGCAAAAACGGCAACACAACGCATTTCCATTCTCTGGACTACATCCTGCTGGAAATCTAGTAGGACTATGGTCCTGCTGTAAGGGAGATCTAGTGGGAGTTTGAGAATGAACGAAGAAAAGAAATCATCTACCGACTTGCTAGGTCTGTTGTAGAGTCCTCTTTATTCTGGTCATAGAAAAATCCTAAAGAATCACATATAATAGCTTAATCCAGATGAAAACATGAAATGCACATCTCAAGAGTCGCGAAAGATTGTTTACTACGCCATCTTGATTAAGTTTCTAGGATCTTGATTATGACGAAGATCACTACAGTATGAAAAGAAAAAACATAAAGATCTCTTCTCCTCAGGAACTTGGATTTACCATCCCAATTTTACAAATGTGGCATGAGCTGGGAAAAATGAAAGAAGGGGATGCAAGACTAATATATTAGGCGAAGGATAATCATATGTGTTCTTTACTATCTGCTGAAAGAAATTTAGCAGCTATGGTTTGCTGAAGATGCAACGATGTGAACACTTAACTACTGGAATTGTTTACATAAATTTTAATTGTCTGGTATATATCCTGGTATTCAACAGAAGGAATTTCAGATTGTATGTTAGCAGTTTATTAGTTGTCTTTAGTTATATCGGTACTTTTATCTTCTTTTTTTTCAAGCTGAGGAATCTTCAAATGTTCGATGTGATGATTTTAAGTCAGTAAGTAATCCTGCTCCAGAGCACAAAAGTTCACCCTTATGTTTAACATCAAATGTTTTCACTACAGCTACATCCACCTGAAGCTTGACAATATGATCCTCAGTGACCCCACTGAGGCCAGCACCGTGCAGTGGTGATGGGGCTTAGTTCAGCCATCAGGGGCTGGAAACTAAGACTGGTCGGGTAGTCGCACTCGAGCAGGACCATAGTCCTGCCCAAGTAAGCAGAGTGCTGAAGATGGAGGCATCCAGCCAAAAGACGCACAGATAATCAGGATGCCACGCACAAAACACAATGGAAACATTACTGGAATCAAAGCTCTATGGGACACTGTATGAACTACAAAAGACAGTGAGTTTTATTAAGGAGACAGAATTACAGATATAGACATTTTTCAAGTGAATGAAAGAAGAAGAATCCTCAGTGTGTTGTCAAGGCCCGAGAGGGTAGCACAGAATAGCTGCACTGTTACCTGCTACACACTGTAGGAAGCGGCAAATGCAGTTTTGGGGTGGAGTTGGCTGTCTCATCCCATAGAAGTGTCAAGTGACTCATAAGCCATACTAAAGTCGCATGTGTCAGGATAAGCAGAAATATCACAGTTAAACTGTAAACCATGGCACAGTTCATTGTGTTTTCTAGACTACATCCTACCAGTCTGCAGGAATTTGAGAATGAAAGAAGAAAACAATAGGATTGAGAAAGAGCACAGTACAGCAAGGAGTGTGTTTAACAAGTGAGCACAAAATCATTTGCAGCTATGGCAGTGTGTATTTCTACAGGAAAAATCTGGCAGTGCTGAAGAATTGATCTCATTAGTTAGAATATCATCATGAATGTCCTTTTATATCTCAGCACATATGGGTGTTGCCAGGAGTGCATGGACAATCTGCTTATAACCAATAACTATCACATAAAGAAAACATCATGTGAAATGTTACGTGAAACCTTACGTAAAATGTTGGTGTGGATATCTGGATCTAACATTATGTTACAAAAGAAGGAATATGTATAATGAATATTATAATAGACTTACCTAAAGGAGTTCTCAAAAGCAGGGCAGATATCTCCCGATAAGCAGGGTACAGGTGACCTTTATATTTGCCGAGTACTGTTTTCAAGTAATTATTTTTAAACATTGGAAATTCGTTCTGCAACAGAATTTCCACATGCTGTTTGTAGATATCTGAAGGTTCTTTTGCATCATTAGCAAATGTTTTTACTGGCTCTGGAAACTTCTGTAAGAATTCTTTCGATGTCATTGTCAAATTCTTTGCTTTATTTTTCTTCTCTTTTTCTTTTTCCTTATCTAGTAAGTCCTGCAGTTTAGGATAGTTCCTCTTCTCAAACATTTCAGCTGCCAAGACATCAGTACAATTTGGTGTATCTTTCATAGCATTAAGTTTCTCATAGAGATAATTTGGGTCACAGTCAGGAAAGATGTTTCTCATTCTTTGCACATCATGGCCAATAGTATCTGCATAGAAAACAACACAAGTTGATAGCATTAAAAAAAATGATAACAGGAATATGAAAACAGCTGCGACTCCAGTAGTTAAGTGTACATAATGTGATTCAAGATATCAAGTCTTCTAAGACACTTTTGTAGTCGGAAAGTTGACTTGGGAGTTATAAATACATATATAATATGTTCAACACAGTACTTCATTATAAATCTTATCACTTTAATGCTGTTTCTTGAATAAGAATCAGTACCACAGCGCTGTAGGGTCTTTTCCATAAGTACTCAGCTCACCAGCTAATCAGCAAACAAAGGGTGTTCAGTGTTTTAGTCAATTTTTGGTTGTAGTAAGATCTGTTGGGGTGTCCTTTGGGTATTTTTTTGCTCAGAAGCCATGAATAAGGGATTTTTAAGAGCCAGTTGGTCAGGGTTCAAAGGGTTAAATCAAGTTTTACTGTGCTAGAATGATAACTAACAAAAAATATTAGTACAGTTGAATATCTTTTTTAATTAAAAGGGTTCAAAATAGGTGCAAAGAATAGTAACCTTTTGATCTGTCATAGTGCTTCTCACTCCAGGGCTAAATAAATGGAACAAAACAACAGCTCACAAACACATGCATATATCACACAATGGCAATGGGTCAAAGGGCATGAGCCCTCTGACTGCTGGATCAGCAACCAACCATCTGTCATAGATATCATATGAGATGACTAAGCAGAGATGACTATTTGGCTATTTCATTCCATAGAAAATCAGAGTAAAAAAAGTTTCTCTGAAAATGTATGTGCTTAGTTGAAAGATACAAATATCATAGTTTAGCTGCAAAATAGAACAACACTTGTCTGTTATAATAATAACAATAATAATAAGAACCATAGCTCGTCATTGTCATAGGGTGCAATATCAGCACAAAAAACCCTCCAAATACCTCTGTCCTCAGACATTCGGAAAGTATAGAAAAACATGCTACCAAGGTCCGAATGGGGAGCAAAGAATAGCAACACTGTGACCTGTCATTTCAAGAATGTACCAAGAATGTTATGGAGGTGAAGGTTAGCTGTTCTATCCCATAGAGGATCAATGTGACCTAGAAGCCATGCTAAAATTGAATGTGTCAGGCAGAAAGTTGCAGATATTTCAACAAAGCTGTAAACAGTGATACAACACAATCCATTTTCTAGATTACATATGGCTAATATGCATGAGTTTGAGAATGCACGAAAAAGAAGCACAATAACGTACATACACTCACATTGGTCATATAACATGGATAAATTCAAGTGACATTACAAGGAAAATGAATAAAATTACAGTTTATCTTTGAAGATCTGACACAAAATAATAAAACAAGTTACCTCCAGTAACAACAGAACTAATAGTGTCCTCTATGGTATAGCTAGCACCAAAAGATTGATTTGGCTGGGTCCCTTCGAGAGTAGAGTTGTCACCTTGTAACATTTCATTGATGACATTTTCTAGTCTATTTTTCTGGTTAAAGTTCGCTTCAAGAAGGGCATAAATCTCGTTCCTGTCCTTTTCAGGGAACATCTTTGCAATAATTCTCATGTCTTGAAGCAATGGATCATTTTCCAGTAATGGGTCATTTGGAGCTATTTCACTGTGCATTCCTGTAGGGGGTAAATCTGGCTGGGCTGAAGATTTAATCTTATTAGTTGGAAAATCATATGACAAATTTGTAATCACATCTTGCACTCTACTTGATGAAGGGGAAAGATTTTCAAGCATTGTATAGATTTTATCAACACTGACTGATGGTATGACCCTGGCAACTTGTTGCACTTCTTCAAATATATCAACAGCAGATGGCAGACCTCCTGAAGTAGTGCCATCTGAGTTTGTTAGTTCAAAAGTGACAATGTCCAGTCTATTATTTTTGTCTCTGTGTTCTAACAGCATCTTATAGATTTCACTAAAATCTTTATTTGGAACAATTTCTGCAACTATATTTGCATCCCTCATAACAGACACAATTTTGTTCAGACCATTTATTTCTGTTGAAGATGTTGCTTCACTAGAATTCAGTGAGGGAGGAGGAATTGTCTCTGGTTCTTTATAATTTGTTTCATCACTTTTCACAATTTTGTTATTTTCTGCTGCCAAAGTTTCTGAACTGATAACACTGGAATGATTTTGTTTATGAGTTGCTGAATCTTTATCATATAAACAGTTTGTCTTATCCAGTGTTTTCTGCACTTTATCACTGAATTTTATTATATTTTCATTGCCTATACTGGAATCAATGTTCTTATTAGTTTTTGAATCTAATACTTCTGTAGACCAGTTTAACCCACCAAACTTCATTGGTTCAATGTATTTATCTGTAGATAAATTTTTACCATGGTTATTGTTACATTCTAAATTAACATTCAACTCGTCATCTGAAATCGAATGCGGTTCATTAACTGATGTGTCCTCAAATGTTTCAGTTGCACTGGAAATTTCTAAAATAGATGAATATTCTGATGTAGATGAAATTTCCAATGTAGGTGAATGTACATGTAATCTTGGATGCTTTGAATCTAAAATGTTGGAGTCTTCAGGATCATCAATTTTTCTCTTGTATGTAGACTCAAGCCAGTTGTCAGGCACTGTCAGTTCATCAATTGATTCATCCATTTCTATGAAAGAGAATAATTCAAGTGTTTTAATGAAATACTTTTTCAATGTCTAATCAATTAGAATGAACCAGTGTTTCCAAATGTAGGAGTATGTTGTGTTTTTTTTTTGGGGTTGGGAGGGAGGGGCGATGCAATAATAAGATGTCTTTTTATTTTAAATACCTATTTATATTTTGCTGGGAGGGAAGAGCTAACATTTTTTAAACGTTGAAATGGAGCATGAATTTTAAAGTTCCAAAACACTGGTTTTAATAATTATCATAGACATTACATAAAACTACATGGTTCATGTTTGCTTAATAAGACCTTTTTTTGCAGAAAGATAAAAAATATTGAAATAAATTAAAATAGGCAGGTAAATCTGTGTTCTTTGTTTTTTCATGACTTTAGTTAGTTAGTTTGTACATTTTATATAAAGTTGGAATGGTAGTCCTGTTAAGCAAAAATGAACCAAGTACTTTGCTAACTTAAATGATTAATGTTCTAGAAATAATTCACAGTGAAAACCAGATCAGACCAATCTAATTTCTTATGCATGCCTACAAGGAAGTGTCCACAATACACACACACATGCTTGCTACCTACAACAAGTCGCTTCCTACAGCATGCTTGGAATTAGACAGTGGCCCTATTCTTTGCACCCTGAACTAAAAGTTCAGGGCCTGGTTGCCACAAGGCTGTTAAAATTACCAATACACTCTGGGTCCCTGAGTTCATAATATAAAACACCAACATGCACATTCTTATAGTATGCCTAAAGTTAAGGAAAAAAATATTTTAGTTTTCCAACTAAAATATTAGGACAATCTTCCAACTAAAAAGGTAGGTCTACTTATGATAGGCTATCAATTTGAGTAGGCAAATTTTGTAAAAGATTTTCTGACTCTCTATATCTTAATATTGTACATTTCTTGCCTTTGGTGCTACTACTAAAACTATCACCAAATCAATAAAAAAAAAGGTAAGTCACCATCAATTAAAAAAACTATTGGGCCCTACCTAGTTATATTCCTTGCCTACTTAAAACTAAAATCTCTCTTCTTCTGTGTTCACTCACTGATAGCCAACATGAAAGGTGGTGTAATTTCCTCCAGGAAGCGTGAAGTATGTTGTGCTGCCAGTTCTACAGCTTCCCCCCCTCTCAATGGTCCAGCACATCTGTTTTTGGCATGAAATTCTCTCAAATTGTACTTCACTCTTAAATAGACCTTGTTAGTTAGTTCCTTTCGTGCCACAAGCGACACATAGGGCAGAGGTTTTGGTTCTCCATATGATGCGGTCCACTGCCTGCAGCTTTAGTTCCTGAAAGGTCTTACAGCCTATTAATTCCCCTTCTTTAAGAATGGTGTTTTTAAGGGTTGTTTTAGGTCTTCCTCTTTTTCTTTTACCCTCAGGTGACCACATAAGGGCTTGTTGGTTTATTCTGTTTACATCTAGTCGTAAAACGTGACCATGGTATTTCCATCTTCATTTTCTTATGATGTTTGAAACATACTCTTGGTGTGTTTTGTCTCTTAGATCACTATTTGTGACGAAGTCGCTCCATTTTATGTTAATCAGTTTGTAAAGACATTTGTTTTCAAAGGTGTTTAGTTTGTTGTCTGTTACTTGAGTTGATTTCCAGCTTTCACTAACATACGTTAACACTGAGACAATACAAGATAAGAAAAATACATGATTACTGGAAAAAGTTTCCAGCTTTAACTACTTGGGCAGCCGAATGTTTGTTGACGGAGAATCAATGAAAGAAACAAACACCTGTATAGCTTTGACAGCTAGCACATTTGGTAAATTAACTAATATCTGGAAATCAAAAGATCTAGGGACAAACACCAAATAAACCTAGTAGACTATAATTTATGATCCAATTTCATTTTATTGTCTATCCCCAGGTGAATGATGGTTCATAGTATCAACACACATAGCTGTAGTTCCAAGGACTTTGTTACATTAAGTCCATGTTTATTCAATGTTATCATGCTTTTTTCTATTTAATTGTTTTCTTAGTCTACCTTTGGCTTTATCATGTCCGGATATTCTTTTGTTATATGCTCTTATTAGTATTTGGTTTGGGTTCATTCTCATGTGACCGAACCATTTTACTTGTTGTCTTTCAATATGTTCAATACATAATATTATAACAACTTTTTTCCTAATTTCTTGTTTTATCTAGTTTAGTTACCAATGCAGATTTTTTCAGACACTTTTCACATGTAACGATTGTCCTCTGTTGTGAGGCTATTAAGACCATGTTTGACATTGTTAACAGAGTGTTTGGTATAAAAATTGTATATATTATCTGTCTTTTCATTTCTATCTTGATCTTTGGGTGGAGAAGTAATAGTGAAAGTTGGTAAGTCACTCACACTGTATTTGTTTTCTGACATATTGTAATTTGTTTCTGTTTCTCCTGTCTGTCAGTCTATCTAGGCTTTCATTATCAGAAAAAATTCAGCCTAGATATTTAAATTCTTTGGCTTATTTCACTTAGGTGTTATATCCATTGGTGTTGCAGACTTGCTAATTTTCATAACTTTGGTTTTTTGTATGTTAATTTTCCAATTTCATTAATTATAATAAAATATATAATAGCCTATAGATAGGCCTCCTAATTTGCTAAGATAATTCAGAAATTATCAGCTAGGCTACATTTTGTGATCACAAATTGTATTTATATTTTTCTATTATGTGCCATGTAAATTATTTTGATGTCAAATTAATAGGAAAAAATTCATAACTTCCACGTTTCATGATTGACTTACAGACTTGGTTGAGGTATTGTTGAATTGCAATTTTTCAGGACTATCTTAGTATCTAACTATATTAGATTATTAGTTAAATATTTGTAATTAAAGTTATAGTATTACTAACACTATTTTGGAAATTTTGTCCAAATTCCTAACAGTAACAACACAGGAAGAAGCTAAGTTACACTACAGTAGTTACGAAGTAACACTGAACAGACTAAACTTACACTTAACTGTAGTGTAGTTAACTATTTATTTATTAATACTATTATTCAGAATATTATTTGTTTTAGTAATCAATCTGCGGCAGGTCTGATAAAAACAACTATAGTGTCTATAGGCCTACTTTTTTTTTTAACTTATTGTGTAAGTATAAGCAATACGGGTAAAAATGCTGTTTCGTACACCATTGAGCTATAAGCCTACACTATATATATTATATAGTAATATAGTATTTTTTAACGTTAGGGATTTCCCTTGAAAAACCAATCATATCGATTCACACCGTAGACAATTCTTAGGAAATTAATTATTAATTCTAAACACTGATTCTAACCCTTCTCCCCCCCCCTCTTAAAAATACGCCGCAATATGTAATAATTAACAAATTAGAGTATACCTATTTGTTTATGTTAGACTAGATATTTATCACAACACTCACTTTTATAACTTGGTGGCCTAGCGCCTCGCCAAAAGGGGAAATTAAATTGTTATTTTTACATTACCGCAATATTGCCAACTTGTTTCAGCAAAAAGTATTAGTCTCAAGCCTATTTATCTTTTTATCTTATATAACACACAATAGCTAACGCGGTTGAAAAACATATGGAAAAACAACAAAATAGAAACTAAAGTGCTAATGTTACGAACTTTTATTTTTCCGGCTGCAACATACGGCTGTGAAACATGGACCCTAAGTAAAACAGCGGCAAAGAGGATCAACGCCTTCGAGCTGAAATGCTACAGAAAGATGCTTAGAATATCATGAAAGGAAAAAATCAGAAACTCAGATATTATAAACACATTGAAGATTCCAGAATGTTGGTTACTAAACACAATAACAAAAAGAAAACTACGCCTGTTTTGTCATATAAAGAGACACAACTGTTTAGAAAGACAAATAATGGAGGGAAGAGTATCTGGGTAGAGGAGAAAGGGCAGACCGAGAAGACGATGGACTGACGACATTAAAGATAACATGAATACATCGCTAGGAAATGCAAGTCACATCGCCCAAGACAGAGAGAGGTTCAGAAAGTTCATTGGGAAGACAACGTTCTGGAAGGAATACGTCACATGAACATCTATTAGCTACGCCCCTTGTTGCCTTTCAGCGTCAGCGGTAGAAGAGTTTTCTGGAGATAACCCTCGTGTGTGCTGAGTATATTGCGGAAGACGTCGCCTCTTTTATTTCGGTAGTCCATCGTTTTCGTGGTCAGCCTCTAGGTCTGCCTTCACTGTATCTGTGTAGCATAACGTGTTGTGGTACGCTGTCTGTTGGTAGTATGATGTATGACGATTACAATAGACCATGTAAACACATTTATTCAGACATATACCCCATGTAACACACCAAACAACGAAAGAGAGGAATTTTTTGATGACGTCTCAAGCATTAAACATTTGGGAAAAACACTTACAATATGCATTATATAGGGCCTACATTCCATTAATGTTAGAGTGAAGCTTAGGGCCTATTTTAGATTTGTGAAATACACTGTAGTTTTAAAATATTTCTAATTTGCTTTAGTCTTCTTCCGAGTAAGACGCTGATATGGATTTATTCCATGAACTATACTGTGGCATAGACCTCTGGAATAATATAGGCATTCACACGAGATGTGATGATCACTGTGTCGGATCAAGAACAGGTCCATATTTTCAAATCCGGGTAGTGTGTAATGGTGTCAAAACAAGTTTTATGCTAGGCATATAGCGATATTTTAATGTTTCCTTTTGTATATAGGCCTACTATGATATAAATATTGATATAATCCTACTCAGCATCATCATGTGGCATATTTGTTCCAGAATGAGGTCTTCCTTATTGATTCTCAGAACGCTCCTCGTTCTGAACGCTCGGCTCATTCGTTTGCCGCAGCTAGAGACATAGGCCTATTTAAGCAATCTGATATATCACTGAACCATCGTCGTCTTGGGCGTCCTCTTCCTCGGTTGCCATTAACTCTGCCTTCAGCTATTAATCTTTCCATGCTGTATGTCTTTTTATATGACCGAAAAAGCACAGTTTTCTTGTTAAGATGTTGTTAAGGAGCCAATCCGCTTCGACGTTTATTGATCGTAACACTTCTTGATTTGTTTTTTTTTAGCTGTCCGTGGTATACGTAAAACTCTTATGTAGCATCTCATTTCAAAAGCTGCGACTTTCTTTACTATTGTTTTATTTAATGTTCATGTCTCACAACCATATATTGCCACTGGAAATACGCATGTTCTGATCATATATAGTTTGGCTATGCTATTGGTACCTTGCCAAAGATTTTTCCTTTAACACAAGTTTAAATGTCACCATTGCAATTCTTCTCTTGTTTTCCACAGCGCAGTCTCCTGTGCTATTTATGTTTGCGTCCAAATTCTAAAATAGAATTACTAGGCATAGGCCTATCACTCTTGTAATTTGCCATTGCTTTTGGGAGGAAATTCGTATATCGAATGGCACACAACGAAAACTTTTTCAAATGTAAATAAGCCAATCTAAAATAAATATTTTGATCGCAGACCTATGAGACGACAAAATAATATAAAACAGCCATAATAGAGATGACGATGTCAATGCAACGAAAAATAAGAATGCCACGAAATAGACGCAAGATATCAAAGCCCAACTGAACATGACACACACAGAAGCATGATGCTTGACTAAGGTTCGATTAGAGTTTCAAAAGGTTTTGATGACTTCTATATGATACTACATCCCGTCCAGGATATGCCACTTGATGATGATGATGATTTTCTACAATCACCAGTTAATGTTTGTTTAACAACATGATTTTTGTGTACTTGATATAGATTTTCAATCAGTGGTATTTAAATGTCTAAAACATGATATGAGCACTGTTAGTCAATTATTATATAAGAAAGTGTGTATGGATGCATCAACTGCAATACTCGATGCATCAGTTGATTGCTATCAATACCCTATATCCTGATTCTGAGTTGATGAATCCGGTGCAGAACTTTTATACATTGAATTTGTGGTGACGAATTCATTGCAATACCCTTATACATATACCCTATCGTATGATAGTATGTGCGTTCATTGTAAAGCGAATCGACTTTGTGTTTTATGTAAGAATACCTTGAATTTATATTGATATATCAAACACAGTACTCTTGTACCTTGACTTTGTATTGATGAATCCAACACAGTACTTTTATATCTTGATTATATTAATGCATCCAATACAATACTCGTATATCTTAACTCTCAGAACGAAATTATTCCATGGTTTTGACATAATTAGGTATTAGGGCTGTTGATTTCTCTTCGTACGCCGGACACGTCTTTATGTGCTCAGATCTCCGTTTCAGTAAATCTCTCAGGGTATAGCGACTGATGGTTTCGGTTCTATGTTGGTTCACTGCTGTTTTTGAAATATAAATAACCAAATGGTCGGAGGGTGTCCGACAAAGTGGAGGGTGCCGCAGTAACCGAATGAACAAATAGTAAAGTAAAATGAATTAAACAGGTTACTAAAAACACCTTGCATATGAATAAAAATATATAAAAAAGTATATATAAAAACATACAATAAAACTAAACAGGACAATTCTCCATGTATCGACTCAAATGGAACTTTTTTCAAGAGACAAACAACAGTAAACACCACAATAATAAACAAAATAGATGACTTAGATTTCATCAAGCCACGTCTCCAATATTAGCTACCAAATTGTCAGTAATATCACGTGTCAGCAGTGTAAACAAACAGTACAGTGGTGATGCATTTTCATTCAATGGTGCTTGGATACCAGACTCCAGTCGATCTAAGCAGACCACCCAATAAAACACTCTGTTTAGTTTTATTCCGCTCAATATTATCATTAAACCCAACAGTATTTTTGTATGACCTAGTGCAAGATTATCATTGCTGTCACTATGCCTATCTGATTCTTCAGAAACAATAGCAATGGGAACAGTTTTAGAATTTGTCCCTGACGTTGCAAGGCGCAAAGGGGTATAAAGCGACAAGAAAGAAGACAGATACGTAGATATGTAGCCCTTCTTCCGGTATATATCCAAGAGTAGGAGGCCCCATCCAGTCATAGTTTACAGCCTCTGTTAGCTAGACTAAGATTATCTCCTTATTAAGGAGCTATCTTTGATTGATCCAGACTGATGATAAATCTTCCTTACAATCTCTTTGGAAAACCAAACACATTCCACATAAACTAATTAAAGTCACTCCTTTCTCAAACAATCTAGCAAATAATTAGTTCTCCAATGGATTCCATGACATTCTCAAATTAGAAGAGATATATAGTTGATCAGCTAGCCAAAACTGCAAGTCACTAGCAACAATAGATAGAGGATTCGGTATCTTTTCCAAAAATGAAGTGCATCATCAGAATCTTCATGAACATGAAATGGAACTCAACTCACTCATGCAACAAAAAGATAATGCTATCCACAATGCGTGGAAGAATGGAACGAATAATTATTTTTCGATTTAGAACGGATCACAACATATACAAACAACCACTATATGGAATGTTCAGGGAGTAGCAAGGTTAATAACTACCAGATATGCATAGACTCATACTAGATAGATGGAAACATGTGCGGGCTGACCGGATTGATTGTCAAATGGGCAGACTGGTCAGATAGATTGTCAAGTGGTAAACTGGCAACTACACTCATTCATTAGGTGCCATACCGGCTGGCGTAGGCGATCATGGCTCTCCACAGCTCTCTATCTCCAGTATTATGTATCGAGATAGTTGTTGTTTCCCTGTCGTGCCAGGTTCTTAAACTGTCTAATATTTTCTCAGGTTGTCGCCCTCAGTCTCTGTTGCCTTCAATCTTGCCTGTTGTGACTATATTCTCTAAACCTCACATGAAGTGGCCAAAAAATGAAGATTGTCTTTTTCTTATATTATTGATTAAGTTCCGTTTTGTATTTGACTATTTCAACACCTCCACATTAGTTGTCCTGGCAGTCCATGGTATTTTCAGCATTCTTCCGTAGAACTACATCTCCGTTGCTTTTAATTTCCCACTTTCCTATTTGTTTATTGTCCAAGACTGGCATCCATATGTTGGCACCAATATTTTAATTGGTGTACCTGTTTTAATACTATATCATTCACTTTGATATTGCAAATTGTGGTGTTTTTTTTGGAAATAACAATTACTTATATTTTTTTTATATTTAGGAAGAGGTCTTTGTCTTTACTGTCTGACATTCTTGAAGGTCTTCCTCACTTTTAGCAATCAGAACAGTGATATCCACATCTCAAATTATTTATGGTATATCCTCCCACTGATATTCCTGGGATTTCAACTATTGTACACATTATTTTTTCACTGTAGGCCATATAAAGAGAACAGGCCTCGTGAAATTACACAACCATGTCTATAAATTCACAAGTTCGTAAATAATTAGTCCTAGCTTAATATGGAGAGGTGGCAGAAATATTTTCTGTGGATCAACAAGGGGCATATTTTGGACACTGCTTGCTCCTGGCGTATAGATATGCCTGGGCTCCCAGACACGTTTGACATAATGTTCCGCTGTTGCTTGACTATCCCATAGGCATAGAAAACAGCAGTATTTAGTGAATCCTCCTTGCATGCCCATCAACATGCCAATGACCTTTAGATCACCACAGATGTTCCACTGGTGTGTTTTATAATGGATAACTTCAAGCAAACTGTTCATGTTGTAATAAGATTCTTTCAGATAAACAGAATGTGCAACTGGTATGCTTGGTTTTAAATTTCCATTGTGCAAAAGAACTGCCTTTAAGCTTCTTCGCGAGGAATCAATGAAGAGACGCCATTCTGATGGATCATGCACTTGTGATAAACTGTTGAAGAGACCATCGATGTCCTGACAATAACTCAATGAGCCGTCAACATTGAAGAACGTCGTCATGTTGAGATTTCGTTTTCTATAATAAGTTATGTTAACGTACCTTGCAAGCAAATGCTTTTGCTTAAGCCTTGAAGCAAGAAGTTCTGCTTTATCTTTAGACAGATTTAGATCACGAATAAGATCATTCAGCTCTGCCTGTGTAAAAGTCTTAGGTTCTAAACATTCATCAACAGTATAATCTGGATCAGTTGAGTCTGCATTGTGAACAGCTGTGTTTTCACTGCATTCCTCCCCATCTTGCATAGATACGAGTCCACCAGAAGGAGGTAAAGGAATAGGCAATGAATCGTCATGTGGAACAGGCCTGATGGCAGAATCTAAGCTAGGATATACAATGTTCTGTTTATTTTTAGCAGAGAATCCATTTGTGTTCACCAGACAAAAGTAGCAATCATTGACATGGTCTCGCGGTTCCCTCCATAACATTGGAATTGCAAATGGCATAGCTGCCTTGCGGCCATTTAGCCAGTCACGTAGTCCGCTTGAACAACTGGTACATATGATATGTGGAGCCCAAGATTTATCCTGATCACCCAGTGGACAGCCAAAATACAATATGTATATCTTCTTTAGATCATCTGAAATGGATTTACTATCCTATCGAATACACAAAAATGGTAGCATCGATACTAAATCACGTGACCCGAAACTGAACAAAATTGTAACAGCCAGTAATAAAGTATCGATACCAATCTAAATAAAACATTGTACTCGATTTGTGGTCATAACCACTGTTGAAAGATATTATAATTAGCTATTACAAAAAAATGTTACGTGGTAGAAAAAAACTAAAGACAGATTTGAAATCAGCTAACCAAATACTACAAAACCCATATAAAATTATCTGTGATGATTTTTGTGTGTTGCCTTGTGTAATAATACAATTTCATAAGCGTTTCACTATTAACTTTATATCTGTTGCATATATTCTCAATGCAACGAAAGAAAAATATTATTCTCGCAATATCTCAGTTTTACCCACGCTATGTAAGATGTTTTCTGCCCTATGCGCCGCCTATGGCCCTGGAGGAACATAACATAACATATGTAAGATGTACGATACGCCTATACACGCAGTTACTGTAAAATTTATTTTCCACATACAATAAAATCGTTACTACCTAAAAAACGACATTCGTAGCGACTGCTGCAATAAATCCTCTCAATATAGATAATAAATAATCATAAATCTGTAACGTGGTTATGAAATGATGCACTCATGAAAAATATGAAGTCTATACGCTCAGTAATTACAGAGAAAAATGTAAATATCGGTGGACAATTATTTATGAACGCACTTTATAACTCATTGCTTTATATGTTAAAAAGGACCAAATTCATTTCATACTCTTATTCTTGCTGTTTGTTGCAGTGCATCTTCTTGATGATTCTTAAATCCTCATTATGGATGTTCAAATTCTCTAGCATGTGTATAACTTCACTATGTTTAACTTTATCAAATGCTTTTGAGTTGTCTATCTTCTTCTTCTTCTTCTTCGTTCGTTCTCAAACTCCTGCAGATTAGCAGGATGTAGTCTGGAGAACGGAATGCGTTGTGTCATGGTTTACAGCATTGCTGCAATATCTGCGCCATTCGGCCTGACACATCCGACTTCAGCATGGCTTTTGGTCACTGACCATATATGGGATGGGACGGCCAACTCCAACTATAACCTCCTTAGTCGCCTTTTACGACAGTGTTGGTAAACAGTGTTGCTATTCTTTGCTCCCCTTTCGGGCATCGGCAACACAGGGCGAGAGTTGTCTTTAAAACATAGGTACATGTCTGTTTTTTACCACTATAGACCTCTCTATTATTGTTCTCAAAATATATATAGCATTGTAGGTACCTTTGACTTCTAGTAAGTAACACTGTTCTGGACTTATTCGAGTTTTATTTTGTTTCTCATTCTCTTCATGATGATTCTGAGAAGTATATTTATATTTTGGCTCATAAGGCTATTTGCATGGTGTTCTTCACATTCTGTGGTCCCTGGTTTCTTTGGAAGGCTATGCGCATCGGTAACCCAAAATCCGCGAAGCATGATCATAAAATATGTTTGTAAATTGCTCGATTTACAGAATGTAACAAAATAAGATATTAAAAATTAATTTTATACAAAAAAGAGTGCAATCGTTTATTCAAATTATTTTGGCAATAATTATATTATATTGAAATGTTTTATTTTTCCTCTAATTATACATTTTGTTTCTTTGGCGTGCTCGTTTATTTTTTTTTTTTATACGTTACACACCAACATGGCGGTGTCCTTGTCTTTTATGGTATCTATGAGAAGATGCGGATTAACATGTATTCCAGTATTGCGGCATGTTACTCGACAGCTTTGTGGGACTTCAATTTTAGGAGCAAAAAAAAGTAATTGTGTGTTTATTTACAAATACATATGCTTACTAATGAAATAATGAGTCTATTTTGACTCACACTGGACCCTGGTTAAAAGTTATTTTCCAACCATGATTATGTTACGTTAGTAATCAACACTAACAGGTGCGTCTTGTCTTTCCAAACAAGAAAATGTATAATTTGTTAGATTTTTTAATGCAAATAACTTTGATATTCATAAATTAGTGGCTCGGTTCTACTTTTTAACAACTGTCATTTCATATTTCCTTATATGTTCCATGTAATTATCATGTTGCGAAAATTAATTCGAAAAAAATCGTAACTTTTTTCAGAATTGACGTAGAGACTTGGTTGAGGTATCGTTGGATTGCAATTTTCAAGGGCTATCTAACTGGTATTTAAAATGCTGGACACCCATTTTGAAAATTTTGTCCTAATGCCTAGATTATATTTATATATTATTATTATTTGACGACGTCGACAGTTTCGAGTTTGATTTTGAATCAAACTATTATAGACTAAGACTGATATATTAATATTTGATATATTGATATATATATGATAATGATGATATAGATAGACAAGTAGTAAGTGTAAGACATTATTAGAAGACATAGTTGACATATTATACACGAGGCGACCTACACATGATAATATCTAAATATCATATAGTATAGGCTATACTTCAGTATAGACCCTATGAATGATTGCATTGCTCACTGAAGAGCGCTCTCTAATTACTCTAACTCAAGCTAGGCATTAGCACAAAATTTTCACAATGAGTTGACAGCATTATAAATACCACAGTTAGATAGCCCATGAAAATTTCAATTCAATGATACCTCAACCAGGTCTGTACGTCAATTCTGAAAAAAGTTATGACTTTTTAAAAATTAATTTTGCATCAAAATAATTTACATGGAACATATAAGGAAATATAAGCTGATTAGTGCACAATGTTGTGACCAAGAATTGTAGCCAAGCTAATAATTCATGATAATTCATGACATATCAGAGTTACTAATGATAAAAAATAGAACAAACTATACATTTTTGTGTTCGGTTCAGGTTTTGGCTAATCTGCAGGAGTTTGAGAACGAACAAAGAAGAAGAAAAAAAGAGTCTACACACTGGGCAATGCCTTGGTGAAAACAAAATATGGTCACAACCTAGGTCAAACCAACAATTTTCCACACAATCAGCAGATTTTGAGATACAGGAGCATAAGTCAGTATCAAGAATGCATTAATTGGTTAATTAGAATAGACGCTGCCCATATAGACCATCTAATAAAGATTTAAAAAAGAATACTGAGCCAACATAGAATGGAGAAGAACACTGAACCAACATAGGACAGGAACCATCAGCACTACGGTAGATGTTCTAGGGTAATCACATTGTGCTTTGCAAGGTACTGCTTTTCCAGCAGGGATCAATGTGCAAGCGCATTGTCATGCAGTATAATCCAACTGTTTCTCCATTCTCCTGGTCACTTTCTTCTGATTGCATCTCTTAGATGGTGAATATCAACATATATTTCCTTGTTATTAAGCAATGTTAGTATGTTAGTGTCTTTGAGGGTGACTTCAAGTAAAACATAGAATTAGAATTACTGAAATAGAGATATGAGCACCTATGGACACGTCAGGTGAGCTAAGACAATAATCAACATACCCGCGGTACCTAATACATATATGGAAGTGACTAATTATTATATGATGAAGATGCTGCAGTTGTGTGTCTGGCCTGTATAAAGATTTTTGAATAGAGTGAGTGGAATCATTGCCAGTGCAAGTTTTTTATAAGAATCTTCAGCATAAAAATGGATGGTGAGGCAATAGGGATGATGATTGCACTTGGTAGTCAGCGCAAGATATCCATGCTAGATACAATCTATCTATTGTCTTTTCTACAAGTGCTGTTAAAAAGATACCATCATACTCTGAAATAACTGGAAACAAGAAAGATTGACTGACTAAAAGTGTGCTGCTGATGACTAACAACATGTATAAATAATTTATGTCAGAAGAGATGATAGACAGCCAAATACAAGATTACCAATTGGTGAGCAGATCAGAACAACTTGTAGTTCTGCACCTCAGAACAGGACTCCACAATCTTATATATCAATCAATCAATAAACCCGTAACTTCAGGGTCGTAGGAGTACCACATTGGATGCTGTGCTGTTGGTTTCTCAGTGGAGCTGCATTATTTTGTTACTTCTGACCCAGCATATCTATTTTTGTCCTGAATATAAACCTCTGTATGATCTACAGAACACAGTCAAGTTTATAGAAAAGCCAAAACTGCAGATATATGAACTTTTCCGCCAAATCAATGATGGTGATTTGGTTAATAAAATTCAGCTAACCTAGGCTATTTTAATTTAGTTTATATCATCAATGATATTAGTGCAGCAAATAATGTATACAACTGAAAAATTTTTCATTTTAATTTCACAGTTGATGTATCAACAACTGGAAACGTAACATTGGTAAGTTTCTGAATGAATAAATAGTGTGCAAGAGGGTAAGCAAAGACAAAGTGGGAAGGAAACATGAGATGGACAAAATACAGTCAATCAGAGTGTCCCAAGAATAAGGATGTTGGGTATTCGTTGCAATGAACCTTTGATGCGAAGACGACACATGATGATGATTGTGCATCTATTTATTTATGTTCCTCAAGAGCTCTTTAGTTTGAGTGATTTGGTGCTACTGTGTGTAATTCTTGCATGTTTTTGAGATCAATAGTCATGCCCTCTTTGATAGTTGTTCTGCGAAGTCTCCTTTTGGTCTTCCTTTTTCTTTTGCAATCTGTTACAGATTTTAGGTAGGAGTGCAGTAGCCTAGTTGACAGCGAGCTTGCTGACTATCACCGGGTTACATCATGCCAGGTTCAAAACCACATCAGATGCACACAAAAATTTAGGGTCATGATTACTTGTCTGACATGACTGTTAAATGGATACTTGACGCATGATTTGAGTAATGGAAATACTACAAGGAAGAGAACTGGCCACTCCACCTAATAGTTGCTGTGACTTACTACATGAAGAGTTATCTTCATCCCCGACGGCAGACTGCTCCTATCTTTATCTTTACCGATTTCAACATGTTTTTTGGACTTCCTAATGTTAATAGAGGAAATGTACAGGTCTTTCAAATACTGCTGAAAAATTAAAGGGAAATAACTCTGGAAAAGAGTTATTACAAAATCATGATTGGAAAAGATCATGTGAGAATGTTTACTATGACAACAAATGGCTAATTGAATGTGACGTACATGCCCTTGGGTTTCTATTGAGAAATGAAATATTTGACAGATGGTTGCAGGTTAATATAAATTTATGGTGCTGTGGAACAAAGCCATAGTTTAATTGAATATTTAGTCTAGCCTCAGTTGTCTTCGGCATGCAAAACCAAATTATCGGTATATAGAAGTTCTAATGCTCTAGAAGTTCCCCTACACCTGCTCTACAACAATGGTGGGCAAAATGTTTTTGGTTAAGTGACTACTGATATTTAAAAATTTTTATTTCATATTTTGAAAGTCATTTTTAAGTGGTTGGAAGCTCCAAAGGACAATAAAATAATTTTTGCTAAGTGGTAAAAACTTTGTCTATACCATAAAGCTCGCAGTGTGTGTAGTCTCTAGTGCCAGACATCAAAATAGTGCTGATGATCAGAGTTATCAAGCAACTCTGTTTTCAGCTAGTAACATTAGTGGTAGGGGTTCGACGTAATAATTTTCTCATCACCAATGTTTAGCCAATCAATCAATCAAGTACCATGCTGAATAGCGTAGGCGATTATGTTTCTCCACAACTCTCTGTCTCTTGTGTTGTCAATAAGCCAGGTTGGTGAATTTCTACCATGCCACAATACTAGTTCAACTTCTCTCTTTGTTGTCCCCTATCTCTTCTCCCCTTGATCTTTCCAGTGGTTACCAAGTGTTCAAGCTGTGTTCTCCTCAGCACATGCTCTAGAAACCTTGGCTAAATAGAAGGTATAGAAAAGAAAGGAACTCAGACAGACTTGGAGAGAAAGCGTATCACAGAACAACACATCGCAGTTAATTACCCACAAGATGCATGGACTCATGCCTATACAGATGGCTCGGCCACAAATGCAATAGAGAATGGAGGTGGAGGAGTGACCTTCAGACTAAAATACAGGAAAGATGTTACTCTAGCCATAGCTACAGGCAAGCTCTCAACCAATTTTAAAGCAGAAATGGAAGCTCTCAAGAAAGCAGCAGAAACTATCTTACAACACAAAGAACAAGTGCACAGGAATATTGTACTACTAACAGATGCACTCTCTGTCATAACAGCACTGAAGCTACATAGGAACACTGAACTTAATGAATTGAGGGCAGGTCTAGTTTAGTTGTACAATAATTTCCAAAGAGTAGTGATCCAGTGGATACTGTCACACTGTAACATTGAAGGGAATGAAGTTGCAGATAGACTGGCCAAAGAAGGAGGGAAGTTACCTCAAGAAGACTATCTAGTCAGTTATGAAGAAGTGAAGACCATCATTAAAGGCAACTATAACAAAAAGTGGAAAGAAGACCACCCCAAATATAATGCAGATGACGGATATTACCAACTGTCCAGAAGAGACCAGGTTATCCTGCTGCACCTCAGAACTGGTCACAACAAAATGAGACATCATTTGTACACCAAATTCAAAATAGGTACAACTGGGCTTTGCCATTGCAGCCTTGCGAATATGACAGCAGAACATATCCTACAAGAATGTCCCCAGTATGCAGACAAGAAACAAGACATGGCCCACCCCAATCAGTGTTGAAGAGAAACTGTATGGCACAGTGGACACTTTTAAACAGACAGCAGCCTATATCATAGAATCCGGAGTCCCAACCTGACTGAGTAATGATCGCCGAAGAAGAAAGAAGAAGAAACCTTGGCTGTCTGCCCTTAATGTTTGATATGAGTGATCTTTTAATGCCAGCATCAATGAGAACATCTGCATTATTTTTCTTAGCTGTCCATGGTATTGTCATCTTTCTTCTCAGGAACCACATTACTGTAGCTTCCAGTTAATTTTGAATCATGCTTCACAACCATAAATACACCATGGTAGTGTATGTCTCTTCGAGACAACCATTATTTCTGTTTTCATCTTGTTTAAACTGAGGCCTTTGTTTTCACTTTCTTTCACTACTTTATCTAACAGGACTTGTAGATCTTGTTCACTTCCTGCAATCAATACTGTGTCATCAGCATATCTCAATTTATTTATATTGCATCCTCCCACTTTTATTCCTGGCATATCTTCTATATTTCACATAATGTATTCTGTGTACAGGGAGAAAAGATCCAGTAACATTACACAACCTTGCCTGTCACCCATTTCTATCTTTTGAAATCTTCCTATTGTGTTGTTAACTCTCATCGCAGCTGTTTGTTTCCAATACATATTTCTTACTATTCTTGAATCTTTCCCATCAACATTATGATTTTCTAGCAGTTTCATAATCTCTGAATGCTTCACCTTGTCAAATGCTATGTATGAAGCACAGATATAGGTCTTGTTGCACTTCTATGGCCCTCTCCATTAATGTTCTTACTAAATATAGAGCATTTCTTGTGCCTTTTCCTTCTATGAATCCACATTGTTCTTCTGCTATTTCTGGTTTTCCTCTTATACACCTCATTATTATGTGCAGAATCCTGGTCATCAGACTCATAAGGCTGATTGTTTTGTGATTTCCGCAATCTACTGCACCAGGTTTCTGTCGTAGGGCTATGAAAATTGATTGTAGTAAATCAGATGTAATATAGACACTGTTGTAGATGCCATTTAATATTTTGGTGATAACTTCAATGCCATAATCTCCCAGAGCTTCTAACTCTTCCTTTGTAATCTTTTGGGGCCCGATGATTTGTTGTTTTTCAAGTGTTGTATAGCTTCCATTACCTCTGCCTTTAATATACTCAGACCTTCATTGTTATAATTTAAGTTAGTATCATTTCTGTTATCTGCATACAGTTCTTTAATATATTTCTCCCATTAGCATGTTCCTCTGCTTAGATTTAAGGCACTCAGTCTTATGAGCCTGCCTTCTGCCTGTTAATTCCTTTATTTGCAAATGTGTATCACTTGTATTTCTATGATGATATTTTTCTATTTCACTGCACTCTGGGTTTAACCAATCCTCTTTAGCTTTGTTGCATTTATGTTTTATTTCTTTGTTCATCTTGTTGTATTCTTCAATGTTATTCGTCATCTGTCTTCTTTGCTTCATCATATTCAAAATATCTTCTGTATCGTCTTTCTTATTAAGATGTTTCTTAAGTGGCAGTATTTTTTAGATGTTTGTTGCAATGATTCTTTTAACATCATCCACTGTTCTTCAATGGTTTCTATTTTTTTGATCACATTGCACCTATTTTGAATTCCTACTCCTAATGTGAATATGCTGACAAAGAACACAGAATTAGCATAACAACTATGATAAAGTATTATTGTCACTGATTACAACTATAATGGTGTATAAAATTCAAATGAACACCACTATTGCTTATAATTAAACACTATTTACGCCAGTGTGTTGCCAGGGCCCGAAAGGGGAGCAAAGAATAGCAACACTGTTTACCTTCCACGCATGTCGTAAAAGGCGACTAAGGAGGTTATGGGATGGAGTTGGCTGTCCCATCCCATATAGAGTCAGTGACCCAAAGCCATGCTGAAGTCAGATGTGTCAGGTCGAAAGGCACAGATATCGCAGCAATGCTGTAAACCATGACACAACGCATTCTGTTCTCCGGACTACATCCTGCTAATCTGCAGGAGTTTGAGAACGATGAATGAAGAAGAAGAAACACTATTTATTTTTATATTTTAACACTAGTTTTCAAATACAATGAGATACTGTTGTAAGGCTATCTCATTATATTGTGTGTTTTGTATGTTTATTTCTAGTTCGTTGTTGTTTCTTGATAAAGGTCCCTAATGGACCGCAATGTTGAAAAAGTCGTTGGTTTTTGTTTCTCATTGACATTATATATTGCCATTTATTAGTTATATTAGTAATCAGTAATAATAATCATAGATGTTATTTCTAATTTTTGTTACTGCAGCATTCTCTACCGTGTCAGATATCCTCTGGCAGTTTGGTTATTGTTTGTACTGTTTATCATAGCGTTTGAAAGTTTTCTTTAGATAGCTTGTGATTACAATTTTTTTAGCTCAGGCGCCTATAAATATACTGTAGTAATTTTAAATCAACCCGGTGGCCAGAAAATATGATATACTAGGCAATATTTATGATTCATAGGTTGCCATTGTTTCCTAAACTGTCCATATACCCACCTGCCTGCGTTTGAAATATAAAATATGGTGGAGTCTTGTGACAGGATGTGACACAGTCAAAGGGAATTTAGCAAAAAAATAAGTGCAAAGATTCTGCAAATATGCAGAATTATGGTTAATGAAAATTGTGCACTGTGTCTGCCATCACCAACCCAGACCAATAACACCCTTTATCAAGTCCCTGGATAACTACTACTTTTAAATTCAGGATTCTTTCGGTCTTGCTAAATATTCAGAGCAGTCGCCAGAATGAAGCTCCCAGTCTTCTCCAGGTCAGAGTGACTGCCCCAAAGTTTTTGTCTCAGTTCAGTCCAGTATGGCCATGTCTTGCCATGCAGTTCTTTGTTGAAATCTGGACAGTCTTTGAGTATGTGTTTGGGAACCTGTATTCCTGTTCCTACGGGAGCCGTGTAGCGCAGTGGTTAGTGCACTGGCTTCGCATATGATTGGTCCTGGGTTCATTCCCCAGTTGAGGGGGAAATGTTTTTCAGATCGCAGCGGCTCCCAGGTCGACCAAGCCTTAAATGGGTACCGGATTAATCCGGGAAGTAAAGACTGTGAGGGAAAGAAGATGGCTACCGCCCTCATTTGCAGAGCCATTGAAATATGAGATCGTTAACATCTCACACCCCTACGGCATTAATAAATGCTATTGGTTACTTTACTTTTTAAAATTCCTGTTCCACATGTGCATTCATTATCATGAACCAGCCTGATCTAGTACAGGTGACCCTGTAGTTTACAATGGTCAGTTCTAAGTCAAAAGATGATGGTCTGTTGTTGCCTATGCAGTTGGCGTATGGAGTCTATTTTTTTATCAATATTAATATCTTTTTTCAACTGTGATGCATAATGTTTGCAGATTAGTGTTTTATTACACACTCCAAGACTGACCAGATTACAAAGAACTATGAGGCCAGACATAGCCACACTAAACTAAACTGTGAAATAACTGTGGAGTAGCTGCTCTGATCTGGAGAAGACTGGGAGCTTTTTCTTAGCAACTGGCCTTAAGACCAAAAAAATTCTGAATGCAGAAGTGTTTTGTCCTCATAGAGGATAGCTGAATTGTTACATTTTTCCTCCCACTTTTGCCAGGGCATCAACTCTCATATTTCCATTGGATAACTAAATTTCTAAACATGATCCGATCTGAGTTATTTAGCTTATTTGGGATGCAAGGTCACGGCAATGAACCGAAATCTCATGCAAGTTAAAACCTATCATAAACAGTACATCATTTCTACTGCTTAATTTTCAACCTTTTTCTGGAGCAATAGTGGAGCCATTGTTTTTGGTAAATTACTAAAGAACAATCTGTATACCGAATTGTAAAAAATGCGTTACCCACACACATTTGGTTACACTACTATAGTAAACAGTATACACTTGTGCAGATGTTGACTAGACAAGTCATACCTACAATCCTACAATGTGATTAGTGACGTTCTGAAGACAACAAATACTCTAGTAGCAAGACATCGCTCATTTATCAAGCTAAAATTATTAATAATGTTTGCTCATCTTGCAGAACACAAAGGTTTTACTGTAATCAAATTCTTTTTACAGATCAAAGGCTTGGAACTAAAGCCAGAAAAAGAACAAAAAGTTCGTGAAATCAAAGCACCAACTAAATGTCCACTATGTGAGTTTCAAGACACTCTTACATACAGAGTAAGTTTTCCTTTTTTTAATGATTTTTATTTCAGAATTGTAGCCAATCAAGTGCCATGCTGAGTGGCGTAGGCGATCATGCTTCTCCACAACTCTCTGTCTCTTGTGTTGTTAATAAGTTCAGTTGGTGACTTATTTTTGTGCCACAGTGACAACCCATCTGGGAATTTATCATTTTTGTCTTCCTCTGTCTCTTCTCCCCTTGATCTTTCCGATGGTTACTAAATGTTCAAGTTTTACTTTCCTCATCACAGGCTCTAAAAATCTTGATTGTCTGCTACTAATTTTTGCTATAATTTGTCATTTTACTAAAGCATGTACTTCCCAGCAATATAATGCCATTTAATGGCATTGGGTCAAAGGGCTTGGACCGCTGGATCAGCAACCAACTAAAGCTTGTCTGAGAACTTCAACATTTGTTTTATTGACTGTCCACATAATTTTCATCATTCTTCTTCTTAAAAACCACATCTCAGTTGCCTCCATCTCATCTTGGGCACTTTTTTTTAACTGTCCATGCTTTGCTTCCATAAAGAAGGTTTGGCTCAATATATCATCCTAGCACTCAAACTCACATATGCATTGATATTACTCCATTACATAGAATGTTTCTCATTTTTTGAAATGTTGATTTCGCCTGTGCTATCCTGTTCTTGATCTCATTGGAGCACTGGCTGTCAGATGTTAAAATCGTGCCAAAATACTTGACTTTATCCACTTGATTTAATTTTGCATCATTGATATTAATACTGCATTTTGGCTGTTTGTATTTCTTTGAAACAACCATTACTTCTGTTTTATTCTTGATTAGACTGAGAAATTGTTTTTACTTTCGTGTATTACCATGTCTAACAGGACTTGAAGTTCTTCGCTCCCTCCAATCAGAACTGTATTGTCAACATATCTTAGATTATTCAGATTGTAACCTGCAATTGCTATCCCTGGCATGCTTTCTATGTTTCACATAATATCCTCAGTATCCAGGGAGAAAGGATCTAGTGATATTACACATACTTGCGTGATGCTCATCTCTATCTTGTGGAATTCTACATTTACTGTCAACCCAAAATTGTAGTATGTATTATAATAGTTTGAGATAAGCAACCTGAGCTGGTTTAAAAAAAACTAAATCCATGTTTCTAGTTGTTCCATATATGTTTCGTGGTTATACTTTGTATGGATTCAGTTGTACATTTGATTTCAATGTTTCTTTTTTTTTGTTTAGGATGTCCTTATATTAAAACAGTTTGTTGCACCAGATGGCAGTATTCTTCCACAACATGTAACAAATGTTTGCTTCACAATGCAGTGGAAACTAAAGAATATTTTGTATCAGTCATATTCTGCAGGCAAGTTTATTTTATCTTGTATATAAAATAGTAGTGAAATTTAAGTCTATACAGAGAGTTGACAATCTTTTTGAGTCAGCTGGTCGGATTGAGATTTATTCAGAATCTTTTGGGGCCAAAAATTATTTTTAAAGTCCTTGGAACTCGTATATTTTAAGCTCTGGATCAGCACTTTTAGATCAGCCTGGAGGACCAGAAAAATTTTTCTTGGTGGGCAGATTTAACCCACCACTGCCATACAGATATTTGTAACACGTGACGAGATGCACTTTGCTCTTATGACTTATTCTTCTGCATTTGATCTAAAACTCCTACTAGTTAGCAGGATGTACTCTGAAGAATACAATATATTGTGTCTTGGTTTACAGCTTGGCTGCGATATCTGCACCTTTTGACCTGGTTAGTCATCACTGCCAAAGTCGGATGTATCATGCCATTGTGACAAATAAAACAGTGACAACAAATTTCTGTTCTATAGACTACATTCTGCTGGAAATATAGTAGGAGCATTATCTTGCTACAAGGGAGATCTGGTGGGAGTTTGATAAAGAACGGGAAAAAAAATAAGAACATATCACGTTGGAGTTATGAACTAGAAAAATTGTATCAAAACATTTGAAACCAGAGACTAACCCACTGTATACTTTAAGTGAACTTGGCATCCATGTTATTGTTTTACTTACAGCAAAAAGATGAGTAAATTAATTGGAAAACCACCACAAGATGACCTGAGCAAGTTATTCTACACCTCAGGATTGGATACAACCAACTTTACAGCCATATGTGTACTTCTTCTGTGATCAGTTTTCTATTCTCAGAAGTCTATAGAGACAGGCGTTTAGTCATCAGCAGAATGTCCTCATGGTTGCCCCACATCTTTACCTCCAGATCTGCCTCTTGTGGCTATGTTTTAGTCCTCAAGTCATTGAAGAGTGGACATGTCTGCAGAATGTGTTCTAGAGTCTAGGGACCCTTTTGACATGAAAGTCGATTTGGACAGCCTTTATTTTGTGGATATGTGCTTATAGTCTAAAGTGTCCTGTGCTGAGCCTAAAAATTATAGTTTGCTTTGATCTGTTCAGCTTTAGGATTTGGTCTTGTGGAAAGTTGCTCCTATTCTGTGACTACATGTATGTTTCTATTTTCTTTTTATGATGAATGTTTTTGCTGCAGTTAGTGATATTCTGTGATGGAATTGTTCCTTTTTTGCACCTGCTTGTGCCAGCCTACAGCTGCCTCATTTCCTGCAATTCTGCTTTGCACAGGAATCCACTGCAGCACCATTTTGTTGTTAGTAGACAGTTTATTTAAAAGTTATACAGTTGTTTTTGTTAGATCTTTAGTTACATTTTAGATGGTCTGGAAACTGACATGCAGTCACACAAAAAGACTATGTTTGCTCCTTTGAGTCTCTGTTCCCCTAGTGCCTTTGATGTTTCTAAGAACTCTGCCCTGTAGTTTGTTTTAATTTGCGAGATGCTCTATTGCATCCTCTGATGATCCATCTGTGAAGACATGAATCCACTGTGAGCTAAATATGCCATCATTTGCTGGAAAATCAAACTTGGCCAGAACCACCCACATCTGAACAAGACCACTGCCAGCCCTAGAAAAATAAGTCCAGTTCACAGGTGACTCAAAGATTTTCCCAATGTGATCAGAGACTGAGACATGTGGTGTTGCACTGAACCAAAAAAACACACATCACTTACCATGGCACAATGTTATAGTAAATGCAGTGTGATGGGTAAAGAAAAGGTGAAGTCTCACAAAAAACGTCTAAGCCCATGATGTGAGACAGCCATAGAGAATGTAGTACAGAATCTGAATCTACCAAAACATTATGCAAATAGTGTGCACCTATGATTAGTAGAGATGTGCAAGTGTTAACTGCATCCACTAACCAAAATCCTGTCATCTACACATTCTCTGTATAACTGAATGTCCAAAATGAGCAGATCAATATCCTACTTGTTTTGGATGAAATAGTCACAACAACCAATCCAAATCTCATGCCAGTTAAAACTGACTATAGACAGTACAGTATGTCCTATTTAAATGTATATGATTACCATCAAACTAGATCAGTTCTTCCACCATGCGCTTCTATTTAAAAAAACCCATTGTTTATGGAAGTCTGTCACAACTTGCATAGCATACAGATTTAACAAACTGGTATGGATTGTAAGTGAAAGCCCAGGTTAGAAGTAGAACAATTGTTTGCATATGTTCGACCACTTATTCATTGCTTTTCTACCCGTGTCCACTTCGCATGCAGTTGCGTCTGTGAATCTCACCAATGGCCTACTAGACAAACCAACCATGCAAAACAGAAAAACCTAGTAGATGACATGTCATAATATTGAAGCTCTCTTATGGAGGCTTTGTAGCGTGTCATATATACAATAATAGATAGACGCTCTTTGAGTAGAAGGCTCCTTCAAAGAAATTGCACTAAGCCGAAAGCTGAAGTCTCCTGGGTATGAAAAAAAAAGCTCAGAAAAACCTTCCCAATGCGCATAGGAAGTAAAAGCTAAATGCTCACAATTCCTGGGGTTCTCAAACAAACAAACCCTTGTCCACATAACATACACAATTTTGATTCACTTGATGATTACGTGTTTTGTGATATAAGCTCAACTCTTTCTAAAAATGTTTCTATGTTTGTTTGCAGGACTCTTGCCGAAGTACAAACCAATTCTGCCTATTAAAGAAAATCCAGCTATTTATGATAAAAACTATAAATGGAGAAAGAACAATGTGTATTATGAAGACTTTAGCATTGAAGATCCAATGTGATCATTGCTGTCATAAATATGTATTTACGAAATGTTATATATTTTATGTAATTGCTTTGTATGACTGTAAGACATTAGGCAAAATAAACTTCCAATTTAGAAAATAGCCTACCTTTAAGTGAGGAAGAGTTGTCTCAACATATGTTACTTAATGTTTTCGATTTCTTTAGTTTTTGTATTGTGCTATTCCTGAATTGGAAAGATTTATGTGTGGTATAAAAATATGTTTGTTGTCACCCTTACATGAATGATTGACTGTAAGGGATCTCCAGCATTTTTTGTCAGTACCTGAGATAACACTTATGCCGTAGAAAGTCATGGTGTACAGATGGTGCTTGGTTGATAAGTTGGAAGACTTGTGGACAAGGAAAATGAATCTGATGGATGCAAAATGTTGAGATTTGGATTGGCTCACAAGATTTGTTCACACCGGAGATAAACATCAGCTCCAAACAGTTGCAAGTTAGCAGTGTTCCAATTTGCAGAGAAGGACTTCTTTTTATGGAATTAATTTCCCAGAGATAAAAGGTTCAGTAACTGAGTGATATCTTCTTCTGCGTTCGTTCTCAAACTCCTGCAGATTGTAGGATAGCAGGATGTAGTCCGTAGAACGGAATGCATTGTGTCATGGTTTACGGCATTGCTGCGATATCTGCGCCTTTCGACCTGACACATCCAACTTCAGCATGGCTTTGGGTCACTGACCCTATTATATGGGATGGGACAGCCAACTCCATCTCATAATCTCCTTAGTCGCCTTTTACGACATGCTTGGAAGGTAAACAGTGTTGCTATTCTTTGCTCCCCTTATGGGCCCCGGCAACACATGGGCGAACTATGTGATATAATGGTGTTATGGGCTATTTTGTGAAGAGTTGATATTCAGTTGGTTTGTGAATTCAACCCCGGCAGACCCATTGTCTCTGTTGTTCCTGTCCCACTGAACACATCTCTGACTTCCTGGATAGTGTCTTCCAACCATTAGTGGAGCAACTTCCTACATTCTTGAAAGATACTAATCATGCCCTGTCCATCTTTGCTTCTATTTCACTGTCCCCTGCCCATACTTATTGTCTCTTTCTGCTGGATGTCTGCTCCCTTTACACCTCCATACCGCACTCAGAGGGTCTCACGGCTGTGAAGTTCTTCCTCACCCATCTGTGTCTACTTCTACCCTTATCCGTCTTGCTGAACTCGTGCTTACTCTCAATTCCTTCAAGTTTGATGGGCACTTCTTTGACCAAATTAGTGGGGTCGCCATGGGCACCAAAATAGGGCCCAGCTATGCCTGCTTGTTCATGGGCCACTTTGAGCATCAGGTATGGGGATCTTATGGAGGGCCTTTCCCATCGGTGTTCCATAGGTACATCGATGATGGGATCGGCATCACTGACATTTCTGAGGCTGACCTGGCACACTTCATAGAATTGACAATTTTCATCCGACCATCAAGTTCACATCTGAGATCTCCACCTCCCATGTGAACTTTCTTGACATATCTATCACTGTTCTACCCTTCTGTCTTAGTACATCTGTACACTACAAACCGACTGATGCTCATAGCTTTCTTCTATACACCTCTTCTCATCCCTCTGCCTGTCGTGATTCCCTTCCATTCTCCCAACTTCTTCGTCTTTTGCGCATATGCAGTTGCGAGGATGACTTCATCGAGAAGGCCTACGAGATGATAGCTTTCTTCCGCTGTTGCCTGTACCCTGAGGTAGGCCTCAGGTCTGCCCTTTTTCAAATGTGCAGTCTCTCTCATAAGGACACCCTCTCTGCCACTCGGAAGTCTTCCTCGTCTAACCGGACTAAGCTTGTTCTCACTTTCCACCCCCATAGCGCTGCCGTTCGCCCATGCCATTCTTCGTCATCTTCCCCTTCTCCAGTCTGACCCAGAGACACGGGAAGTTTTCTGTAACCCCCCTCTTATTGCTTACGGACGTGACAAGAACCTCAGGGATCTACTGGTCCGGAGTCACCTCCAGCCTGATGTTCCTAATCATTTTGGCACCATCATATGCAAACGCAGCAAATGCTACACTTGTGCCTATGTCACCCAGATTCAGTCTGTCACATTCCCCAAAGCCACCTTTACCATTGAGGAGAGCTTCACATGTGTCCCGCAACGTCATCTATGCCATCATATGCAACCATTGCACCATATATAGGTGAAACTGGAAGAAGGCTCGCAGACCGAAACTGCGAACATCTGTACAGCATAAAAAAGCATTCAGGTTTGCCTGTTGATGTCCACTTTCATGGCACGAGCCATCGGGGCGCACAGGACATTCAGGATACGGCCATTAAGTCGTGCTTCTCTGATGACCGGGCCCGTCTGGTGTTTGAGAATCGCTACATTTATCAATATGGCACTCTGAAACCCAACGGCATTAATGAGCGCCTGTCTCTTGTATGACTTTAGTCTATCCATAGTTTCTGTTTGTTTCGTGTCACGTTTGTTGTCATTTTTGTATTTTCCTTGTCATTTCGCCTCTTCCAGTCAATCCATACTACTCATATCAATGTGACTGTCGATGTTATTACTGTTTGCTTTCTGCTATATGTTTTTGTTCTATATAGGGTGTTCCATTTATCCGGCCTTAGAGGGAGAAGCATTTTTCTAATATCAAGTGCTGAACATTCAAAAAGGTGGTGATTGATAGTTTCACACGGAGGAGTGCATTGCACCCCCTAGAGTGTATTTTGGTTGTATTCTGTTCGGGTGATGGTTAAGCTGTACATGTGTGTGAAGTTGAATGATGGTATTCTGATCTTTCCTTCCATGGAGGTTGATGTTTTTGGGATTTGGGCCGCTCATATATTTGTAGATTTCTCTTCGTTTCCCATGG
The DNA here is from genome assembly GCA_034231615.1 of Meghimatium bilineatum. Lineage (NCBI taxonomy): Eukaryota > Metazoa > Mollusca > Gastropoda > Stylommatophora > Philomycidae > Meghimatium > Meghimatium bilineatum. The sequence goes on along the minus strand of CM067322.1, from coordinate 70,024,998 downwards.
CTCATATGTTTGTTGTTTGGTTGGTTGCTGATCCAGTGGTCCATGGGCTCATGCCCTTTGACCCAATGCCATTAAATGGCATTATATTGCTGGGAAGTCTGGATTTTCGGCCCACCCCGGGCCAGAGCCAGAGAATAACTATCACACCTCCAGGAAGGTAGGTTTCAACCTATGCACTGCTCCCAGCCACTGTAGCCAAGATAGTGCTCATTCCCCACCACCAATTGACTACTGGTTATGCCAAACTTCTCTATTGCTCCAGGCATGCAATCAAATGTTCAAGTCAAAAGGATTGTCACGTCCTGAGTCACTGTGCCTCTATGATGGGTCTCAGCCATAGGAAAAAACAGTGCTGCCAGTTTCCTCCTCCCCAGTGCTGCACAGTACATCTCTAGTTCCCTCCCAACCACAGAGGGTGCATACATATATTCAAGCAAACATGAAACACATTTCAACAACAGTAAAAGCATAATTGTGTAGATGACATTCCATGAAGCTTCTCTAAGAAGATAACCTCAATATAACGGCATATCATCTACTAAGGTTTTCTGTTGCATGGGTGATTTGTCTAGTGGGCCTTTAGTGAGACCCACAGACGCAACCACATGCGTGGCCCATATGTATAGCCAGTTCTTTTTGTTCATGGATTTCAACATCTTTTTAACTGTGTGCATGATCGTTAATGTGTGTGGCTCTTCTTGTCTAGCTCCCTGCTTTGCAAATCTGTCTTGCCTTGTCATTGCCATGTGTATTTGAATGGCCAGGAATCCACCTCATAACAATATTGACCTAATGAGATGTAATCAGCTGGTTGGCATGATGATATATTTCTTTTTCTTCAGCATTCATTCTTTAACTCCCACTGGGATCTCTCTTGTAGCAGAACAATGATTTTAATAGTTTTCCAGCAGGATGTAGTCCAGACATTGAAAATGCGCTGTGTCGTCATGTTATATGCGCCAATGGCTTGACACATCCATGTTATATTTTTGAACTACCGGTAGTTAAGTCTTACAATGTCCTCCATGTTCTAGAGCTTGAACAGACATTGAGTCTAAAAATCACATTTATATGTAAATGCTCAGTCACTTCCAACTAATGACAGATGGCATAGTTTTACTGATCATACACATATACTGAAGAACATTAAAAATGCACCATTATTATATATACTGTTGCCGAGAAGCTGGGGAAAAAGTGTGAGAATGAATTTTCCCCCATGTTTGTAATGAGGTATGCGAATGGCTACCGGAATGAAAAGTGCTAAGTCAACCTGCCAGGTTTGTGTACAGACTACATGAAAACAATGAAAATTACACGTGCAACACTATTCCCAGCAGCTATGACTCCTGAAAATGGGTAGGAGTTGTCGCAGTATACTCGCTATAAAAAGGCAGCTGAGATAAAACAACAAGAATGTGCTTGAAATGCCACAACTATATGAAAACGACCGCCCACGAGCCATTTGTATGTTGGAGGCCGAAATGAACTTGCGGTACATTGCCTGGAGGGTGAATTGTCACCACAGCACTATTGTACGCCTCAATGAACGTTCCGGAACCACTGGCAGTGCCTAGGTTAGACCTCAGAGTGGCAACCACGAGTTACTACCCCTCAGCAAGATTATCATATTGTGCTGAGTCACTTAATGAATCGTTCCTTCCCGGCAAGTCAAACAGCGAGAGCAATAGTGAACAGACGTGGGAAAGTCTCTCGAATGACAGTCATGTGACGACTCGGAGATAAAGGCATTACTGCAAGACTACTGTATATTGGGCCAAACATGACTCAGACATCGTCAGCAGCGCTACAATGGGCAGAGCAACATGTCAGATGGATTAGACTGCAGTGGAATGCTGTCCAATTTACGGACAAGAGCAGATTTAACATCTCCTTGCTGATGGAGGTATGTGGATTTGGCGACGGTGTGGAGAGCGCTTTGTAGATTGCTGTGTCCGTTAGGACAACCGATTTGGAGGTGGTAGTATTCACATTTGAGAAGGATTCAGTTTTCACCATCACATGCCTCTGCGTGTATTCCGTGGAAATATTATGCTGTGAAATATAGAGATGAAGTTCTGGGTGCATTGGTTGTTCCCACATTCACAAATTACCCAAACTTGCAGCTTCTCCAACAGGATAATGCACATGCGAACACCGTATGCATTACACAGCAATATATACAGCAGTAGAACATTGTGACGATTGATATCACCAGACATATCCCCTATAGAACATCTGTGGGACGAGATTGGACGCAGGGTCTACAATCAAGGTTCTCCAGCAAATTTGCAAGAGCTTGAAGCTGTTCTTACACATGAATAGGACTTTATTCCTCAGAATTTCCTTTAGAGACTTGTGCTTTCCATTATGAACCGCTGTCAAGATTGTTTGCAAGCACACGGTGGACATACCAGATACTGAGGTTAGTGAGAAAGATTTTTTATTATTGGTTGCCATTTTGGTTGATATGTTTTTGGTTGATATGATTATCAACAAACACAGAACGCCTTACATAGAAATACGAAGAGGGGTAAGACAAAAGTGTATTTTATCACCCAGCTTATTTAATATCACAGAGAATATCTTTAAAATATAGAAGAAATGTCAGGACAAGAGATCAATGGGAAAATAATAACCAACCTGAGACATGCAGATGTCACTGTTCTTTTAGCAGAAAGTGAACTACAAAGACTAATAGATAAAGTCGATAAATCAAGTAAAGAATATAGACTGGATATAAATATCCAAAACAAAAACCATGATAATCATTAAAGTTACAGAAGAACAGACGCTAAACATAAACATACACGAAGAGAAACCACAGCAAGTAGAACATTATCAATATATTGGACACATAATCATAAATTACGGCAGATGTGAAACAGAAGTTTAAATGAAAATAGAAATCGCCAAAAGTACCATCAATGACATGAGGAAAATATTAACATCTAACAAATTACAAACAATTTAATAATTAGAATTATGAAATGTTACATATATTTTTATTAATGTATGATTCAGAAACTTGGACACTAAATAAACAATTAGAAGACAGAATTGATGCCTTTGAGATGTGGGTATATAGAAGAATAGGGAGAACATCATGGAAAAAGAAGAAAACAAAGAGGTTCTAACAACACTTAATATAAAGACAAAATTATTAAGAGAGATAAAGATCAGGTAAATAAAAATTTTTGGACAAATTAATAGACATGATAGCTTGTTGAAGACCTTACTTGAGGGTAAAGTCGAAGGGGAGCGATCAAGAGGTAGGCGGAGATACATGTGGGAGGACAACATCACAAAATGGACAGGTTACTGTCTAGCGAAGTGCACTACCACAACAAGACACAGGGGATGTTGGAGATCTGTTGCAGCCAACCTTCATTGCGGAGACGGTGCTTGATGAAGACCAAGGTGTAACAGGATTACAAATTGAGAGGAGAGAATGTTTCATTCAAGTTAACAAAACAATCTTATAATTGTATAAAAAATATTTTTATGGATAAAGGGACATAATCCAATAAAGACAAGAGACGTTGACAGAGTTAGGGGCTCGGATTCCAGAAGATTTATTTAAAAAATCGTAAATCCTTCGGAAGAGATAAACTGTGACACAATCGGTTACCGTGGATGGAGATTTTTTTGTATTATATAACAAAGAGAGCCAGGAGTTCAGGACAACTAGCCACAAGACTGGGCAATCATACAGCCTAGATATCTTAAAATTAATTAGGAGAGTATTACAAAAGGGAACAATATGGGTCCATGTATATACCGTCTTGGACTTTAAACAAGACAATATCCAAAAGAATAAATTCATTTGAAATGAGGTGCTACAGAAAGATCCTACGAATATCATGGACAGAGAAAAAGAATAATATTGAAGTTTTGAAATTACTGACCGCCGAAGACGGATGTGTCGGGCCATTGGCGCAAATAAAACGGCGACACAACGCATTTCCATTCTCTGGACTGCATCCTGCTGGAGATCTAGTAGTACTGTTACAGGAGAGATCCAGCAGGAGTTTGAGAATGAACGCTGAAGAAGAAATTACTGAAATTAAATGAAGGGTGGTCTCTAAATACTATCATAAGAAGGAAGATACAATATTTACAATCTAAGAGTTTTCGTCCAGATTTGGGAAAAAAGCCCAGTAGGGGTAACGCTGATGTAAGCGTGTTTTAACAATTTTTTTTCATTGCACTGGGGTGGACCCAGAGTTAACAGATAATCAGGACCCCAAAAGTACATCCTCATGGTGCACCCTGGAAACATAAATACAGCTGCTTGTGCTGATTCTGGCTAAAACATTTGGGAATCGTGTCCATGGAAGTAGTAGATGGAAAGATATTTCACTGCAAAAATACAGGTAGTATTTTTACAGAAAATTGAAGCCTCGATATAAAAATTGAGATGAGATGTTAAAAGGCAAATGCAGTAACATACCAACTGTCACCACTTCTTCTTCACCCCAAGATCGAGATGAAAGTTAAGAGACAAATGATCTGCAGTATATTCCTACCAACACTGTGTTACCAGTGCCAAACCTGGTCTCTCTCATCTTCACATTACAGAAAGATAGTGACATGTGAGATGAAATGCTTGAGGAAAGCTGCCGGGGTCACCAGGCTTGATAGATTGCGAAATGAATATATCAGAGAAAGAATAGGTATAATATCTTGTACAGATTACATAGAGAGAGAACAGATCAAGTGGTTTGTCCACATTATGAGAATGCATCACGAAAAGTTGCCCGTACAAGCATATAACCAAATGAGATCAGGGTACAGAGCCAGAGGAAGACCACGGAAAAGATGGATAGAAAACGTCAGGGACATTCTGAACAGACACGGTCATAGCACAGCCGAGGCCACACATCTGGCTTTAGAACACAAGCTCGAGCTCCAATCACCCCTACGCTTAACGGCAAGATTGGATCACAAACCACCTGGGGATAGACAATAGACACAAAAAAAGACAAGCAATATCTCCGATACCTCTTCGTCAACACATGCAGCAGCACTATCGACACACATTGATGCTAATGAGTTCGACAGAAGCATTGGAGAAGCGACCAATGCAGCTGTTACGAAGTGGACAAATATTAGAAATATTAAGAATCTGTGCCTTAGTCACCATAAGGATAGTACAATGAATACACTGAGAGGAAAGCACAGCGCTATAGGTCAGCGTCATGTGCAAAGAGAACAGAAAAAGTTTCAAGGAAACCGGAACTAAAGTATCGTTTGCTCGAGACAATCTTCCAGTTACCGGTGATCCGGGCCCAACCCTACTGTCAAGTTTTTCCTATACCGGAATCATGCTCGCAGAGAGAAAAGGTTCAATACCCAAAGGGCACAGGTAACACCGCCGAAGGAGGCAATCTCTGCTCAGCTCGAGAACAAAATGCTAGTCCCTGACGCTTCTAAATATGTGTATAGACTCGGACTTGGACGAGGGGGTTCACGAAGTTGGTGAACGATACTTCGGCTAAGAGCGCGAACGAGTCCGGGCCCAACTCTTAGTTCGTCCTAAACCGGAACCAGGCTCGAGGATGAGAAAAGTTCAGTACCCGATGGGTACGGGTACAATACGCATAATTACACGAGATAAGTTTACTGGCTGCGGAACACCTCGTGCAAGGTAGACGAGAAGGATAAACCGTCTCGTCATAGGGTCAGTACACATTCGCTGCCTGGCGACGGATAGGAAGGCTAGGGTAACCCATCCGAAATGTAAAGATATGTCCAAATAAAATATTTTGGACATAATAAAAAACATGACACATTGTTGAAGAGCTTATTTGAGGGTAACGTTGAGTGGCGGCGAGCAATACGTCGGCAGATATACGAGTGGGAATGTAACATCGCGAGATGGACAGGTTACAGTCTACATTGCACTTACAGAGTGCACCACCAAGATAAGAGACAGGGGATGTTGGAGGTTTGTTGCAGCCAACTTTCTTTGCGGAGACGGAACTTAATGATGATAGTGATGATGAATCATTGCATATTAGGAACACATAGGCTTATAATATGAAATAGTTTTATAAAATGAGGAATAGTTTTCTGAGATTTTACAAATGTGGTATGAAACCCATTCTATATCACGTTTCACTAGCATTGCCCTCAAACACATGTAACTATCTGATTGACTATCTATTGTATTAATGCCATTTGTTTGCATATGATGTTATATTTTATGAGACTCAATAAATATATACTTTATCAGTGCCGGATTTACCTATAAGTTAAACAAGCTATAGCTTAGGGCGCCCACTTTCTTGGGGGCCCAACATTTTTACAATTTCACTATCTATATATTCTTATATATATAGGCCCTATACCTCGAAAGGGCCCAACCTCAGTTACTGGAAGTCCTTCTCAATTGCCCCGAGGAGCCAGGAGGCAAGGGAATAGAGCTACTGGCCAAACAAACAAACGACCAATAAAAATAATGCACTGGAATGCTAAGGGTGTCAACAGTAAAAGAGATGGATACAGCAAAAAATTGGAACTTGAAAATGTCCTCAGTGAAGAACAAGTTAGTATATGCTGTATCCAAGAAACACACCTCAGCAGCGACATAGCCTTCAAAATCAGAGGCTACCAGTGCTACCGGTCTGACAGAAAGGACAGGCGAAAGGGTGGAATTCTGACACTTGTTAAAAACAATATCAGCGCATATCAGCTGGAAGTATATATGGAAGAGGCAGAATACCAGATGCTCCACCTAAAAACAGACAGTGCAGAATTTCATCTCCTGAACTATTACTGCCCAAATGATAAACCATTAGCACTAGACACAATTCCAGACAAAGAGAGACTTATGGTGTGTGGTGACTTCAACAGCCACTCTCAGAGCTGGGGCTACGGCCATATCAACAAGAGAGGTGAGTTACTTGAGAGCTGGCAGGATGAAAATAATCTCATCCTTATTAACCAGCCAGCAGACTCACCAACCTTCTACTCGAGATCATGGCACACCACCTCTACACCAGACCTGGCATTCCACTCACCAGGCTTGGAATGGAACATCATACGTGTCGTTGGAAAGCAACTTGGAGGTAGTGACCACAGACCAGTATTTCTGGAAATCCACAATGGATTTACCAAGGATAGCAGCACGCTCACTAGGTGGAACTATAAAAGGGCAGACTGGAAAATGTACCAGCATTTAACCAGTGTTCTAGCTAAGGACATGAACTTGGACAAAGACATCAATAGAGCAGTGAGTGAATTTAATAGATGTATAGTACATGCTGCTAGTAAAACCATACCCAGGGGGGCACACAAAAACTACAAACCCGACTGGAATGATGAAATGGAAAAGCTGCAAAATGAGATGGAAACATCTAGACAGCAGGCTGAGAACAGACCTAGCCAAGAACATCACAACAAATATCAGCAAACAAAGGCTAAATTTCAAAGAGCCAAGTTACAAGCCAGAAGGAGTATCTGGAAAGAAAAAAACAGAGTCGCTGTACCTAGAAAGAGATACTAGGAAATTATGGAAACTTGTAAAACAACTAAATGATGAAGGTACAGGGAGAAATACCAGGATCACACTTTATAAAGATAGAAACATTTTAACAGGTAAACATGCAGCTGATTACTTTGCAGATTCCTTTGCAGAAGACAATAACGTCAAAGTCAGCCCAGACAAACAACAGGAGGTTCGAGAGAACCAGCAAAACATTGGACAAGGCGAACCTATACCTGAAGTCATGGAGGCCCCAATCACAATGAGAGAACTGGAGCATGCAATATCCAAATTGAAAATGAAAAAGTCCCCTGGAGCTGATGGAGTGTCCAATGAAATGATTAGAAACCTGGGAATTGCAGCAAGAGCAAAGCTACTGCTGATCTTTAACACAAGCTGGTCTACAGGTAATGTACCACAGGCGTGGAGAGAAGCAATAATGATACCACTCCTCAAATCAGGAAAAGATGGCAACACAGTCTCCAACTACAGGCCCATCAGCCTCACAAGCTGTCTATGCAAAACAATGGAACGCATTATCAATCTTAGGATGCAGTGGTACCTTGAAAGTGAAAACCTTCTGGTATCACAGCAAGCAGGTTTCAGACAGTGCTACTCTACTGAAGATCAGGCAACCTACCTCTCCCAAGAGATTGAGGATGCCTTCCAAGAAAAGAAACTGGTACTAGCAGCATGGATAGACCTCAGGAAAGCATTTGATAAGGTCTGGAAAGAAGGGCTCCTAAAGAAATTGCGAAATTGCAGGGTTAGCTCAATAATGTACAAATGGGTAAAAGCATACCTGCATAATAGAAGAGCCCACACTTTTCTTGGTTTACATCAATGACCTAGTTGCTGAACTACCACACGGGATCAAAGTGGCAATGTATGCTGACGACCTGGTGATCTAGTGCACGGAAGAACATGCAACAGTGGCCACTAAACAAATACAAAGAGCTATCGATGCCCTAACCGTATGGGCAAATAGATGGTGCGTCAGCATTAACACAGATAAGTGCAGCACTACACTCTTTACTCTCTCACCAAAACAAAAACCTGGTCATATCAAGATAGATGGAGAGCTCTTGAAAGAAGACAAACAACCAACATACCTCGGAGTTACTTTTGATGATAAGCTTACATGGAAGCAGCACACAAACAAAGCTACAACAAAAGCCAGGAGGAAGTTAGCTATCCTGAGAAAACTAAGTGGAACCACATGGGGAGCCAGTGGAAATATACTCAGTAAAGTTTACCAGCAAGGCATAAGACCACACCTGAAATATGGTTCAGCTGCGTGGTGTCCTGCATCAAACACCACATTACAAGATCTAGATAAAGTGCAAAAACCAGGCACTTAGAATAATGTTGGGAGCAATGAAATCAACATCCATAGCAGAGATGCAGAAAATTGGAAGAATGCAAACACTTGGCGAACGCAGAGACACAAAAGTACTAATTCAAGCAGAAAAGTTTCAGTGCATGCCAAGTCATCCAATGAAGGAACGATTCCAAAATCTAGCAATGGGGCGACTGAAAAGGAGCAGCTTTATCCATCAAGCTAAACGACTCCGTAGACAACTTACAGACCTACCTAAGTTGACAGCCCCTTAAGGTCTGTACCAGAACAAACCCCGTGGAGTGAAAGCCATGGAATGCCAACATACATTCAGACCCATGTGAAAGGAATACTAAGCGAGGACGAACAGAACAGTGTACAGCGAATGACAGTCACCCTCAGTTTCCTGGATGAGGAATATCCACAATATATATGGGTCAGAGTGTACACAGATGGGTCAGCACAGAATGCTGTGAGGAATGGAGGTGCAGGTGTATATATAGAATATCCACACAAGCCTAGAGATACAATCAGAACACCGACAGGAAAATTCTGCAATAATTATGATGCAGAAATCCAGGCAATTAGTGTGGCAGCTAAAAAACTGCTGAACTCCAACTCTGGCCTACAGCCTGTGGTATTCCTGACAGATGCAAGGTCAGTGCTTCAAGCTCTCCAGTCTGGAAAACTAACAGACTTGAAAAAACTACTTAGCGAATTGTCTTACCAGCATAGGGTAACCATGCAGTGGATACCCTCTCACTGTGGAATACCAGGAAATGAAAAAGCAGACCAACTGGCTAAGGAAGGTGCTGCCGAAGACCAACCAGATATACCAATCACCTACATCAGAAAAAACAGATGATCAAGTCAATAAGAAAGCCACAAACACCAACACAAGATGACTATCACATTATGAACAGATCAGAACAAGTTATAATTCTACGTCTCAGAACAGGACACAACCGACTCCGCAGTCACATGTATACAAAGTTCAAGATTGGCAACACGGCCATGTGTACATGTGGACAGGCAGCACAGAGTGCCAAACCATATACTTCAAGAGTGTTCTGAGCATGAAACGCTGAGGCAGACATATTGGCCAGAGGAAACAACACTGGAATCAAAGCTCTATGGGACACTGTATGAGCTCTAAAATATACAGTGAGCTTTTTAAGGAGACAGAATTACAGATATAGACATGTTTCAAGTGAACGAAAGAAGAAGAAATATATTCTTAATCGTCAAAGGGCCCCATATCTCAAATAGCTTAGGGCCCCATATCTCAAATAGCTAAGTCCGTAACAAGTCTAAATCCGGCTCTATACTTTATACTTGTGCATCGCGTCCAGATTTTATAAACGAATGAAATCCTTTGATCTTTCTCGGCATAAATGTATTGTGTATGGAGAAAACACGTTTTACCACTTCAGGTACAAATTCTATGAGTTGATTAGAAAAAGCCGTGTCTACTAGTACAATGATGTGTCCACTATCTTTCCATATGAATAATACATGTTGAAGATGATTTCTTAAATGATCGAGTAGCTTCATTGCAGAAATACTTAAAATCTTATTCGTGATATGCTGTAATGGCATAAAATTTACGGGCACCCATTTTTCCTACTAACTACACACTTTATGTTAAAACACTTCTCGTCCGCTTGTTGCCGGGTCTTAGAGATGAACAAAGAATATCAACACTGTTTACATTCTATGCATATCGTAAGATGCGACTAAGGGGGTTATGAGGTGGAGTTGGCTTTCCCATTCCATATAGAGTCAAAGTGATCCAAAGTCATGCTGAAGTCGGATGTGTCAGATCGAAAGGTACAAATATCGCAGCAGTGATGTAACACATGACACAACACATTCCGTTCTTCGGACTACATCCTGATAATATGCAGGAATTTGAGAATGAACGCAGAAGAAGACAGAACACTTCTGACGGAGAATTTGAGTATGACACCTTATACAACTTTTAAACACCGCATGTCTTTTGTTCTAGAGTACAAAATAGTGAAATTTCATGCGCAAATTATGCCAATTGTATTATATGAAATCATGTTTAATGACGTCTTACAATTTACTGTAAAACATATTCAATATGTGTGTGAGACGTGTGTTAACAAGTTGACGTTTGATCTATATCGCATATAAACGAACATTGAAACTAATTTCTGCATTTTAATGAACAAAAATTTAAGTCATAGGTTCTATAACATTTGAAATTTACACACAAAATTGCAATTACCGTATAGCCTATGTGTTATATATTTGCTGAAATACATCATTTTAAAGTTGGGAAACGTTATATATTAATAATAATGCGTAGTAGCGAATTGCAATGCGATATCTTGAAACATTTTAATGAAAAATAATATGGACCATATCATGGTGTATCTTTAGTGCTTTTTAAAAAACTAAAATGCTTTTTTTAACTGGAGACATTTTCTTTTTTTCGGCAAACGAGTTAGCAACTATTGTGAGATCAACACGAGAAACATGGCGGCTATTGTTGTCAAGTGAAGCTTTTTAAAAGGGCATGCAGCGCGCATTAAACTCGTTTCCTACCTGACATTCGACATACATGAGTAGTTAACTTTAAAAAAAATATATATGTAAGTTTACATAGGTCAAAGGTCATGATTTTATGAAGACAAAACTGCTTTACTGGAAAGCAGACAATATATATCGACTCAAAATGCTTCCCGATGACTTGCTGGACCGAGTCGATAAAGAAATCACAACACATTTGAAGGTAACAGTAATTAATTAGTAATAATAGGCCTAACTATAAAATACAATGGGCACACACAATGAATGATAATGATACATTCAATGATTCATTAGTAGAGCATTGGACCTAGTGGTTGGTCATTATGTAATGTTTATGTATAATAATGTATCGACTATCGTTTCAAGAACAATAACATACAGTAGTCATACTCATACATCATACACCTAAGACAATTTCCTTGCAAATTACATGATTAGGCGTAGGCCTGTATAATTATATAATAGGCCTGTATCGGTATGGCTTATGTAAAATTGTCATTTGTCTACGACAGTCGCGACTATAGAAAGTGAAAGGATAGGCCCTATGCCTAGCTCTCTTGCAAAATCAAATTATTGATTGTTTTGTTCTCAGGTAAAAAAACCCATATCATATGGCATATGTTCTTAACTGTCAAGAAGCGGCATGCCGTCTGCTGAGTGTACCACTACGAAACAGAAAACTTTGTAGCTCAAGAGTCTCCAGCCGGACCAAAAATAAATGATAAACCGACTTTTGAAACAAAAGTGCGCGAATTAAATTTGAACCAGCAACTGGTGCACAAAATTAGCGGTTTAATCATTTAATTTCGTCAGAGAGATCCACAAGGAAGCAATCGTATATAAATTTTGTATTCATCAGTATGACACTACAGTCAAATATGAGAATAGGTGAGATTTAGAATTTTTTTTTAAGGAGAGCTGTTAATGTGTAGTAAGGAGCTCACGGTAGCATAGTTGATAGGGAACTTAGTTGCTATCACACAGTTACAGTTTGCAAGGTTCAAAACCATGTTTGGACACACACACAAACTGGGTTGTGATTTCTTACTTGGCATGACCACTCCTCCAGTCAAGTCAGCTGTAAATGGGTATCTGACACATGAGTTAGAAGATGTAAAGACAGCAAGGAAGGGAACTGGCCACCCCACTTAATAGTTGCTGTGGCTTAGTACATGAAGAATTATAGTGCATTCTTCCATGGGACCTACCTTTAACTGTGCTGTCCAAGTGGTTTTTCCAATTTGCTTTGAAAAGAATTATAGTAACGGATACATTTGTATGACAGTAAGAAGTCTAGGTCACAATCAAACATTTGATATTGGTGTTTGAACATCCTTCCCCACCTAAAATAGAAAATGCTAATTAGCACTTCAAGACAAATAAAAAAATATATGGAAATCTCCCATCCAGTATGTGATAAAACTATAGGGCCTAAGTAAAATAGTGGTTGTCCAAAAGTCCACCATGGACCTTTCTCTTTAGCAGAATCATATTTACAACCCAGGTTACAGTTACCTATTACAAACACTGAAAGGAACTTGAACCAGCTCCCTGCCTACTGTTTTCACCCAGGCACGTATTGGCAGTTAAAGTCTAAGGGCACAGTGGCTGATAAACCATCATGACAGACAGAGTTGATACCACGTCCTTCTTCAGATAATATGTAAAAGGCATCATTCATCTTGGCTGATCCGACTTTTTTTTGGGCTGGCAACAAAGAATATGCAAAGTGACCAATGAAAATCATGGATTAGTTGGATCAGCGAAGACGAATGACACTGTGTGTAATCATCACAAAGGAAGTTGCTGGAGAAGAATGTGGTTGACTACACCTGTCGACAATTCAATGCTGTAATTGGCTAATTATGATCAACCAAATCAAATGCATGCAGAACATGGATGAGCCAGGTTAATATTTCATTCATTTTCCTTTTGAGCTGAAGTTAGCACATAGGGCAGAGGTCAGATCTCTCCAATTCTGTCTGTTCAAAGCTATTCTGTGCAGTTCTTGAATAGTATGAATATTGGTTGTTTTACTTTTTCTAAGTATTGTTCTTCTGAGTGTTTCTTTTGGTCTACCCCTTGCTCTTTTGCCTGTAGGTATCCATTCAAGAGATTGGTGGTGTATTCTGTTGGTGTTTGCGCGTAGGACATGCCCGATGTAGGACCAACAGCATTTTCTGATAACATCTGTAATGAAATTTTGATGTGTCTCTTCTCTGATTTTATCAATCGATTTGAATTCACTCCAATGGGTGTTAGTTATCCTACGAAGAGATTTGTTCTCCAAACTCAGTAATTTCTTTTCTGAAGATAAAGATCTTTTCCAGCTCTCACATCCATATGATAGCACTGGAATAATGCAGGAATTAAATAAGTGCATTTTCATGCGTGTGCTGATTGACTTTGACTTCCAGATATTAGACAGTCTGTTATGCACTTGATGCTAGGGCAATGCAGGTTGTAATTTCTGTCATGACATCACCGCCGAGTGTTAATTTGCTTTCTAGATAGGAGAATTTGTGTACTTTTTCAAGTTGTTATCCATTTAAAGTAATTTCGTTAGGTGAATTGGTGAAGGTTAATATAGTTGTAATGTAAAATGTAGGACAATATAATAGTCAATCTTCTGTTCAAATCCCACAAATTATGCTAGTCAATTCTTTGTCTTTTGCGTTTCATTCTCAACTCCTGCAGACTGTAATCCAGAGAACAGAATGCTTTGTGTCATTATTATAGCTTTACTACGATATCTGCACCTTTTGGCCTGGCACATCTGGCTTAGGTCACTTTGAGATTGAAGCCATAACAGTCAGCCAAAATTCTCATAGCTTGTTTGCTGATCCACAACAAATGTATCTTTATAACTGATGCAAATACAATGTTGCAGTACTAAAACATCCAAAGAGCACAAGCATGAATGAACTCATGCCCTGCTTACTACACCTCAGCACTACCACCAAAGAAACAGTGCTGCAATGGATCCCTGGTCACTGTAACATACTTGGAAATAAAAAGGCTGATCTTCTGGCAAAGGAAGGGGATCACTAGAACAAATAGAAAATGATATTGCATACAATGAATGTAAGACTATGATAAAAGCAAAGTTTAAGAAAAAGTGGAACCAGATGCACCCAACTGCAGAGCCAAATGACCCCTACCACCAAATGTCATAAAAGGAACAAACCATTATCTTCAGACTACGAACTGGCCATAGCAGACTGAGAAGTCACACGTACAGAAAGCTGAAGATTATCGAGACAGACCTGTGCATCTACAGTTGGCATAAACAGTTTGACTGAACCCAGAGACTGCAGAACACATTTTTTATGTATGTCAACTCTACTAAGAAGAGAGGGAGGAAACATATCTTACTGAGATGGCACTACTCCCAAACCTGAGGGGTTTCATGGATGACCTGAAGTGAATTACATAGTTCACGGTGCTGTAACTTGATAACTGATGGAAGAACGGCAAAGAAGAAGATCATAGCTTTGAATTGTCCCCATTGACTGTAATATATACAGGGTGTCTAAAGTTTCTGTGCACTCATTTTTATAGCTGGTAATACTACAGTACATGATTTGTGCATATTTAGCGCAGATCTGTGATGTCATTGATTCAACAACAGTTGTGAAACATGTATATTGGGTAAAGTGGCTCAAAGCATAATGAAGTTATTTCTACAGCAGATGTTGGAATTTGTGCATCAGAAAAACTTCTACACAAATTTTATATCTTCCATATATTTATTTCAATTATGAACATGAGCATTAATACATTTGTTTCCAACCAAAAAAAAATGTTGGCTATTGGCTCAAATAAAATGGCAACACAACGCATTTCCATACTCTGGAATACATCCTGCTGGAAATCTAGTAGGACCATTATTCTGCTGCAAGAGAGATCCAGTGGGAGTTTGAGAAGGAACGCTGAAGAAGAAGAAACATTAGTTCCGCCACAAATACTCTTTGTTCAGCAGTTAGCACCATTCTTGGTCAGTTAAACGAATAAAAGTTAACTCTATAGCAAACAGTAATCTGTTGAGTACACTGAACAGTGGAAATATATAATTTTTAATGATGCCATATTGAATACATAATTTCTTTTCAAATTCTGTGCAGTGACTTTATAGACACCCTAAATATTCATGTATGTGTTTTTTTAATGCACAGAGTGATGAGGAGTTGGATCAATTGACAGTTGACCCATGTCTGACAAGCATAGAAAGAGCCCTACTTCTGCTCAGGTAAGGAAATTACATGTCATATTATTAATGTTTTGGGCTTTGTACAAGTATAAATCCTCCCCCCCCCAATTATTGCTATTATCCGATACAATACTGCTTTATTATACAATAGTATTTTATTATTCTCCAAAATAGTCCTGTGTGACTTATCTTTTCTGATCATTGGTCATTTTGGTATATACTTTGATTCACCAGCCAATGAAAAGCATTGGAAAAGATGGTTTTAGTAAAGATAAATGGCCTTTGGGATATACCGGTACACACATAATTATTCTGAAGAAGAACTTTAGTGAAGGGCTTGGTGCAAGCGATAGATTTTAATGGTAAATTAGACACTGATTTTGATTAAAAATTTGACACAATATTTTTTATAAATTTTATCGATAATGGTCATCATGATCATTACACCTGATTTCTATGCACTGCATAGTATTCCCAATCGCATTGCTCATAGAAAATTCTGAAGAAAATGATCTAAAAATATAACTCAATACATTGACATGTTTCAAGTTATAATTGATGTTGTTTTTCTTTCAGTGGACAAGAAGCTTTCTTGTCTATTACAAACTGATGAGCAGAATTGAAAAGAACATTCAATGGAATAAAAGTGAATAAAAATATGAAACAAAAATTGCACAGAAACCATTTACAAACTTGTAACTGACAGAAAATGAGTTTTAAGAGAGATTATTGTAGTCTGTGTAGTGGAGATGCTAATAAGACAGGCAATTAGTCCTGACATGACATTATTATGGTTTCAAAGACCTGCATGGATCAAGTCATTTAATTTAACTCTGGCAAGGTTAATGAAATGTGTAAGTGGTGCCTTGATATTCATCAATTGTTGAAAAGCTGTGTCCTACAAAACTGCTCTTCAACTGTCAAGTTGTGGTCCAGCACCAGACATCATCATCATGTCTACCAGCTGTGAGAGGTTTTTAGTTCATAGTTTTCTATGAATTAAAGTAGTAAATATTTTATTCCTATAGGAAAAAAGTCTCAGGAATAGCAGGAAAGACATATATGAGGCGTATGTCTCATATAAAGCAAGCCTTATTAACATATATAGGTAGAAACAGGATCAACCTTGCTTTAAATATAAAAGACTGCATTCAAGAGTTATCCGAAAATGAAACAAGTGTATCCTTTATTATCGAAACAGACCAATCCCTATTACAACGATGACAAAACGTGGCGTGTTGTGTATTTAACACAGCGAAATCACAATTCTTTCAGTAAGCTCTTTCCTTCAGCTATTTGTGACCAATCAGAGATGATGAAATTTAAAGAAAACAAATGTTGTTCCCCTGACTTTGGATCCTTTCATTAAAATCAAGTCGGTATGTATTCAATTCTCAAATCTAGTATTATTGAATACTACTTATTCGTAAGCCCACATAGTTAAATAAAGATAGTATTATGTCTACAGTTTACATTTTAATATGAATAAAAGACAAGGACCTTTTTAAATTTGAGTTAAGAAACAGTATCAAAAATAGGTAGGGGGTAACTGAAGTGGCTGCCATGGGCAAATTCACTAAACCTACTCATCAAGGCGCCCCACATCCAAAATGAATTTAGTTTATGTAAAGATAGGTGGCAGGGTGGACCTTGTCCATGACATAAAATTCCTTGTTTCGTAGCTGTTAAGAAACAATATTGAAGGTTTTTATTGCAGAACAAATAGTGATTCATCTATCTAAAATATACAGATCCATACCAAAATAAGTGTCTACATTCACACATTTTATAAAATTCTATGCAGATCCAAATTTTTCACGTCATTTACTATGTACTGTGTCCTAGATACAAAATGGCTACTGTAATTATAAGTCTGTTAGAGATGTAGACATTCACTTTCATTCTCAAGACTTGCTGCCAAATTTGATGATTTTTGCTACTCACTGAGACCCCCCCCCCCAACCCATCTGCTGTGCGATCCACTTAGAGATCCACGAATTCAAGCTTTCTTCTTCTTCTTCTGCTGCGTTCGTTCTCAAACTCCTGCAGATTAGAAGGATGTAGTCCGGAGAACGGAATGCGTTGTGTCATGGTTTACAGCATTGCTGCGATATCTGCACCTTTCGGTCTGACACATCCGACTTCAGCATGGCTTTGGATCACTGACCCTATATGGAATGGGACAGCCAACTCCATCCCATAACCTCCTTAGTCGCCTTTTACGACATGCGTGGAAGGTAAACAGTGTTGCTATTCTATGCTCCCCTTTCGGGCCTGGCGACACACGGGCGTCAAGCTTCCAAAAATAAATATCTGAACCTCGAAACACTGATTGATAATTATAGACCGATTAAGTAAGTGATTAATTTGCATGGAAAATATTGCCAAAATTTCATTTCGTTTCCCGCTAAAAAAGTAGACCCATATTTTGTGATTGAACTAGAACAAACTCTAGGATGTACACAAGAAGGGAAAAACTATCAGCACACAGAGCAAAGTCTGCATTTAATCATAGGTGATAGACGTTGAAAAAGGACGTTAATTGTCCTTGTATGTGTAAATGGCCGCATGTCCTTGCTGTGACCACGTCATGTACTGAATTAGCTTTTTAATTTAGCCTTGGACAGAAAAAAAAAACTGTCCTTACCGGAGGTCGAACTCAAAACCTCATGGATGTGAGACAAATGTTAGAACCTCTCGTTTATGTACCACACTTGAGCTGTTTCTAATTTATAAAAACGTGACTTGTCTCATTATTTTCAGGATAAGAAATAGGTAGACAAGCTGGCTTATATCTCAGCGACATATTTTCTCACATAAATGAGCAAAACCGCATCTTCAAAGCACAGAAACAAGATTTAATGCGTGGAAGAAGACTCATCCTATGTTGGACTGTATCTCGGTCTTTGCTGTTTAACAAGTATTTACTCTTTTCGGTGTTGATTTCTTTTCCGTACTTCCTGCGTGGTAGGGTTGTCAACGGAACGTCTCTCTGTTCTTAGTCACCTCTTATAGTACACATAACACGAAAATATTACACCTCCAACTTTGCTGTTAACTCGTGAAGCTATTGTTCTTACCCAGCTATAAGATCAATATCAGTGAAGCGCAAATTGCAGATAGGGCAACCTCCGATTGATATAGACGTGTTGTAATTCTTCTTATGGTCCATGCAGTGTGGCATTGGGGTTATTATTTATTTCCTTAGCCTTTTTTGTGTGTGCTGTCAATCATTTCCTGTACAAATGTTCTTCCATGTCACAATGCTAGATTGTCAAGCATCTTCTCTCTTGATCTTCTACCTCTCTTTCTCTTCAATTTGCCTGTTGTTACAATGTGTTCCATCTTTCCTCTTCTTTTATGTCCAAATAATGTGGACTCTTTTTACTACGGTTAAGCAGTTCTCTTTTTGAATTAAATTCTTTCAATCTTTATACGCTTTTTATCTGTCCATGCTGTTCTTAACAGTCTTCTATAACGCCACATCTCTTCTGCCTCTATATAATTGTTCACTATTCTGCTGATTGCCAAGAGCCAATTTCATACATCCGAATTGGTTCTATATAACTTCTAAGACCTCAATTTTTAACCTCCATTGACAAAAATGTATTATATAATGTTTATTGTGAAATGCAAAGAATAGCAACACTCTTTTACCTTCCATGCATGTTGTAAGAGGCGACTAAGGTTATGGGATGGAGTTGGCTGTCCCATCACATATATGGCCAGTGACCCAAAGCCATGCTGAAGTCGGATGTATCAGGCCGAAAGGCGCAGATATCGCAGCAATGCTGTAAACCATGACACAACACATTCCGTTTCCCGGACTACATCCTGCTAATTTGCAGGAGTTTGAGAACGAACGCAGAAGAAGAAATGCTGCTTAAAGTTGGCAAATATTTATTCTTTAAACCATCTTTTATCTGATATTGTTTAGGTACTCAAATATTTGAATATATTGGTGTTTTGATTCTGGTATAGGTATAAGTAATAGGCCTATTACTCAGTTTTGTTTTGTGTACCATAAGAGGTTACTAAGGAAGGGTTAGCTTATCATTGACAACCTTATCCTATAAAAAGACAGAACCGAACTCAAATCAGCAAATGATGACTAAACTACAAGACAAAAGTGAAAATAATTTGAAACAAAAGCTCAAAACAGGATGGGTGCGTATGACATGAAATTGATGGAAGCAGAAATTTTACTGTAGACCTATGCTCCGCTGGAAGTGAAAAAGGTAAATAGATAATTCTGTTTGAAATGGCCCATTAGCTGAATAACATGCATAACATGGACAGGCAATGGCTCATGTGAAGTTAGTGGCATTCACGAAATCTGGTAGAAGTGACAAAACTGCCGAAACTCGCATTTCATTGATCACATATTCATGGAAACGTTTTGATATGTTTTAGAATGTAGCAGACGACATTTTAAATCATACCGTGTCAGATGATGGCAGGTGTGAAACAGAAGTTATAAAGGAGAATAGGAATAACTGAAAGTACTTTCAATGACATGAAGAAAATATTAACATCTAAACAAATTACAAATAAACTAAGATGAGAATGATAAAATGTTACATCTATTCTATATTAATGTATGGCTCAGAAACATGGACAATAAACAAAAAGAAGACATAATTGATGCCTTTTTGAGATGTGGACATATAGAAGAATAACCAAGTCATACTGACGAATTCTACGATTTTCCTATAGAGAACAAATGTGTATATAAGAAATACAATATATATGTAGGACTATGCAGGTGTACAAGAACCATTGCTTTCAATAGTTTGGACATGTATAAAGACACGATTCCTTGTCAAAAACAATACTAAAGGGATCCGTAGAAAAGGGGGGGGGGGAGAGAAGCAGAGGAGGGCAAATAAAGACATGGACAGACAACATCAAGGAATGGACAGGACACAATTTTTCCTCACTCAGCAGCATTGTTGAAGATAAACATCGCTGGAGGACTGTGTGCTGAAACATCCATTGTGGTATTCATACGACCCTGACGACGGATTACGGGTTTATAGATAGATTGATAGATAAATAAGAATAGGGAGAACATCATGGAAAGAGAAGAAAACAAACAAAGAGGTTCTAACAGTAATTAATACGAAGAAAGAATTATTAAAGGAAATAAAGATCAAGCAAATAAAATATGTTGGACACATTAAAAGGCATGGCACCTTGTTGAAGACCTTACTTGAGTCGAAGGGTAGGTAGATCAAGAGGTAGGCAGATGCAAGTGGGAGAGTAACATCACGAGATGGACATGTTAGTCTAGCATAGTGCACCACCAATAGGGGATGTTGGAGGTCTGTTGCAGCCAACCTTCGTTGCGGATGCGGCACTTGATGATGATGATGATGTTGTCAACCTTGACAGTCACAACTCTGTCCTTGTTCGACTTATCCTTTCTTCATTGACTGGCTATAAAAAAGTGACCAATAAAACAAAAATGGACCGATCGAATTAGCCAATGACTGAATAGGTTATTATTCTTATTATTTTAAAGTTGGTCATGTTGGACAGGTCGAGATTTCATCTCGAAAACCCCCCCCCCCCAATAATTAATGAAAGTTTCCTAGTATATTTAGACGTGTAACAAGGGCAAAGAATAGAGGAGAATTTTGAAAGGCGATATGGGCGGGTAATATAAAGTTCTTGAGAAATAATCTGAAGGTTCTCATTCTCAAAACAGCGACAGTTTTGAAGGAATTTAATGTCAACAAAGTTGTGCGTGACGCTTCATGATAAAACGCTTAGCAGGACATAAGTTTAGGTGATCTGGTGGCACACAACACGTTTTTCAAGGGGTGCATAACATAATTAATGCGGAACATTAACATGACATTAATAGCACATTAGCACGTGTACTGAAAGTGAATTCAGGGAACACTTTTGATGATAGCCTTCATTGGCGTGACATTCTTTCCAGACAGTAGTATTATTTAATGGATGTTCCGTAGTCCTCACGATTCTGGGCGTGTTGACACGCCATAGCAAAGGGCATGTTTAAACAATCTAAATAACTCTTGTTCTTTAGCATCATTAGGACGGTCCTTACTCTTGTTGCCAGCAAACCATAATACCTTCTATTACAAGTCTTTCCATGCTGTTCCATGTTTTTATATTTTTATATGGCCAAAACACTTCGTTCTCTTGTTATACTGTTATTTAGGAGCCACACCCCATCGACATTTAATGTTCTTATTAGGCCTACTTCTTGATTCCTATTTTCCTCTGTCCATGGTATTCTAAAAATCAGTCTATATAAATTCATTTTGAATTCAGCAATTCTATTTACGAAGCAATTCTATTTACCACTGATTGTCAATGTTTCACAGCCGTAGATTACTATAGGTAAAATGCTGCAAAATCTCTAATCTGCACTAGTTTTGAAGTCACTGTTGTGATTGTTCTCTTAATTCATACCGCAATATAGAACTGTTGTTTCGCCCGTCTTTCCGAGGAGTGAAAGGGGAGCAAAGATTAACAACATTTTTTACCTTCCATGCATGTCGTAAGAGGCGACGAAGGATGTTATGGGGTGGAGGATGCCCCATCTCATAAAGGTTCAAAGGGATGAAGGTACTATGTTGGTGTCGAATGTGTCAAGCCGAAATGCGCAAATGTCGCAGCTAAGCTATAAACCATGACACAACATAGTACGTTCTCCTGACTACATCCTGCTAAACTGCAAGAGTTTGAGAACGGACAGAGAAGAACTGTTATTTGCACTCAAATATCCCAAATGAATGACATATTCCAGTTTATGGTTATCAGTTATGACTGAAGACATACTATATCAGTGGTTCTTATCTTTTTAAAATTTTTACCCTGGCCATTTTAGGTGTTACTTCACTCCCCCGGGCCCTAAACAAACAAAAATAAAGATCATTAATTCTTTTTTATGTTGCATCAATTATTTTCGAGGTTTACTGGGTACTACATTTTATTTACTATGATTGCTGTTTTGTACCCCCTCCCAATTTTTTTTCTTCGTAGCCCCTCTCTATGTCTTCATGACCCTTTGAACACATTCAGTGGTACCCGTTGGGAACAACGATCATAATAACACATGCAGACAGATATATGTGCAGCATGGATATTTATCAGCGGTAATGGCCTTAGAATGGTTGTTTGTAACATCACCTCTATGCCTCATCAGTATAGGCCCCTTCAATTTGCACCATTTGGACTGTTCTATGTTATATAACTCTGAAACAGTTGGCAGAGAAGTCAATAGAATACAACCAAAATTTATACATATCCTTCATAGATCAAGAGAAAGCATTTGACCAAGTAAACAGAGAAAAACTATGGGAAACATAAAAAATTTATGGAGTATGCCAACATTTAATTAACGTTTGTAGAAGTCTCTATAACAACAGCAGTTGCACTATAAGAACAGCTGCAGGCTACACAGAGGACTTTGTGATTAGCACAGGAGTAAAGCAGGGATGTGTATTATCCCCACTACTTTTTATTACATACATGCATCATATAAACAAAACAGCAAATTCTAATGAAGCAAATGAACTGCTTTTTGCAGATGACCAGGTTTTATTCCACAACAGCATTAAAAACCTGCAAGACCACCTAAGCATAATAGACACAGCAGGCAAGCAATTTGGAATGAAAATCAACATAGACAAAACAGAAGTAATGAATATTGCAAGAGAAAATGAGAACATCAACATACAGATAAACAACTAAAACAAGTAGATGAATTCAAATATCTGGGCAGCACATTGAGATATGACAACAAACAAGAAGCAGAAATAAACGCAAGATGTAATAAGGCCTGTCAAGTCATTGTCAATTAACACCATTTACTAAGAAACACAGATATTACACTAGAAACAAAGAAAGCGCATTTCAACACCATTTTCTTACCAATATTGTGTTATCAGTGTCAAACTTGGACATTAGATTCTAGAACAATACATAAGATTAACACCACTGAAATGAAATGTGTGAGACGTATGATTGGAGTTAGCTTGAGAGACAAAATTAGTAATGAAGAACTAAGGAAACAATTAGGGATCAAGCCAACAATAGAATACATACAGAAACAACAAGTTAAATGGTACGGCCACATAACCAGACAGAAAGAGCAAAGTATTATAAAAAAAAAACCACTTAACAAACGATACGAAAACAGTCGACCTATTTTACGCCCTCGTAAAAGGTGGATAGATAGTGTATTAGAGACACTCGTAAATATAACAGCAGAAGAGGCACATAGACGGGCAAAAGACCGTACACTCAATCTCCCATCAACACCGAAAGGTACATGAGGACAGAAAGAAGAAGATGTTATATAACTGATTTACACCAGCCCTGGGCGGGGGCCTCCATGTTATAGCACTGATTTACACAAGCTGGGGGGGGGGGTCCATGTTATAGCACTCTAATTAAAATTAGACAGTGTCTATAATAATATGGCATGCAATTTGGAATTTATTGACCAGCAGAAAGATCAAGGTGAGAAGAGGAACAACGGAGATATAGAGAGAGTAAAGTTGCGGAACGAGTTATCATAATGTCATGGGAGAAAGTCACCGAAGTTATAACGAGACGGTGAAGAAGCATGATCGTCTACGCTACTAGACTCGACACTTTATTGATTGTGCTACCCCAGGTCAATTAAGTTGTGCGTCGCTCATTTGAACAAGTTGTTGCTCCCTGGGCGAGCTTCATTTGTGCATCATCTCTCATTTACACAAGCTTTGTCATTCGATCTCAGTTTCAGTTTTGAGCGTCCTCTTCTTTCCTTTTTTTTCTTCTTCTGGTAATGAGGTTTCGGGAATTACTGTTGTAATGATTTTGTGACCTGGTTACGTCCCTTTCATCCAGTTTCATGTTTCATGATTTGATTGTTTAATACACTGGGGGACTAAAGTAAGCATTATGTGTTAGTCATCCCCACATAGAGAATATAACTTGTTTGATGTTTGACATCATTTTACGTTACTGTTCTGGTGAGTTACTGTACAACCCCCCCCCCCTCCAGCCCCAATTGCCCCAGAGTCACAACATATTCCGCCTCTGAATACAGTATGCAAATTGTTTCTCTGGTCACATTAGCAGTTTTGAATTATCGTCTGTAGATGTTGGCGCCGTGAAGTCTTCTCTCTCACGCCTGTCAATCCTACAACATACTACAACAGTGTACAGTATCACTACACCAGTTGTCTCAATGTTATCTCAACTCGATCATGTAATACTAGTTTTTCACCAGTTTCTTATATTAATGAAAGAACAGAATAACCCAGCGGGAAGTTATTCGCGCGCAAACTCTCATTTGTTTCTAATGTTTTATTGCTGCTGTACCAGCTCACTTTTGGTTCTAAGGAAACTCCGTTGTTTATTGACCTTGACCGTGGTTAGTGAAGGTGGTTGTAATAAAATTGTAATAAAAAACATAGGGACCCTCCCCCCAAATACAGTATAGTGGAATTATGGAGAATCATCCTCTAAAAGTGGCTAGAATAATTAGTAAGATAAGAGGTAGAATAATTATTGGGCTCTCACGTGTGTGTACACGCACGCGCGCGCACACACACACACATCTCTAGATATACAAAAGGACGAAATACAGACGTCACAGAAAGGGGTCAGTTTTTGCAAACAATAGCTGGGATTTCACATACATTATTTATCAAGTCCTTCTCTGGAATAATCTTGCGTGATGATCTGACATCGTCAATCATCTTGGCTGATGCGACAGATCATGTGTCGCTTTGCATATTCTTTGTGTCACAAGACATTAAAAAGCACGGTAAATGTGGGATATATCAAGATACGTTAAGATGCACTAGAAGAAGATGCACTAGAAGAGTGCTAAAAACTGTCCTGGAGAAACACTAGTGTTCTAGCCAGACGTAAATATTTGTGAGATTGGTTCAAACTGAAAATTTCCGAAGAAAATCTTCCTAAGTGTGATACGTGCTTCGCCCTCGTAATATCTAGTTGTCCGTAGATCGCATCACAAACAACAGCTCGTTGTTCGAAAATCGATCATCCTATACAGGATATTGTTCAATGATTTCTTGTTAAAAACAAACAGTTATGAAGACAATAGTAAATATGTAATGCCATGGTTTCACACCATCAAGACGCATGGATGAAACAGAGCAAGACCCATTGTTTAATGATCAACAGCACGTTAGGTGTCTATATACTCAGCATCTCTCAACGCTCAAAACTTTTTTCTGGTACCCATTTCGTGAAGCTGTGTCAAATCAGAAATCGTTTGTGGCCGCAAAACAAGTCTACTCAACTGGGAATCGAGGCATGGATAACGGAGCTAGGAATCTATCAAGTGCCATGCCGAATGGCGTAGGCGATCTGGTTTCTCAACAACTCTATTTCTTGTATTGATAAGTTCAGTTGGTGACATCTTTTTGTGTCACATTGCATCCAGAAATGTCTCTCTTTGTCTTCCTTTGTCTCTTCTCTCCTTGATCTTTTCGGTGGTTAATACATGTTCAGGTTTTGCTTTTCTCATCACATGTCCTACAAATCTTGACTGTCTGCTTCAAATATTCGCTATAATTTGTCTTTTTTACTCCAGCTTCTCTGAGGACTTCTACATTGTTTTTCTTGTTTGTGCACGGAATTTTCATAATTTTTCTAAAAAAACCACATCTCAGTTGCCTCCAGCTTATCTTGAGCTCTTTTTACCGTTCATGCTTCGGTAACGAAGGATTCACTCAATATAACGTCCTAGCAACTCGTGTATGCATTGATACTACTCTATTACAGACAATGTTTCTCCATCTTTTAAAATGCTGGTTTGGTCTGTGATAATGCCAGGAAACCAATGCTGAAAACACAAATTACCGCGGTTCTGCAGTTTATGTAAATACGTGCCTTGAATTTTCAGATATATTGTGACTTTTTGTTTCTCCTTTTTCTTCAGCGCTCATTCTAAAATTCCCACTGGATCTCTCTTGTAGCAGGACAATGGTCCAACTAGATTTCCAGAATGTTGTAGTTCAGAAAATGGAATTGTGTTGTGTCGCCGTTTTATTTGCTCCAATGGCCCACCACATCCGTCTTCGGCTGTTGACTTATTGTTTAAATGGATATGTCTTTGTGGCTCAGCCAA
Source organism: Meghimatium bilineatum (assembly GCA_034231615.1). Classification (NCBI taxonomy): domain Eukaryota; kingdom Metazoa; phylum Mollusca; class Gastropoda; order Stylommatophora; family Philomycidae; genus Meghimatium; species Meghimatium bilineatum. The sequence continues at coordinate 69,998,273 of CM067322.1, read as the reverse complement.
ACATTGGCGCCTATAGTATAAAATCACTTAATTCATTGAATATTCATAAGTTACAAGGTTAAAATTATTAAACCCTACCCAGCTCGTGTTGGAATCCAACTGTCTTCATTTCTTCAGGATCTGCTAGTAACTTTTATATTAATGGCGCGACGTATTACTGAATACAGTAATGAAATAACGATTTTTTCTTCATCATATGTACATATGTCCTACTTGAACTCAATGTGAACAATATACAATGTCTCCAACATATGTCCTACTTGAACTCAATGTGAACAATATACAATATCACCAACATATGTCCTACTTGAACTCAATGTGGACAATATGCAATATCACCAACATATGAACATATGTCCTACTTGAACTCAATGTGAACAATATACAATATCACCAACATATGTCCTACTTGAACTCAATGTGGACAATATGCAATATCACCAACATATGAACATATGTCCTACTTGAACTCAATGTGAGCAATATACAATATCACCAACATATGTCCTACTTGAACTCAATGTGAACAATATACAATGTCTCCAACATATGTCCTACTTGAACTCAATGTGAACAATATACAATGTCTCCAACATATGTCCTACTTGAACTCAATGTGAACAATATACAATGTCTCCAACATATGTCCTACTTGAACTCAATGTGAGCAATATACAATATCACCAACATATGTCCTACTTGAACTCAATGTGAACAATATACAATGTCTCCAACATATGTCCTACTTGAACTCAATGTGAACAATATACAATATCACCAACATATGAACATATGTCCTACTTGAACTCAATGTGAGCAATATACAATATCACCAACATATGTCCTACTTGAACTCAATGTGAACAATATACAATATCACCAACATATGTCCTACTTGAACTCAATGTGAACAATATACAATATCACCAACATATTTACGTTTTCAAATTTCGTTAACGAATCTTCCCAGATTTCTTTCAGTGGTTTACATATATCATACACAACAAATATGTTTATACATTTTTTGTTTACTCTTTCTTGGTTTTCTTCCTTTCCTCTTTTCCTGCAACTTACAGATCATGACTTATCTTGCATTGTTCTCTGCTGGTTTTCTTAACATATGCACCGTCAATCTACAAATCTTCATCACTGTTTATTTATCTTCCCCAATCTCTGCTGGCATATGTTTAGTTCAGTGGTGGACAACTTTGTTAGGTCGGTATTTTAATGTACCATAAACCACATCACACTGAGAGGATGTGATTACGGATCTTCCAGATGCGCCTTGTATATCTTGTAAGGTTTGTGCGTTCATGTCAAATTGTGTGGATATATATTCACTATGTCACACGTAAACAAGCAACTATTACAAACCTGCAAAGTATTGATCTTTAACAAACATCGTCCATGTTTCTCTAGTCGTAGTCAATTATTCTAATGGGTTCTCTCAACTTCTTGCTTACGTATGTCCTACTCAACTTCTTGCTTATGTATGTCCTACTCAACTTCTTGCTTATGTATGTCCTACTCAACCTCTTGCTTATGTATGTCCTACTCAACTTCTTGCTTATGTATGCCCTACTCAACTTCTTTCTTATGTATGTCCTACTCAACTTCTTGCTTATGTATGTCCTACTCAACTTCTTGCTTATGTATGTCCTACTCAACCTCTTGCTTAGTATGTCCTACTCAACTTCTTGCTTATGTATGTCCTACTCAACTTCTTGCTTATGTATGTCCTACTCAACTTCTTGCTTATGTATGTCCTACTCAACTTCTTGCTTATGTATGTCCTACTCAACTTCTTTCTTATGTATGTCCTACTCAACCTCTTGCTTATGTATGTCCTACTCAACTTCTTGCTTATGTATGTCCTACTCAACTTCTTGCTTATGTATGTCCTACTCAACTTCTTGCTTATGTATGTCCTACTCAACTTCTTTCTTATGTATGTCCTACTCAACTTCTTTCTTATGTATGTCCGACTCAACTTCTTGCTTATGTATGCCCTACTCAACCTATTGCATACTACTCGACCTCATGTATATATCTCCTATTCAAACTCTTGCCTATACATTTCCTAATCAACCTCTTGTATATGCATGCCCTACTGAAATTCTTGTATATGCATGTCCTACTGAAATTCTTGTATATGCATGTCCTACTTATAGTCTTATATATGCATATCTTACTCAACCTCTTGTATATGTATGCCTTACTCAACCTCTTTTATATATCCTACTCCACCTCCTGTATTTGTATGCTATACTCAACCTCTAATTCTTTGCTTCAAGAATATCATGTTGGCAGGGCCGTAGATACATTTCAATATGGAGGCGGGGTGTTACCTACAAAAAAATAGTCATTTCGTTCTTTGTTTTACCCATAGCATTCATTTTCATGGAATTTTTGATGGAAAAAAAGGTTGATTGGGGGGGGGGGAGGGTCGGGTCGGTTATCAGATTTTTATTTAAATTCCTAGTATCCTAGTACGATGTACAAAAGGTCGTATTATAATGTCCTAAAGGTGAGTGAGGGGATGGGTAGGCATACACCCCCTTCCTTATCTAAGTGCTTATTTGTTCGTCTTTTTCCATTTTTTTTTCCAAATAGATTCCAGAACAATAAATGTCTTACAAAATTTGCATGTGGTCTTAGTCTTAATGTATGTATCCCTTTCTAGTTCCGTTTCTTGAATATCATTCTCCACCGGTGTTTGTTTAGTTATTTGCACTAGTATTGGTGATGCCATCAATTTAAACATACTTTATTTAGACATCAATTTATGAATATATTCTTCTCTTTAACTTCTGGTTTTTTTGGTATCTCGTATTCATCAGTTTCTCTGAACCATGCAATACAGATAAAAACGCCCAGTACCAACATATAGACGAGTTAGATAATAAAGATCTTGATTTGATAGTTGTACTGCTAATTTTGACGCACCCAGTTTTAGTTCGTTAGTGTTTTAAAATCATCAACTTGAGTAATCCTGTTGTATCTAGCAGTTTGCGCACGTGAATGCGAATATCTGGCCCAGGTCACTGGGCGAGGTGGTACACGTATGCAAGGCTGCCTGATTGTGAGATATTGTTTAGGGATTTGGATAAGATAAAAGCTAATGACTGTTGTGTTAATCCTGTAGAATTTCATACACCCCCACACCTTCTATATGTGAATGTAGTGCACCTTTATTTAGACAATATGAATTAACGTTTGCGGATGACAGATTCGTACCTTACCACACAGAGATTTCAACCTCCTATAAAAGGTTGTACCTTACCACACAGAGATTTCAACCTCCTATAAAAGGTTGTACCTTACCACACAGAGATTGCAACCCCTTACAAAAGGTTCATACCTTACCACACAGAGACCATAACCTCATATAAAAGGTTCATACCTTACCACACAGAGATCGCAACCTCCTATGCACAGATAAAGATAACATATAGATAATGCTATCCTGTGTAACGCGACCTGTTCTACAACTTCGCTGTGTTTTCATTGTATTCTCTGCGTCTCTTTTTATTACAGTTCTATTGTTGTAATTTAATTCTATTTTTTAGCGAGTACTTCATCGTCATCAGCGGCATTAACATCGTCGTCATCAGCGGCATTAACATCGTCGTCATCAGTGGCATTAACATCGTCGTCATCAGTGTCATTAACATCGTCGTCATCAGTGGCATTAACATCGTCGTCATCAGTGGCATTAACATCGTCGTCATCAGTGTCATTAACATCGTCGTCATCAGTGGCATTAACATCGTCGTCATCAGCGACAGTAACATCGTCGTCATCAGCGACAGTAGTACCATCGTCATCAGCGGCATTAACATCGTCGTCATCAGTGGCATTAACATCGTCGTCATCAGTGGCATTAACATCGTCGTCATCAGTGGCATTAACATCGTCGTCATCAGTGGCATTAACATCGTCGTCATCAGTGGCATTAACATCGTCGTCATCAGCGATAGTAGTACCATCGTCATCAGCGACAGTAACATCGTCGTCATCAGCGACAGTAGTACCATCGTCATCAGCGACATTAACATCGTCGTTATCAGCGACATTAACATCGTCGTTATCAGCGACATTAACATCGTCGTTATAATCGACAGTAGCATCGTCGTCATCAGACAGTAACATCGTCGTCATCAGCGACAGTAACATCGTCGTCATCAGCGACAGTAACATCGTCGTCATCAGCGACAGTAGTACCATCGTCATCAGTGGCATTAACATCTTCGTCATCAGTGGCATTAACATCGTCGTCATCAGTGGCATTAACATCGTCGTCATCAGTGGCATTAACATCGTCGTCATCAGTCGCATTAACATCGTCGTCATCAGCGATAGTAGTACCATCGTCATCAGCGACAGTAACATCGTCGTCATCAGCGATAGTAGTACCATCGTCATCAGCGACAGTAACATCGTCGTCATCAGCGATAGTAACATCGTCGTCATCAGCGATAGTAGTACCATCGTCATCAGTGGCATTAACATCTTCGTCATCAGTGGCATTAACATCGTCGTCATCAGCGATAGTAACATCGTCGTCATCAGCGATAGTAGTACCATCGTCATCAGTGGCATTAACATCTTCGTCATCAGTGGCATTAACATCGTCGTCATCAGTGGCATTAACATCGTCGTCATCAGTGGCATTAACATCGTCGTCATCAGTCGCATTAACATCGTCGTCATCAGCGACAGTAACATCGTCGTCATCAGCGATAGTAGTACCATCGTCATCAGCGACAGTAACATCGTCGTCATCAGCGACAGTAACATCGTCGTCATCAGCGATAGTAGTACCATCGTCATCAGCGACAGTAACATCGTCGTCATCAGCGATAGTAGTACCATCGTCATCAGCGACAGTAACATCGTCGTCATCAGCGACAGTAACATCGTCATCAGCGACAGTAACATCGTCGTCATCAGCGACAGTAACATCGTCGTCATCAGCGACAGTAACATCGTCGTCATCAGCGATAGTAGTACCATCGTCATCAGCGACAGTAGCATCGTCGTCATCAGCGACATTAACATCGTCGTTATCAGCGACATTAACATCGTCGTTATAATCGACAGTAGCATCGTCGTCATCAGCGGCAGTAACGTCGCTATTGCTGTCATCGTCACGAATTGTTAGCGACATCGGGATTGTCAGTATCGTCGAAGTTGCTGTTTCTGGTCAACCACTGACTAGGAAGCTGAGCGCTTATGGGAAACCATGTGCTGTGACTGGTTCATAACTCTCTTTTTTACTTTTATTTAGCTAGATGTGCGATACCAATTCAAACCATATCAACACATACTCAATACACCTAATTCATTCCTAAAATACTTCCCCCAAACGTTACACACCAGGAGTAAACATGTGTCTATGTACATACGTAATACATTCCAAAACAGTTAAACATTATCTTTTATTCATCATACTCATGGGAGCAGCTTGGAATGTAAATTATAGATATATTGAACACGGATCAAATATTGCGACATCTTCTGTGGACTTTCCTGTATTAGAGTGAGTCAGGATAGCTAGCTTACTCAAGAATGACGTCGATGTCACGAGCACAGCTGGGACACAAACATTCGGTGTTATATCATGGGGAAAGTAGCGTGGGAAATTTGGCTCACATCCACAGTCAAGTCTACATCTCTCAACATTCCAGACTCGAATATAGCCATCATGAAGTCTTGGAGCGATTACGAGACTAGTGTAGTCTGATGTTTGCATATTTTTCAAATATTTGTTTGTTACGGTATTCTTGAAGTGTTGAGCTTCCCACATATTTGTGGTGTTCAGTATTATTTTCAAGTGTTGAGCTTCCAAAATTATTAATTGAAAGAAATAATTGATATTTTGTACAAGAAATCTTTCCTTTTATAACACGGTGGAGAAACCACAACTAAGAGGAGCAATTAAGGTAGTGTGGACTATAAGAACAGAACTTTAACTGTGGGAAGGTTACATAGCGATGAATATACAGAGGAACATAATGATAGCGGTTGGTAGGATCGCCGTTGTGTTGCAGAGACAAAGAGGTGAACACAGAGTAGCGACACCGTGACATGTCACGCATGGTGACAAATGGGATTTGGTATGAGGGTTGGTTGTCCCATCAAAGGTCATAATGACCAAAAAACTATGATGTAGAATGTGTAAATCGTGGGAGGGCATTCCGTTATCTTGACTGCATCCTGATAACCAGGGGTTTGAGAATCATCATCATCGAGTGCCGTCTCCGTAACGAAGGTTGGCTGCAACAGATTTACAACATTCCCTGTTTCTTGTTTTGGTAGTGCACTCTGCTAGAATATAACCTGTCCATCTTGTGATATTACTCTCCCACTTGTATCTGTCTACCTCTTGCTCGCTTCCCTTTGACTTTACCCTCAAGTAAGGTCTTCAATAAGGTGTCATGTCTTTTAATGTGTGCAAAATATTTTATTTACCTGATCTTTATTTCTCTTAGTAGTTCTTTCTTCATATTGTCTTTAGCACCTCTTTATTTTGTTTTCTTCTCCTTCCATGTTTGAGAAACAAATGCAGAAAATGAGTGGAAAAAGCGTGAAGAGATGCTGAACCAGCACAGATAAACAGTTGAGTATCACTTTTCCACCGTATACGTTTTCCGTGTTGATAAAATGCATTGACCAGGGATGGCAAAATGCAGCTTGTGGATCGTATCCGGCCCTAGGAGCTATTGTTGTTGACCTAATATGCTGATTAAAAAATAACTATATGCACCGCACCTATCCATGAGTTCATAAAACATATTTGGATACGTGTTCAGAACTAGAAGAAACGTGGGTATAATGTCTGTCAACACCATTTTTGCGATTTTAAGAGATTTTTTGAGAGAAAATTGGATTACTAGCGGCACATAACATACTAGAATGAAAAGTGTTTATCCACGCTTCACGTGCAGTGTGTAGTTCACGAACTCGCACATGTTTTAATAAGAAAATCTAAATTTTAATAACTGATAAATAAATGGACATCTTTATGTAGTCACCCCTTGCATGCGGTTGTGCCTGTGGGTCTCACCAGTGACCCACTAGACAAACCACCCATGCAACAGAAAACCTTAGTAGATGACATGCCGTTATATTGATGCTCTCTTATGGAAGCTGTGTAGCATGTCAACTATACAATTATAGACCCCCTCTGAGTAGAAGGCTCCTTCAATAGACATTTCACAAAGCCGAAAGCTGAAATCTCTTGGGTATACAGAAAGCTCTGAAAAACCACCCTCTGCACATAGGAAGTAAAAGCTAATCGCTCGCAAGTCCTAGGGTTCTCAAACAAATATGTAGTCACCCCGATATTCAGATGCTCTAATACGAACAATTTCTCGGACACTATATTCGATACCGCCATCTAGTACTACCATACGATTCTCATGCGCCTGTTTCTGCCTCGCTCACTTTTGGCACGCGCGCTTTTCCTCCATTGAAAACCAGCCGTGACCTAAAAGATGCTTGCGTACTCAACCACACTGGTTCTGATGTTCATCTCTTACTTTCTTCAGTTTGTGCGTAAGTCCACGCTGTGTTATTGTGACTACAGACGTAAGGACAATTCTCTTTCTGCTCTGGGTTTTACCACTAGAGCTTGTGTTGGTGGATTTCCTTCGATAATCGCTTTCACATGTGTGGACATTTTGAATTTTCAGTTATGTGGACTTACTGTGTTTTCACTATGTGGACTTAAAGTGTCGACGATTAACTGTTGTGTTGACATGGTGACTTTTGATTCTTGCGATTACACAGTGAATCAATAAAAAGTTTGTGGTTATTCCATCTTAATAGATCACACGTTGAATTTGTAATTACTGTTTCTAAAAGGCACGAATATCTGTCAACACACACATTTGTCTACCGATGTTCCTTCATCCTGTCTTTGTTCATCATCATTCGATTTTCCCGTCAATCTCAAATCAATGTTATACACATTTAATCATATTTGAAATTTATCCTGTCTAGGACATTGCGACGAAACTATTGTTAACAATGTTTTAGGCACAACTTTTCCAATCGGATCGCTAATATAATGTAGACTATCAACATTAGAACCATGAGCTAAGGGTTGGGTTTGTGAGGTAGGCTTACTATCGACTTTGCCACCGCTCTGACCTTATACATATTTATTAATGAAAGTATACAAAGACAATGTGTTGATAAACGTTGATCTCGTTCTCGTTGTGCTTGTATCTACTTTTATACTAATGCAGTTTCTTGCCGTTCGCCGTTGAACATATCTAAACAGCGAGTACTAGTACAGCTAACTACTTACATATTCGTTCGTGTGCTCGAGGAAGCGTTATACAAACACATTTTAGTAATAAACTTGTCTATTATCATTTATTTGATAAAAATCCATCGGCAGAAACATTGATTTAACCCGTTGTCTTACCTTGTGAAAGTAAAATTACGTAACGTCTGTTTATGATGATTTACCTTGTATTTGAAATATAGTTTAATTGCAGTTCTACAATGCTCTCAATTTCCTGTTCCATCATGATACCAAAAGATGAAGTGGGTGATATCACATACAATTTAGCTGTTTCTGTTAAGGGATATCTAACGTCTGTTTCTTTTATGGATTAGTTTTTGTTTCTCTCGGGACTAATTTCGGTTTCTGTTATGACATAGTTTCATTTTCTCTTATGTCATAGTTTATTTTCTCTTATGCACTAGTTTCTATCTATACACTGTATCCATTGTTAGCCTTGCGGCGTCAGGGGTAGAAGAGTTCTCTGGAGATGGCCTTCCTGTGTACTGTTTGTAAGCTTGTTCCTGTGGCTTCTTTGATTTCTGTGATCCATCTTTTACATGGTGTGCCTCTGGCATTATAACCTTATGTCTATGTGTCATATCCATTTGTGGCATGCTATCTGTTGGTAGTCTGGAAGCGTGCGAAAACCACCTGATCTGTCTTTTGATGTGTTCCAATACTGGTATTGTTTTGGTTATCTGTCTCATGTTATCCTTTCTAATTTTATCTCTTAATGACACTCTGAGTATTCTTCGTAGATATGTCATTTCTGCTGTCACTATTTTTCTTTTGTCTTGTGCTGTCATTGTCCAGGTTTGGCACTGGTAGCACAGTGATGGAATAATAATAGTCTTGTATAATGAAACTTTAGTGCATATGTTTACATTTTTTGTTCTTGAAAATACGTGTCATCTTTCCTAGGATCTGGTATGTTTTGTTGTATCTATTTTGTATCTCTTTACTGGTTTTCCCTTCACTCAATATAATGCTTCCTAAGTAAGTGAAATCATTTACCTATTTAAGGTGTTAATCATCGATGGAGATAGTGATATTTCTTTCTTTCTTTGCTATTGCCATTACTTCGGTCTTTTCAATATTGATCTTCATGTTGAATTTTTGACATGTTGTGTGGAGTCTGTTCATATGTTCTTGCAATTGTTCTTCTGATGTCGCTATTAGTACTTGATGATTATTAGTGATGTCGCTATCACTACCATGACATATGTTTCTTTCTATGTAAAATTTCGTGTCCGTGATATTTTGTTTGTCCTGATGAAAGCTTTTTAGTCGAAATAAGAGTTTGCATGTCAGTGTGTTTCGTTGTTAGGTTGCTTTATTGACTTATTTTGGTAACACGAATACCTATTTCTGCTCCTTTACATAAACTTAACTCGTATATGTTGTGACGCCCTGGGTATTGCGTTTGGCCCACATGCCATAGGCGACTGCTCATGTGTCCCTTGCCTAATTTCAGAGCCGCCAAATAACGGCATTCTATTACAAACCTTTCTACATTCTCCTTTAGTTGAGAAGTGAAGTAATCTAAGTTTTCACATTTGAGTCATGTCTTCATGTAATGTTATCTAACTTGTTCAGAGAAACTCATATTTCTTGACGGTTGTGAAATGAAATATCGTTCGTTATATCTTTCTCACTCGATTCTCTATTGCTCCCTGAAACATCAGTACCAGTGTTAGTCTCTAAATATCTGTTTGACGCGAACGTGGTTAGAATCTGGTGAAGATATCGACCATTTTCTGTTTGTCTGTCTTATATATGGAGTTCTGATTGAAGTTCAGTCTGCTTGCGTAAAAGAGAAGCTGTTTTCTAAGTTGAAAGATGTGCTCAGTGCGGCGGGTAAGAGATACTATTTCTAAATGATAGTTGGTGCTTATAGTTAGATTTTGATGTTTATACTGAAAACGTCGTACGAATGTAACTGGAGGCCCGAGAGGGAAGAAAATAATAACACTGCCGCCTGCCACGAACGTCATAAAAGGCGATTAATGAGTTTGATGTGGGGTTGACCGCACTGACCCGTGATCTCTGCTGTGATGAAGCCTGAATCAATCTCTTTATCTGCAACATTTCTCGAGATGTTGTAAGAAAGTCACGACAAAGTCATCTCTAGAATATAACTATGTTCTGTGCGTGGCAGTGCACCTTATAATTACATAGTCAGTCTTCTGTCCAGTTCGTTGCACGTCTACTTTAGAATTACACTGAGTAAGCCTTCCGGGACTTGCAGAAGCTCAGGTAAACCAACCAACCAATTCAAACGAATATCATAGAAACGGAAATAGGGAAGTGAAAGTAAAACCACTGCCTAGCACAGGAAAAGGGATGGCAAACTGTACTCGTTTCTAGCATTTTTATCGTATTCGTCGTCGTTACCGCTACCCTCGCAGTCACTGCCTTCACCACTACCATCATCACCCTCACCATCATAACCATCCTCGCCCCACCCTACATTTTGCTTTCACCATCATCACATCCACCAACCTCACTTTTATCCTCACCAACACCACCATCACCACAACCACCTCCCTCACAACATCACCATACCACCACCTTCACTTTCAACCCTACAATAAATTTCACCCTCACCATTACCATCACTTTTATCACCATCCTTACCATCATCACAACCACCACCCTCACCTTTATCCTCACCAACACCACCACATTCATCACAGTCACCACCATAACCATCACATCTTCACCACCACCACCACTGTCACCTACACCAACACCACCGCCCTCACTACCACTACCCTCACTAACACCACCTTCCTCACATTCACCCTCAAAAAACACAACCACTCTCATTAACATCTACCTTCACCAACGCCATCACCGCACTAACACGCTCACCATCACCACAACTACCTCTCCCACCTTCATCCTCACAGCACCACAACCCTTATCACATCACCACCCATTGAATCACCACCGTTACCTTCAACCCTACAATAAATTTTAACCCACTATTACCATTACCTTTACCACCACCCTTACCATCACCACAACCACCTCCCTCACCTTCACCCTCACCACACCACCACGCTCATCACAACCACCATCACCACCACCTCTTTCATATTCACTACTATCACCTTCACCAACACCTTCACCAACACCACCGCCCTCACTACCCCTACCCTCACCAACACCACTACCCTCACCAACATCACTACTCTCATGAACATTATATGTTATCTTCACATTCACCCTCAAAAAACACATCACTCTCACCATTTCCACTCTCACTAACGCCATCACTCTCACTAACGCCATCACCCTCATCAACAGTAACACCATTACCTTCACCATCACAACCACCATCATCACCTTCATCATACTATAAACACGCAGTGTTGAATATGTCAACATTATTATTAAACTATTTACGTCATGAGAAAAAAAAAGCAATTACTTACCGCTAATTCATGAGTACCTGTACTGGTAGTCCATATACATTAAGTCGATGGTATAGAGTATTTGGAAGTGACACTTGAACAGCACGTAGTGAGATAGGATGTGTGCCATGTGTTCCAACTTGTCGGTGGGAATGTTGCCATTCAAGTCAGTTTACACACAAATGAGAGTTGTGGGGAATATATTTTTTTCCGTGTTACTATACTCACGCTTTTGTTGTTTTAGCGATCCACATGGATTACGAGAGATTTGCTCTTACCTCTTATGTGTAGTGTGGTGGTTTCTCAGATTTCTCTTTCATACTCAGGTTACTTCATCATTCAGCTTAATGCAATTCCCATTTAAGAAGTCTTTTACTCAGAGGAATTTATGTCACAAGACGAGCTGGTATTTGCCTAGGTCACCCACTGTAAATCTATCTTCGGGCGAGGCGCTTCACAACCGGCGATTCATCTACTACGTAGAACGACTTATTGCTTAGTTTACCCATGGGGACTGAACGCAATTCTCTCTATCTGAGCCGTATTGGGCAACGGTGACAGTAGAATTTGGCTTGGGTTGATTCTTCTTCATAGACACGGTCCTTAACACCCGCTACGTCGCCAAATACACCTGGAGTCTAGGATATGACCGGTTATTTGTACGTCGCACTCGCCGCACATATGATGGTCTTCCAATAGATCGCAAGTACGGATTGTTTGACTCTTATCCGTGACGTTTGTCACCCAAAGAAGTGGGCTATTACGCCTATCGCTGACGAGCAGCATCACAGCCGGCGAATAAATATCGTGTCATAATATATAATAATATATAATAAGACATCATTGTCCACTGTGCACTTGGGTACTGAACCCCATTTTCTCTGTTTGAACCGTGTTAGGCAACGAAGACAATCCAGTTAGGCTTAGGCTGGTGCGTCCTCAAAGACGCAGAACTTGCCCCCCCCCCGTCTACTTTGCCCACAATATCTAGTCCGAGTCTCAACACTGCTTTGATCATTGAATTTTCAAATAATGTAGGACCTACTTTCCGACATTTGTTCAGTGTTTCCCCCCTTGTGTAATGTGTAACTGTATTCAAAGTTCTCTTCCATATCCAGGAGCACCTGGTGTAGGTTAGAGTATCAAGTACATGAAGCACTTTGAATAAGCTTTGTTGTGGTCATATGTTTTGCTATCGACAACTTGAACATGTCCTTCTGGGTATGGATACAAGTTTTGAGAACTTTTCCCATTGCACACAGGAAAAACATTGAACAAATGGGGGGGGGGCACATTGTTCAAAATTTCTGTCTGAAGCAGTGTTGAGACTGGACGCCGCTGTGGGCAACGTAGACGTGAAGCAAGTCCTTGTCTTCGAGGACATCGCAAACCTAGTCTAACTCGACTGTCGCCGTTTCACAATACCGCTAATACAGATAGAATTGGGTTCAGTACCGAATGGCATAGACGGGAATGATGTATTTCTTACAAAAGATTACGAAGCTCCTCGTCTAGAATAGGCGCAATCTACCTGCTTCTTTAGGTGATAAACGCAATATTGGAGCTTCAAAACACAGACCGCGTTCGGCGATGTATTGGAAGGCCGTCACAGACGGACGAGGCGAATGCGTGAGAAATGCGCAGGTCAAATACCAGGTCCCCGACGTATTTGGTAAAGCAGCACCACGTCTTGGAAGGTCTATCTATCCTGAGGCTAATTTGAATATCGCCGTTGCACAGCACGACTCGTACAGAAGAATTTAGGTTTGGGACCTAGGGACACAAAGGGTGGTAATGGAATGGTCTTCTTACACGTGGAATAGCTCGCTGGCTGCGAAGCACCTATAGGAGGAAAGGCACACAGTTAGTGACCCAGGGAAACTATCAGCTCGTCTCGTGACATGTATCTCCTCTGAGTAGAAAACTCCTTCAATAGGCATCGCACTAAGCCGAAAGCTGAAGTCTCCCGGGTATGAAAGATAACCCTGAGAAACCACCCCACTGCATATATGACAAGAACAAATCGCTCGCAATTCCTGGGATAGCAAAGAAGAAGAAGAAGAAGAAACTGTAGATTGAAATGTGGATGTTTCCTTGATGAGAGCATAAAGCCAGCAACCAGTAGAATGTTATTGCCAGTTTTGATGTTACCTCTCATATCACAAGGCAACACACAAAAATCATCACAGATAATTTTATATGGGTTTTGTAGTATTTGGTTAGCTGATTTCAAATCTGTCTTTAGTTTTTTTCTACCACGTAACATTTTTTTGTAATAGCTAATTATAATATCTTTCAACAGTGGTTATGACCACAAATCGAGTACAATGTTTTATTTAGATTGGTATCGATACTTTATTACTGGCTGTTACAATTTTGTTCAGTTTCGGGTCACGTGATTTAGTATCGATGCTACCATTTTTGTGTATTCGATAAGCAAAAGCATTTGCTTGCAAGGGACGTTAACATAACTTATTATAGAAAACGAAATCTCAACATGACGACGTTCTTCAATGTTGACGGCTCATTGAGTTATTGTCAGGACATCGATGGTCTCTTCAACAGTTTATCACAAGTGCATGATCCATCAGAATGGCGTCTCTTCATTGATTCCTCGCGAAGAAGCTTAAAGGCAGTTCTTTTGCACAATGGAAATTTAAAACCAAGCATACCAGTTGCACATTCTGTTTATCTGAAAGAATCTTATTACAACATGAACAGTCTGCTTGAAGTTATCCATTATAAAACACACCAGTGGAACATCTGTGGTGATCTAAAGGTCATTGGCATGTTGATGGGCATGCAAGGAGGATTCACTAAATACTGCTGTTTCCTATGCCTATGGGATAGTCGAGCAACAGCGGAACATCATGTCAAACGTGTCTGGGAGCCCAGGCATATCTATACGCCAGGAGCAAGCAGTGTCCAAAATATGCCCCTTGTTGATCCACAGAAAATATTTCTGCCACCTCTCCATATTAAGCTAGGACTGATGAAAACCCTTGTGAAGACCATGGGTAAGACAAACTCAGAAGGTTTTCAGTACCTTGTTAATAAATTCCCAAACATCACTGCTGCAAAAATGAAGGAAGGGATATTTATAGGTCCACAAATCAGATCTGTTTTACAAGATGAAGGTTTCAAACAGTCTCTGTCAGGAGCTGAGCTAGAAGCCTGGGAGGCATTCAAGTGGGTCTGTGAAAACTTTCTTGGTAATCCCCTACGTACAGGGAAGGAGTTCAGCGTCTAATAGATTCTTACCAGAACCTTGGCTGTCGCATGTCATTAAAAGTGCACTTCTTGCACTCCCATGTAGATTTCTTCCCAGAAAATCTTGGTATGGTGAGTGAAGAAAACGGAGAACGTTTTCACCAGGACATTCAGTTAATGGAGCGCCGTTATCAAGGTTTGTGGAATGAGAGTATGATGGCCGACTTCTGCTGGATGCTATTCCGTGATAATCCAGGCGAAGAATATAACAGAAAATCAAATTCCAAGCATTTTTGAAGAAACATTCTACATATCTATGCTGTGATGTGAGTATATTTGATTTAGTCTAGAAGATGTGAATCATTTGCTTAATTGATGTTTGCGATTCTCGAAAAAATACAGCCAAGATCAGTGAAAACTAACATCACTCATAACTTTAAAACTTGACGTGATAGAAAAAAACTGATACCAGATCTGAAATCAGCGCCAAAAAATCCTTTAGAAAAGTGTATTTTGGTTTCAGATGATTAAAAAAAGTTTTATTTTGTTGCCTTGTGTGTCTGGCCCAGTGTGAGAAATAGCACATAGAGACATGATTATTGATTTTCTCCAGCTGAAACATTGGTTTGTGATTGCATAAATTCGGTTTAGATATAAATTTGATTTGTTATTGTGGTGTTCCATAATAAAAGTATTCATGTTCGTGCTTCAGTTTATGTGGTCGCCGATTGGTTTTCATGGGCGGGAGGATTATATTTCACATAGGAAATTCGCCAACATTTTTATTTCTTCTTTTTGTCCACATTTCAGGACATCTTTATAATGTAGGGTTCTTTTACTGAACAAAAGTTAAGTTTCAATAAAAATTGGGTCAAGGTCATTGTAGGGTTGTGTTCCTCAAACTTGTTCTTGATATCGTCACCTTGTGGTTTTAGATTATAGGACTCCGCCGAAGACGGATGTGTCGGGCCATTGGCGCAAATAAAACGGTGACACAACGCATTTCCATTCTCTGGACTACATTCTGCTGGAAATCTAGTAGGACATGTCCTGCTACAAGAGAATTCAGCAGGAGCTTGAGAATGTACGCTGAAGAAGAAGAAGAAGATTATAGGACGGCCGACCTATTTCATATACCATATATGTGTACATTTGTCCCATACATTTGTCCCCTTTTTATATATAATATAGTCCTTAGTTCTCTTTCGTATACATTATATAGACTTTCGTTCTTTTTTTTCGTATAGATTATGTAAATATCTTTGTCCCAGATTCCTTCCCGTGCGTATATATTATATAAAGACCTTCATTCCATTTCGTATAGTTTTTATGGATCGTCGTCCCGTTTCGTATATATTATATATGTCTTCGTTACATTTCTTACATGCAATTTGGTCTCTTTTCGTAAAGATCTACCCACACCCCTCAACGTGTTTCTTATTCGCTATTATTGCATAAACAAATAGAAACTTCACAAAATAATATAATGCTAATGGAGTTAAATGAGTCATACAGTGAGTGAGTTTCATATTTTCATTTTAATACACTAAATATATTTCTTTTTCTGCATAAGATTGGCACTGATTTGAGTAAGCAAAGACGATGTAGTATTTAGCAAGAACTCAGTTGTTGTTATTAGAATTGTACGACTTTGTCTCTCTTGTTTGTATAAATACTACGTAGCAAATAGCTATCGTTTCGTCTCTCTTATTTCAGTTTTTCATGAAATCATCATCTTCCCTTGATCTATTAGCTGTGACCTATATCGGGCGTGTGTAGCCGTGACCGGAAAGGGGAGCACAGAATAGCAGCACTGTTTACCTTCCATACATGTCGTAAGAGGCCACTTTGGGGTGGAGTTGGCTTCTTCATCCTATATACGGTTAAAGTGACCGGAAGCCATGATGATCTCGGATGTATCAGGCCGAAAGTCGCATATATCGCAGCAAAGCTGTAAACCATAATGAAGCACTTTCCTTGCTTTGTACTACATCCTGCTATTTTTCAGTGGTTTGAGAACGAACGCAGAAGAAGAAGAAAAGGAGAAATGTAACAGCTCAACAACAGAGACGATAGAAAGGCAAGGACCGATCGGATAATATCTAAAGTGATAATCCCATACCAATGACTTTTGAAATCAGCATAGGGATTAACAGCCATTTTCGTACGCATAAACAAAGACTCCCATGTAAGTGAATTTCAAAAAGTGAATGTAACAAATGGTCATTATCACGTGTGATGAATTGCAGACAGTATCAAAGGAACCGCAAATGTCTAGTTGTACCACACAAAACTATTAAATGAAAATGCAACTGTTGTCAGAATAACCGAATACATTGTCATACAAATATACATTTCGTACGAAGATGTCTGCAGAGTCATAAGATTGTGGCAGTGGCGAAACTTTAGACTTCACTTATCATCAATACTTGAATGTTTACATCATCCATTATTTTAAGATGTAAGGTGACCGTATTTTATTACAACATTTGAGCAGTGGTTCTATCACTGCAGTTTACTTTCTTGTAGTAAGTATGGGACACATATTTGTTGTGTTTGTTAAATAGGGTATTAAAGCCTCAATTTGATGAGGCGCGAATTTTCGACCCAAGAGTAGGGTCTAGTTTGGTTAAATCGGGCTGTTTTAGCTTTACTTTTGTGTGATCGTATGGTCTGGGACATTTAATTATAGTGTGTGCAATTATAATTGTTAAGGATATCCACTGTGACAGGCGTATTCTTTGATGAAAGTTCCAATTGTCTGTTATGTCTGAAAAAGAGTAGAAGTCCTGAAAAAAGACTAAAAAGTCTTACTGCGAGTCTTGCTGTCTAGTTGACGTGAAATCAGAAAGTACTGGTGGAAGTCTTGAAATGGACCGGAACAGGAACTCCTCTTTTGGAAGCCCTAAAAAGGACAGATAGAAGGAAACTCAGAAGGATTGGAGTGTCCTGAAAAGGTCTGTTGTCCTTGCTGTACGAGATTGAGGAAGCACCCTAAAATCTTGCCAAACATTGATCATTTGTGGTAGTCATTTGCTGTACAAGATACGTTTGATAATTTTATGTAGAGTACTTAAGTTTTATTTTATAACGTGCTTGTAAAACGCACAACCTTTTTCTATTATGTTTGTGTGATTGCATTAGTTTTTATTTTATTTTTCAATTTTCAACTTCTGTAAAGTTAGAGAAAAAAATAATCAAAATGGGTGCTAATTGGTAGTTTAATCTTCATATATTCATTTATTGCAACAAACTTGCTGAACATTTCTCTTCAACAACCATCTATTTTTCTCTGTCTATATCTGATACAACCACTTTACTATGTTTAGGCTTAGGTATGTTGATTAAATATTTCGCACATAGGACATGTACATAGATTCTCAGACTTTTGCTTCCGTAAATCTCTCATGGTACAGCGGCTGAAGGTTCCTGTTCTCTGTTGATTGATTGTTATTTTGGGAAATTTTTGTGACATGTTCTCTCCGAGAAGCGCCGATTCTCACTCCCAATTCACGCATTCTTTATATTGACTCATACTCATTGACACCAAAATCCGCGTATCTTGCTGATTATCTTAGACTATTTGAGTATGTCTGCTCAGTCCATAGGTTGACCACTTTACTACATCATTTCCCATAAGATTTCGTCATATTTTGAATATTTGCGTTATGTATTGTGTCACTCTAGTCATGATTTTTTTCTTCCATAATCTTTGTATTGGAATGGTCAACTTCACGTTCTTCCATAGTAGCCTCGTATGACAGGCACGGAACGGCGTAGTGTTACTATTGTTTTCCTACCGCCTATGTGATGCTGAGTTAGAATGTATCGAAAACAAAGAATCGAAAGTCGTAAACGATTGGCTTCATTGTACTCGGGTTTCTCCATATATATACCGACCATCTCAATAGAGCAGCACGAACTTATTGAGCGTTCCACTTTTAGCACGCAACTCCGTAGTTAGACAATTCCCATGGACCTTCGAAAAATACAATTGCAAATGACACCACGACCCGAAAACAACCCACGACCTCATTAACGCAATGCAAATGGTTATCAACGAGGCCATGGAGATTCACTGAATTTACGTGGTAATAAGCGATTAAGGTAGGTTGGACGTTTGACCGACTACTCCGTCCATTGAAATGTTCATTCAAGAGAGCCAAGCATGAAATGCTGAAGTAGAATGTGGTGGTTTGAAATGCACAGATATCATAACCAAGATGAAAACAACGATGCAGAGATTCGTTTCTCAGGACTACACTCTTCTAACCAATATTAGTTTGATATCTGACACTGATAGAGGCTCATCATTCTGGTCTCTTTAACATACGACCTCCACTTTACAGGTGGTAAATCATATAATTAAAACATATCCTGTATGGGACATCTCTTTTCCACTATTGTTAATTAATTTAGGCTCCACTGCACGTTCGGTATCATGACCCGTGCAACTAAATGCCAAACCTCTCTTTTGATTCTAGACTCACTCTTTGCTTTGCCAAAGAATCTGACTTTATATGTCAAGGATTATTATTGCTACCACACCACGACTTGTGTATATTCTGTTTCTTAATTAATATCGTGTGCCTGATTGGGCTTCAATATTAATTTGCCTTGTTTCACTGTCATCATCACCGCTGTTCTCTGTGCCATGGTTACGTTTCCTACTTCATTCTTCCGTCATACTCCTCCAATGTGCTTTGTTTTTCCTGTTATCTGAGCGAGGGGCACCTCTGCAGGTATATCAAGATTCCTTCTCATATCTCTAGTTGTCTCTATCTCTATTTTTAGCATGCTGTTAATAGTTTCTCGACAGGTGTCCTGAAGTGTGTTCTTAGATATTCTATCTTGGCATAACAATTCTTTTGATTCTGCAAAACACTAATGGTAATAGGTTGATATTTTGTATCTTTCTTGTTCATCTTCCAGCATTTTTATTTGTAGATTGAAACTTGCAAGATGGTACTGCTGATTCGTATGATCTATATGATATGGGGTAACTTATATTCTTCCATTTTTTTTGCTAGTCTTGTGTTTAAAAACATGATTTGTCGGTTCTTCTTATGTTTTAGTTGCATATGCCACAACCATCTTTCTCCATATATTTGTGTACTGCTAAATGCTCTCAAGCTTACTTCAGCTGTTTCCGTGATATTCTTCTGTCTGCATAAATATGTCTGCATAAATATGTCTGCATAAATATGTCTGTAAGTATAGCTCATATCCATGCGTTCCACTATCTTCCCAGATCTGTCCCAGTAGAGTATCTCCGTGTGTTTCATTGTCTCCCCATATATGTATCTACAATTTATCTCTATACGTCCCATTATCTTCCCATATATGTCTTTATAGATTATATCCATGCATCCATTACCTTCCCAGATTTGTCTCTATAGCTTATCTCCATGTGTTCCTTTATCTTTCCATATCTGCGTTTATAGCTTGTGCTCATGCGTTCCATTATCTTTCCAGATTTGTCTTTCTAGCTTATCTCTACGTGTTCCTTTGTCTTCCCATATCTTTCTTTATAGTTGGACCTTATGCGCTCAATTATCTTCTCAGATCTGTCTCAATAATTTATCTCCGTGTGTTTCATTACCTTCCCAGATCTCTATAGCTTATGGACATGCGTCCCATTATCTTCCCATATCTGTCGTTATTTAGAAAATAAAAATAGTGACAACAGAAATGGCATGTCAAAGAAGAATACTTGGAGTCTCATTAAGAGATAGAATTAGAAACGATAACATCAGACAGATAACCAAAGCAATACCAGTATTGGAACATATCAAAAGACAGCAGATCAAGTGGTTTTCACACGCTTCCAGATTACCAATAGATAGCATGCCACAAATGGCCATGACACATAGACATAACGGATATAAAGCCAGAGGCAGACCATGTGAAAGATGGATCACAGAAATAAAAAAAACCACAGGAACAAGCTTACAAACAGCACACAAGAAGGCTATCCCCAGAGAACTTTTCCACCCCTGACGCCGCTAGGCAAACAAGTGTCACAGCGTATAGATAGATCTGTCGTTATAGCATATCGCCATGTTATCCATTATCTTCCCAGATTTGGCTCTATAGTTCATCCCAATGTGTTCCATTATCTTCCTATATCTGCCTTTATATCTCATCTGTATTCTATTACCTTCTCAGATGTGTCTCTATAGCATATCTCCGTGTGTTCCATTATCTTCCCAGATTTGTTCATATAGCTTATCTCCATGTGTTCCATGTTCTTACCATATTGGCCTCTATAGCTTATCTCCATATGTTTCATTATCTTCGAATTCTTCATATTCCATGTGATTTCATAATTGTGGTTACCCGGTATTATATTTAATAAAGTGTCTCTAAAAGTTAAATGTAAGCCGAGTAATGAAAAGTGGCACATCACGGGCTTTCTCATAAGTGCCCAACTGCCAATTCAGCGATTGACCAGCAGCTGCTTGTCTACCGTCGCCTACGCCACTGCTCAATAACGATCACTCCATTCCTCGACCTCTTCAGAGCATGAGTCCTGGTACTTTACTTTCCTGGTGTCTGGGTGAACCATATGTGTAATTTTTATTTTAAACCACGAATAATAGTGATCTCGAAACCTTGTCTGCTGGTCGGCCGGCTGCGACTAAAACATTATACTACTGCGGCTCTTTAAAAAGTGTCTAAAGAGCATTAGCATCGCCATCATCTCCTGGGAATCAGTTGCTCAGAATCACCCATGTGGCGCCGCAACGCCAGCTAAAGTTCTCGCATCGATGAGAAGCATTACATCTCAGAGACAGAGAGAACAAGTTCTATCTAACTCTGACCAGAATTGTCCCAAATGTGACAGGGGATTCTGTGAACTGCACTTGATTGTTTTCTCCGCACACACCAGAGAGTTGAGTGTAACAACATGTCTGCAACTTATCGTTTGCGATTTACAGCTTTTACAAATGGTACACTCACCTGACAGCTCATTTACCCACTCATTAGTTCCTTATGTTTGTACATATGTTCATCTACTTAATCATTAGTTCCTTATGTGTGTACATATACTCTTCACTCAACTGTGCTGAACATTTACTGTATAATGTGCTGTTATACCAACCTTACTATACGCCTGCGAAACGTGGACAGTGTATGCTAGACATGCAAGAAAGTTAAATCATTTCCATCTTACCTGCCTACGTAAATTACTAAACATCCATTGGTGGGACAAAGTACCAGACTACGAGGTCTTGGAAAAATCAACCTCAATAAGCATCCACACAATACTTATGAAGGCGCAGGCACGCTGGGCAGGCCATCTTGTGCGCATGGAGAACTCGCGATTGCCAAAACAAATATATTATGGAGAACTCAAGGCAGGATTTCGAAAAGCTGGTGGACAGAAAAAGCGTTTCAAAGACACGCTCAAGTCATCCTTGAAACATCTTAACATTGACGTAGGTGCTTGGGAGAGCCTCGCTCAGGATAGAACGGCTTGGCGTTACAGCATTAGAACGGGAGCACTATCGGCAGAAGAATTCAGACAAGAAACTGCAAGACAGAAGCGGACACGTAGAAAAGACAAAACATCTCAACCTCACACAGATACCTTCTATTGTTGTCAATTCTGTAAAAGAACATTTTGTGCGCGCATTGGACTTGCTAGTCATTTAAAAACGCACTATTAACTTTATTATTTTATTATTTATTGTTATTATTATTATGGTTGAGTTTTTGGTCATCGTCGATCACGACGGACGAACATCATCACATCACTCAACTGTTCAACTACTCAATCTCTATTTCCTTATGTTTGTACATATACTCTTCACGCAACTGTTCAACTACTCAATCTCTATTCCCTTATGTTTGTACATATACTAGTCACTCAATTTATAGTTCATCTACTCATTCATTAGCACCTTAAGTTCTTACATACTGTGCAGCCATTGTTACAATTGATAACCGCTTTTATATCACACTGGGTATATTCGAAAGTACTCACTAAACCAAACCCCGTTATCTCGGCAGCTGTATCATATAACATAGTCTGGTCCATCTCTGTCGGACCTTTGCACCAGACAGCTGTATTGATTAGTAGAGCTGGGTGTTCTATATCTTAATTATTCATATCGTATTTGCCCCTGGCAGTATTTCTCTCTTGTCTGTGGCTTATATGATCTTTTGCCCAGAATTGGCCAGTGTTGGTGAATCTTCTTTGCCTGCTAATGGACGTAGGATATTTATAAACCAATGAATATACTAATATTAAAAGTTGTACCTAGTACAGTGTTATAAGCAAACAGCAATAAAACAATTATTATATCTTCTTCTGTGTTCGTTCTCACTCTTGCAGCTTAGCAGGATGCAGTTTGGAGATTCAAATGCATTGTTATGGTTTACAGATTAGCTGCGATATCAACGCATTTCTGCCTGACACTTTCGACTTCAGAATGGTTTGTGGGTCATTTTGACCCTATATGGAATGGGTCAGCCATTTCCACCTCAAAATCTTCCTAGTCGCCTCTTGCTACATCCATAGAACGTACACAGTGCTGCTATTCTTTTCTCCCAGTTCGGGCATCGACTACACACGGCGAGATGACAATTAAAAAAAAAAGACAAAAAACGAAACACAAAAAACATCACAACCCGACTTGGCCAGTAACACGCATTATGTGCATCTTTAGCATTGGTTTTTTAATTTTCTTCTAGTTAACACAGTGTAATCAAAAGAACGGCATGCTTTGTGTCTTACTTACAGATTGGCTGCGATATCTGAACATTTATATACTCTGTTAAAATATAACCAATCGATCACAAACAAAGTGAAAAATAAAATAGCTGTATTGGAAATAAAATGTTGCAGAACAATATCGCAATACAATCGATCAAAAATACCACCAATTTAACCATCCTGAGAGAAATGAATGTAAAAGAAAACTGTCTAATCAACATGGTTCTTTCCAGAAAACTTAAATATTTTATCCATATCAAACGTCATGGCAGCCTAGAGAAGAACATAATGGAGAGGACGATGCCAGGAGGCGAACAAGAGGCAGACCAAGAAGAAAATGGACGCGAGACCTGAACATGACAGTAATAGACGCAGGAAGACTGGCTCAAGATAGAAATTTCGAAAGGCTGTGATTATTCCTACATCCTGTTCAGGATATACTACTTGATGATGATGATAACCAATCGTATAGACACATTTTACGTTTTTTTAAAAATATGGTAAATAGATATACATACAAACATAAACTCGTATATTTACTATTATATATGTCTTCTATATTTTCAATATAATTGGTAGCTATCCTATTTTAGGAATCCTATTTTAGCCATCAACCCAACATTTTTTTGTGGCTGTATTGATTTTCTAGGCAATATAAATACGTTCAGTAGTTTGTCATTACTTTCTGAACGGTCTTCTTCTTTATTCTTCTTTCTGCCCTCATGTACCTTTCGGAGTTGATGGGAGATTTAGTGTACGGTCTTTTGCCCTTCTATTTGCCTCTTCCGCTGTTATATTTCCGGGAGTCTCTAATACACTATCTATCCACCTTTTACCAGGGTGTCCAATAGGTCGACCGTTTTCCTATCGTTTGTTAAGGGTTTTTTGGATAATACTTTGCTCTTTCTGTCTGGTTATGTGGCCGAACCATTTATCGTGTTGTTTCTGGATGTATTCTATTGTTGACTTGATCCCTAATTGTTTCCTTAGTGCTTCATTCCTCATTTTGTCTCTCAAGCTAACTCCAATCATACGTCTCACAAATTTCATTTCAGTGGTGTTAATCTTATGAATTGTTCTAGAATCTAATGTCCAAGTTTGACACTGATAACACAACATTGGTAAAAAAAAATGGTGTTGAATAGCGCTTTCTTTGTTTCTAGTGTAATATCTTTGTTTCTTAGTAAAGGTGTTAATTGGCTAATGACCTGACAGGTCTTATTACATCTTGCGTTTATTTCTGCTTCTTGTTTGTTATCATATCTCAATGTGCTGCCCAGATACTTGAATTTATCTACTTGTTTTAGTTGTTTATTGTTTATCTATATGTTGATGTTCTCCTTTTCTCTTGCAATATTCATTACTTCTGTTTTGTCTATGGTGATTTTCTTTCAAAATTGCTCTGAACGGTCCGGATGCACTTAACTTACTAGACATTCAATATTGTAATGCAGAGTATAAAATATGAACAGTAATAACAATGAGGGCCGTAAATACGTCATCAGGTAAGGTGGGGGGTTACCTAAGGCATAAATAACTTTTTTGTGAATTGGGGGGGGGGGGGGGGTCGGTCGGTATTGAAGTTTTTTAAGGGATAGGAAGCCATTTTTTTAAAGGGTTCAACTTGTAAATTCGTTTTTTTATCTTGCTTCCTCGTCGTGAAGTACTAAATGTATGTTCAGATTTCCTAGGGGGGGGGGAAGGAAATTTAACACCCTGTAGTAGTAATTCAACTACTGCTACTACTACTGTTGCTGCCACTTCTACCACAACTTATCTAATCTACGGGCTTGATAACAGTATGTAACATTTCTTCACCTGTTGCAGAGCACTGGTTTATGATAGCGCACAGAAGTTAACTACTGGAGATGGAAGAGGAAAGAAGCTGTTAGTACTCAGATCTCAAGCTAGGATTCCAGAAATAGTTAGTATCCAAGAAATACAAATAAGAGCGATCGAACGAAAAAGTTAAACATACTAGACCTGAATCTCGCCCTGTTGGGAACCATGTTGGAATCATAGTTCGAGTAGACCGAATTTCACGTTATTTGACGTAATTAATGCGGGTAATGTTACGGAAAACTAAAGCAGTGCCTACACAAATCAAACAATAGTTGCGAAGCATTATTCTATAGAAGATATGCTTCAGTTATTATGGTTATATTGTTTATTCCTTGTCAATAGAACAACCTACAAAACAATGCAGGTATAATCTTTCCAGATTCCATGCATCTGAATGTAAGATAGCAAGAGTGTATATTCATTATTGCGGTTCTATTGTCGCGTTCATTGTGTGAATAGGTGGAAATAGTTTAGTGTTGGGATAATTTTATTTTCTTCCGCTGAAAGCAATAGTGTTACATTTGTTTTATATTTATTTTTTTACACATTCGTGTGTGTAAATTAATTGTGTGAGTAGTTTTACTGAAAAAGTGAAACACTATGTAAAAAATTTACAAAAAATACTTCGTGGGGAAAAAAGCAGCTGAGCACACGATGGTAGTGCATCAGTAATTCCATTTCTGTCTGTCGTATCTTGTACTGTGCTAGATGATTTGTTCAAACGTGAATTTAGTGTCTATTGTGTATGATTTATTAAACTTTAAAGCAATTATTCTTTTAATTATCAGTTTTTTGCCTTTTGGCATCAAATTTTACTGCAGTTTCACTTAGTTATTGGCACATTTAGTAGTATACTTGTGTTATTTGTGTGTACAGTTTTTGATACATTTAGCCTTGTACCTACAACCAGTGGCGTAGAGTGGGTCAATGGCGCCCGGGGCGGAATAATATTTTCCGTCCCTGTGACATTAAAAAAATATGTCAGTGATTGTGAAAGACAAAAATTAATTTGCCGCCCTCCCGATGATGCTGCCCGGGGCGGTCCGCACCTCTGCCTCGCCCCTCCTCGCTACGCCACTGCCTACAACAATTGAGTATATAAACTCCTCGGATGGATCAGGAAGAGAGAGAGACAGAGAGAAAAGAGTGTTGTGTGGTCGACGAATAATGCAACTGTTTCACACTATAAACAAAATTCAGCGCTAGCTATAACTAAACCGTCATCATTCATCATATATGGTTTTTTTGTAATCGATAAAAGTCGTATGGCGAACCAGCAAGTGTGGATTACTCAAGCTGCAGTGACAACCCCGCATACAGGCGAATTATGACAAAGGGTCATAATTAAATTATGCCCTGTTTAAATTAAAAAGAAGAAGCAGGATTCGACAGCCCTCTTATCAACTGAACAGACCTATTCAGGAGAGCTATCTCACTCCCTCCCGCAGCACTGGTAAGGAGCTAGAAAATGTGCTGTAAAACTATCGTTCTGCGCACCTGACCTGGTCAGAATACAGCGGCTGGCGGGTGCCCAAACATTGTTGTGATTATCAGATATATATTTATAGTAAAATCATTGGCCAGATACAAACGTGACATTGTAGCACTGAGCAAAAATGACTGTGTACTGTTTCCGTAGACAGTATGCGGGTCACTCGAAACATATTTCTGAAACCTGCGACAACGGATCATGAAGTGACTACAATCGTATTAATAAAAATGGGCGAATACGCCCCAATGTGGTGGTGAGTTACTTCAGGGTGGCGATAAAGAGGGGCATTTGAAGACACTGTGACGAAATACCTTTAAGGAACACTGAACACATCAGATTACTCACACATTTTGAAAGTACCTACTACTTTTTATGTATTATAAGGCAAAAGGTGCAATTATACTTACATTAATTGAACTCTATCTGAAACTTGGTCTCAATTAGGATAATTCTTCTTCTTCTTCTGCGTTCATTCTCAAACTCCAACTGGATCTAGCTGGATCATGGTCCTGCTAGATTTCCAGCAGGATGTAGTCCAGAAAATGGAAATGCGTTGTGTCGCCGTTTTATTTGCGCCAATGGCCCGACACATCCGTCTTCGGCGGGAATTAGGATAATTGAAACCGGTGAGAAGAATTATGGCAAGGTACTAACATAAGAACCAAATTGTGTTTACTACGAACATGTGTATTTCCTGTAGCGACATATGGATGTGAAGCATGGGCACTAAATAAAACAGTGGCCAAGAGAATAACATCATTTGAATTAAAGTGTTATAGCAGAGTTTTGAGAATACCATGGACAGCGAAGAAAACAAACCAGGAGGTGTTACGAACAATTAACGTCCAGGAAGGCTGGTTTCTGAACACCATATTAAAGAAAAAGCTAGTTTTTTTCGGTCATATTAAGAGACACGACGGCATGGAGAGAGTGTTAATGAAGGGGATGATAGATGGCAACAGGGGCAAAGGCCAACCAAGACGCCGTTGGACAAAAGACATTCAAGAATACCTGCGCATGTCACTGGAAGATGCAGGGCAACTTGCTCAAGACCGCGGAGAATTCAAGAGATCCTTAGGAAAGACTACGTTCTGTAAAGAATATGTCACTTGATGATGAGAAGCTTCCGTTAAAAAAATAATTTTTTAAAACTCCAAAAAAAAACACCGAAGATTTTTTATATTAGATTCTTTATTATAGGGTACACACCCACATTTTACGGAAGACTTATCTGCGTGCTTGGTTGGTCGGGGCGTTTACTATAAACTGTATACGAAAGGGGCCGATGGCTGGAGTTTCTTCGTCTTCAGCGTTCATTCTCAAACTCCCACCGAATCTCTCTTATAGCAGGACAATGATCCTGTTAAATCTCCAGCCGAAAGTAGTCCAAAAAAATGGAACTGCGCTGTGTCGACGTTTTATTTGCGCCACTGACCCAACACATCCGTCTTCGGTGGAGGAAAGAGCTAGATAAGCACTGGTATAAGTGTGTCGTAGTGCTTAGTGAGAAGACTGACTATATAAGCATGTCATCTGCTAGGTTTTTGCTATTGCATTTGTTATTGATCTGATGTGATAATGGGGAGACCTTCCGCATGTGGAAAATAAAGTATAATTGAGATGATACTTATACTTTAGTTAGAATCACGAAGGCCAGTTAAGACTGATGCAAAATAAATGTAAAGCTATTTGAAGAGAACCATCATAATGAAGAAGCACGCACCACATACATTCTTGCTTAAACGAAACTCAATAGCTCGGGACACAAGAAAACCGTTTATTTATTTCATCTATTGCAGCAGGAATTCAATTACGTTCTGACCTGCAATCTTATTCAAACAAGAGGAAGTTATAATTAAAGCACGTGTAAACGTATTCCAAGACCAGGCAACGCCGAAACGAGTGGGCGAAGAGATCACCTGAGATAAATGTAGATTGGACTGAATAAGCTCAGATAATGTACTCAACACTTGAACTGCAGTCATTGCCTTTCCTCCAACAGTATTCTCCACTGAATTACGGAAATGAAACTAACCAGTGGCTATAGAAAAAAAAATGACGTAACAGCTGCCAACTCGTGGATAACATGCATTTTTAAAAGATATATATGAATATCGGAGTAATCAATCTGTTGTAATATCACTAAAATAATCCACGCTTAACAACGTCATTAAGATCATGCACGCTTAACACCGTCACTAAAATCATCCACGCTTTGACATTGTCATTAAAATCACACACGCCTTGACATTGCCATTAGATCATCCACGCATAACATCATCTTTAAGATCCCTGAGGGGCGGGGGTCTACCGACCCCTACCAGGAGCGTCCACAGGTGGCGGATAGTGGAAAAGCCTCCAGAGACCAGCTGTGAATAAGTCTATGGGCAAATAAGCAGCCGCTGACCAAACCTGTGTTGTTGCCCATGAGGACGGGGTGGGATATCAGGCGGCGCTGATATCCTCACTGAAATACCCCATGTGTCCAGTGACTGACAACAACAAGCGAGTATGAGTCGCTATAAGCTCGGGTTAATGACCCCACTCCAGAAACGCGCCAAGGGGGGGGGGGATAGGTTGGGTGGGCAGGGTAGGGTTAGTGGGAAACACTTGTATAGGAAAGAACTTGTGTAAGATATAAATTTGTAAACTAAAGATAGAGGAATGGAGTCACCTTATAGTGGGTGACTTTAATGGCCATATACCAAGCTGGGGCTACGAGGATATTGATCAAAGAGGTGAAGTGATAGAAGACTTTATGATGGAAAATAAACTAATTCTAATAAACCAGCCAGGCGCTACACCAACATTTTACCCCAGAGCCTGGAAAAAGACTAGCTCACCAGTTCTTGCCATGGCAACAGATAGACACATTACAAGAACAGTAGAAAGTCAACTGGGAGGGAGTGACCATGTACCAGTCATCCTGCAAATCTCCAAAACAGAAAGTACAGGACAACATAGCATGTCCTCAAGCTGGAAATTCAAAAAAGCAAATTGGACCATCTTCAGGGAACAAACAGACCAGCTTTGCCAGAATATCACCCTCACAAACAACATAAACCACAACATCTCACAAATAAACAAAGTGATACTCCAATCAACACATAAGTCAATCCCAAGGAGCAGACGAAGAGAATACATACTTATTGGAGTGAGACTTTAGAAAAATTGCATAACGAGTTGAATGATGCAAGATATACAATGGAGCAACACTCTACAGCAGAAAACACAAAGAAACACAATGAAAACAAACACGTTCAATTAGCAGAAAACAACAGAGATTGAAAAGAGCTGGTATGAAAAGTCCAGCAGCCTAAACATGACAAAAACACAAGCAAACTATGGAACCTTACAAGAACTCTAAATGAAGAAACAAAGAATTCACACTACAATACTGTCATCAAAGAAGCGGGGAAATTCCACAGAGGAAAAATGGCAGCAAACATTTTAGATGGCTTCTATAAGGAAGACAGTACAACAACACTCATACGTATCAAAGAAGTCAAAAAAGAAATTAAAAGAAAACTGAAGTCAAAATCCAGAGCCATACATGAAGACACCCTTTACCATCTCAGAACTAAATGGTGCCATAGGAAAACTAAAAACACAAAAAGCCATAGGAAAAGATGGCATAACCAATGATGTTATCAGAAACCTAGGGCCAATCAGCAGAAACAAGCTCCTTACCATCTTCAACCAATCATGGAAAACTGGTAAAATTCGTGACGTATGGCGCCAAGCTGTCATTATCCCAATCGGTTAAAAAAAAAAGAAGAAAAAACCAGCAAGTCAAGCTACCGACCAGTCAGTAGAGCACTGAAGACCAGATCATATACCTAGCACAGGAAATCTTAAACGCTTTTCAAAAGAAGGAAAAAGTGCTGCAACATTTATGAATTGATCAAGATCTTCGATAAGGTGTGGAAAGATGGAGTCCTCTTCAAGCTTCTCCAAAACAAAATTGAAGGGAGAATGTTCAGCTGGATAAAAGATTTCCTCTGCTACAGCACTGCAAGAGTAAAAGTAGATGGTAAACTAAGCAAATTTGTTACTCTCCAACAGGGAGTACCTCAAGGAGGAATGATCTCTCCTATCCTCTTCCTAGTATTCATCAATGATATGGAAGATAAACTGCCACATCATATTTGAAATACCCTTCATGCAGATGACTTTGTTGCCTGAAGGGTGGCAGGAAACCTATCCACTGTGAAAAACAGAATGTAGATCGCACCTGACACCCTAAGTGAATGGGCATCTGACCGGGGAGTCCAAATCAACCTCTCCAAAACTATAACAACCATCTTCTCACATTCAAACCATCAAGAAAAAACTTAGCATCATCATTAATATCATCCACGCTTGACATCGTCATTAAAAAGCATCGATGCTCAACATAATTACTAAATCATCCATGCTTAAAATTGCCATTAAAATCATAATTAACACTATCACCACGATCATAGGTGGTGGTAGTGGTAATAATAACAGTAGTAGCGATGGTTTTATTAGTAGGTAGCATGCTATCAACATCTGATGCCATTCAGTTAGCTTTCTCCACAATTTTATTTCTTATATCTTATACCAGAATCTTTGTTATTCTGTCGTGTCACGCTAATTATATAATTTTATTTCATACTATCGTCATAAATCTCTCTTCTCTTGTCTTCAATCTTTTCCGTTATAACTGTGTTCTCTAAACCTCAATGTCTCATAATGTATTCAAAATGTAAAAAAATTGTTTCTTTCTAATAAGTGACCTCCGTTAGCATTTGACTATTTCACATCTCATTAGTTTATCTAGCTGTCCATGGCACTCTCAAAATTCTTCGATAGAAACACATTGCTCGTGTGGCAACCGGTGCTTAGACGTCTAGTTCAGGGTGCAAAGAATAGAGCAACTGTATTCTTGTCAGGCTTGTCTTTGGAGGCGACTTGGGAAGATGGGGGATAGACTGACAGCCTGTTACGTGTGAAAAATTATTGTCACTGCGTGTCTTTTCTCACTTTTTTACTGTTGTCTTCTATCAATAGCTTCTCATGGAAGACGAAGATATGCTGGCCAGTGGACATTGCATCTTTGTCCTCTTGTGTGGCAGATTCTTAGATGACAGGAAATGCAGGATATGCGTGCTATCACTGCGGAGGAGTCAACAAATCTGACAGAAGAATGAGATAGTCGGTCAAGAAAAGTGTACTTACACAACTGACAGGACGTGAAGATCCTGGGATACTGGCGTACTGAAATGCGCGAGCACACGGGCGGGCGGCTTATATATTTGAGTTTAATGGGTACCTCACTGTCTGGTATATTATCCCATAAATGGATATTATCTTATTTAATTTATGGACACCAATACATTGTTTCTGACATAATATTCAGAATAAAACCAAGAACTGTATCTACCCGAGCATATAAAATAGAATGGTTAAATGCGTGAGTGATAACCTAGAAGAAATGTGGTCCATGGTTGTGGTTGGACAACTGCTCCATAAAGCTCGAATTTGACCGTAGCACATGATGCTTTACTCGAGCAAGTTCTGTATTCAAGCAGACACTAATCCAAGGTTTGGTAAACAATACTCTATGCCCGTTAGTTTACATCAGGCATATGTCATCACGAGTAAGACGTACCTGCTGTGTCTACAGAAGCCTGGCTTTATTGTTGATATGTTGTTCTAAGTTGATTTCTCTTTGTTATAGCTATTCTAAGATGCCTTATTGTTTTTCTTTGTTTCTGGCTGATTATGACCACTTGAGCCGTGCCGATTTTATGGGAATGCTCATCAAAGAACTCTCCAAGTAAGATGAAACTCGTACACATGCGCCTATCAGCACATTTATATTATCGGTTTCATATACTGTAACACACCGCACACGCGATAGTATATTTATCTCTTCTACATACGTTTATTGGTGTTAAGTGTAATTGAATTTCTTCGAATTATTCCATTATTCGCTTAGATTTATTGTTATTTGAATAATTTACTTTAAATAATTTGTGCATCTAGTTTACAAATAGCCTCGATATTTGCGCCTTTTGTAACTATCATCATCTTCCAGTAATAACTACATATCTCACATTCGAATAACAATCGTTCTGGAATTTCACGATGTGATTGGATAGTAGTTGAATCCCCCTCCTCCTCCCAGAATATTTACTAGTTTTATTTAGCAGTACATGATATTTCTGATCACCCCCCCTCCCAATTAACTAGTCAATTGTGTTTCATGCCGTCTGTAGAAAAAAGGTCTATCTCATAGACTATTGTATCACGTAATATTGTTGTTCTAGAAGTAGATGCGCATCGGTCCAGTAACACATTTAACTTTCAACTAATACGCAATGGCTGTTTGCTATGGGTGATCGAAGTCTTGTCCAAACGCCACCACCGACAATGAGAGGTGGGGTTCTGGAACCGCTGGAGCCAGTTGGTCGGGACAATTGCTTGCCCCTTCAGGCTGTCATCGTTAAGAACGGTAAAATCTTCATTGATAGCATAGACTCTCTCGATAATGGTGCTAATGACGAAAACAGACAAATTGAAGATGAGATAGATCGTCTGACTGGTGGTGACGATGATGATTATATCGATAGTAGTAAGTTTTCCCAGGAAGCATTTGATTCCTTTATGCGCGCCAACGATAGTGATGACGATATTGGAGATATTATGATTTATAATCAGCTTCAACAGCAAAATGATGAGGCTGACAACGTGAATGGCGAGATAGAATTTGAGCCCCAGAACTATATCAAATACGAGTACCACACGGATCCACCGTTTGAGAACTCCGATTTGGTAGGTTGTCATTTCCAGAACGGAGCATCGTATACAGTTAACGTACAAGATAGCGTTTCTACTAGTCGGAGTTCATTGACCAACAGTGGACGTCAGGGTTGTGATGGAGCATCGCACTCCACAAAGATGGCGGGATATCACCGGCGGAGAGATAGTCTTAATCTGGAGGAGTATTCGACGTTTGACGAGGACGTGGATAGACTATTAAGCGAGGACTTGGATACATCATGGCGATATGTACCATTGTATCCAGACAATTATTATAGGTAAGTACACTTTATCCTATCTGCATAGAATAGATTTATCAGTATATATATATACTCATTTCTGCAATTATTCTTTCACTTGTTCACCTCCACTCCACTCTATGCTTGCTAATATTTTATGTGATCACTTTTATTTTTCGTATACTGTTTCTACTATAATGATCGTGTATTTTGTATATAAACAAGTCATCGTGGTTTATAATAACAATATATGAACTTATTCGTCTTGAAAGACGGTCTGAAGTAAGCTTCCATCATTTGGAGTTGAAGTGGTACATGCGTGGCAGGACTACTCATGACAAAATCTACTGATCCAAGAGGAATTTTTCTGCCAAAGAAGACGTAAGGGAATGTCACGTCGCTGGGTTGTTACTCATTACGCCTCCGCCTTCGTTCTTCCACTCTGCTCATTATTGAATTCTCAGAAGTCCTAACATCATTATGCATGCTAGTTCTCCATGCGATCTTCCTCTTAGTTTTTCCCATATTTTGGGCGGGATGACATAGGCATGTTTTGCTGAAATACTTGTGTCGCAGCATTGGTCTGCCTCTTTTTCTTGCACTATGCGATAGCTCCCCATATAGCAGTTGTTTTGGAAGGCGAATGATATGTGGCCGTACCATATGAGTCTTCTATGATCAACAGTGAACATTATTATTGTTGGAACTTTGGCTATTTGGAGGAGCTCGGTGTTGGTAGTTTTGTCTTGCTACCTGATGTTCAGAATTTTACGGAGACAGTGTAAGTAGAATCTTTATTCTTGCCTCGAGTAAAGTGTCCATGTTTCAGATCCATAGAGAAGGACACTAATTCGGGCCCATGTTTCAGATCCATAGAGAAAGACACTGAATTGGGAACTTATTTCTTTCCCACGTGTTAGTGTTGCAATGATCCCGAAACCCAGATAGTTAAAATTTTGTACCGATTGAAGTTGCAGATTGTTCAGTGTGATGGTCGGTGATGTGGGTGCGTTTTGGCAGAGGACCAATGTTTTATTGATTTTACTGATTGCGAGAACAGGCCGCAGGCCATTGCCAATATATTAATTAGTTCTTGTAGAATCATTTCATTATGAGCAACTAGTAGAGCTGCAACATAGGCGTAGAGCAACTATCTGAGAATAATCTAGTTGTCTTAGTTTTCGCTTTCAGACGGGCCAGGCTAAACATAGAACGAGTAAACTCGTGCTAATGATAATAATTATACTATTAATAATAAACGCTCATTCAACAGGCATTACACTAAGCTGAAAGCTGAAGTCTCATGGGTATGAAAGAAAGCTCAGAAAAACTTGCGCATGCGGTTTCGTCTGTGGGTCTCACCAACTAGACAAACAACCCATGCAACAAAAAACATTAGTAGATGACATACCTTTATAGTGAGGTTATCTTCTTATAGAAGCTTCATGGCACGTCATCTATACAATCCCGTAGTCGTAACCTTCGATAACAGTTACCATGTTGTTCCGACAGGCCGACGTTGTGCTTGAACTAGTTATGGGTACGGCGTGGGTGGTCAGAACAACAAAGAAATCTGCCGCAAGGGTCAGAGTTGTGCCCTGATGTCGAAGCCTGTTTCGGCGGCATTATACTCGAAACACCATCGAGCCGGATGGCTGCTGGAACAGAGAGCGGAGCACTTACGTGCTGTGAGGCCAGTTTCTAATCAAGAATCAGAAAAACTGTCCTACTGCACATAGGAAGTAAGAGCTAATCGCTCGCAATTCCTGGAATTCTCAAACAGATAAACAACAATAATAATATAGTAATAATGGTATTAAGATTATTAGTAGTGATGGCTGAGGTAGATGGTAGTGGAGGGTTGTAGTCTTCTTCTCGTTCGCAGTTTAATATGACTACACAGCAAGTCCGGTTTTCGTGATAAATGCTGCTGTATTTGAACGCTACCCAATGCTCTCATACAGCTTTCTGTGAATGTCTGTCTCTGTGGGCCAGTGCTCCTATCTCAACTGGTTTAGTGATATGCAATCTTGCAGGATATGTTCCGCGGTCTGTGCTGCCTGCAACATTGACATATAGGTGATGGAACCAGTCTTAGTTGATTTAATTGGTGCACAGTCTAGTGCTTCGTGTCCTCGTGCGTAAGATGATAATAACTTGCTCAGGTCTCGAGATAGTGATAGTTGTATTTGGGGTGGTCGACTTTCCTAATAGGTAGGTAGTTAGTAGTTGTGACAACAGCAACTGTGGTAGCAGTAGATGCAACGATGCCAGTAGTAATGTAATATCACAGAACCGGATGTGTCATGTCGGTGGCAGAAATAAAACGGTAACACAACTCATTTCTGGATTACATCTTGACCACATGAAAGATCCAACTGCATACCCTATTCATGACATAGCAACCATCCCATAATTTATTGGCTATAGTGATTTTATAGGCAATATAAATACTTTAATAAATTGCCATTGCGTTCTGAACGATGCACACAAGTGCCTACAGCGGTGTTTAAATCTGGTACCTGTTCCATTCAAGACTTATCTGCGCCACGAAGCTGAAAAATATTAGAAATAAATAATAGTGGTAGGGAAGGTGGTGTTGACGGCAGGGAGAAGAATGACGGTTACGATGACGACGAGGAGGAGGGCGAGAACAAAAGTCTCAATTACCATAATAATAATAGTAATTTTTATGTATAGTTGTATTTCTAGGCACCATTTATACACTTTATTAACGTTGACAGGGCTAAGTGAAGCGGCTATACGGAGTGTCCAAACCCCCCTACCATGTTCATTCTTCTTCTTCTTCTGCGTTCGTTCTCAAACTCCTGCTGTTAGCAGGCTGTAGTCTGGAGAACGGAATGCGTTGTGTCATGATTCACAGCATTTCTGCGCCTTTCGTCCTGACACATCCGACTTCAGCCTTGGCTTTGGTGTCACTGACCCTATATGGGATGGGACAGCCAACTCCATCCCATAACCTACTTAGTCGCCTTTTACGACATGAGTGGAAGGTAAACAGTGTTGCTATTCTTTGGTCCCCTTTCGAGCCTCGGAAACACACGGGCGACCATGTTGATGACCGTCGAGACTACTTCTCTTGTAACTTCTCAATTATAATCCTCCATCATTCTTATCCTTCTTATCGCCCCCTCACCACACCTCATGTTTGAGATGTCAACATCGTATCCCGCGGCATACTCACTCATCACACAAACACCATCTTCCAATTCTTTCCTTCCTATCGTCGCCTCCAGGCCCGTAGTGTTAACAGTTTGCATATGTTCGTAAGTAAAGTATTATGCTTGATTTTCCTGACACACTGACGTCTGTTTTTCCTCTCTGGCAGAAGTGAACGGTAAGAAACAAACACATCATGCAGAGTTATGTTTTCTCGTCTGATTGAACCCACGTGGTGTTTTATTGTCACGAGTTTCACATGCACAAATAAGTTCAGGTTTATGTTGTTAGCATATCTCCTGTTAGGTGGTGTTGTGTGATGGCGTACATAACACTTGTAAACCCTATAACTCTGTTAGATGTACGGTATAATGTAGAGCTGTGTTTAGTCTGTAGGCTGTATCACATGTAGACCAACAGCTCGGCGTACAGCAAGTAACGGTGGAAATAGCAGTCTGCCTATATGTTACTCTCGGTCCCACACCCAACCTCTTTATCTATGCTACTCCTATAAGTTTTTTGTTTTTTTACACAATAAATTAAATTTAAAAAAACAACATTCCTGCAAATAAATAGCGGTGCCACGTGAGCGTTTTTGTGGGAAAATCAAATATCGCGCCATCACAAATGTTATATGATGTCAGCTTTCACTTTCTTTCTCTCCCAATTTCCTAGTTAAGGAATGAACTTTATACGAGTACATCTGGATTTCCAAGTTAAGGAATGAACATTATAGGAGTATATCTGGATATCCTATTTGAGGAATGAATATTATATGAGAATATCTGGATTTCCTAGTAAAGTATAGAATAGATCCCCTATAACCTGTTACACCTCCTTTCAACATACGATTCGGGTCTTGTGGTTATATCAGGCAGGTTGGATTTTTTATCTAATCATGTCATTCTTATAAATTGCTCGTTGTCTCGGTGAGCGTTCACCTGGCGTTGTGTCTTGTCAGCTTTGCAATAACAATCGCCGTACATCGACTTTGTAATAACAATATCAATCGACATGGTAATAATATTAGTGACTGTCTATCGCGTGCAATGATATTATTTTTATTTATTTACAAACCAACTGCTCGTACAGCTTTAATCAACGTTCGAGCCTCACGTTACACAGTTCATAATCTCACACCAGGTTACAAGGTTCATCAACCCATACCAGGTTATATCTTTCATGACCTCGCACCAGATTACATGTTTCATTATCTCACAAACCAGGTTACATGGTTCATTATCTCACAAACCAGGTTACATGGTTCATTATCTCACAAACCAGGTTACATGGTTCATTATCTCACACACCAGATTAGGTAGTTCATTATCTCACGCACCAGGTTACGTAGTTCATTATCTCACACACCAGGTTACGTAGTTCATTATCTCACACACCAGGTTACGTAGTTCATTATCTCACACACCAGGTTACGTGGTTCATTATCTCACACACCAGGTTACGTAGTTCATTATCTCACACACCAGGTTACGTAGTTCATTATCTCACACACCAGGTTACGTGGTTCATTATCTCACACACCAGGTTACTTGGTTCATAATCTCACACACCAGGTTACATGGTTCATAATCTCACAAACCAGGTTACGTAGTTCATAATCTCACAAACCAGGTTACTTGGTTCATTATCTTCCACCTTCTCACAATTAAACTGCACATTCCAGTTTTTATGGCACAAGGCAGGTGGATGGGAGTAATCGACAAAACATTGTCTTACTGGCAGACTTAATGCTCGTGGTTTCTTGTAGAAAGTCTATTTCCACATTAAAAAACCGTACAAAACACCGCAGTAACGATATACGCTTGCGAGCGAAGAAGTAACTATGTTTTAATGTAGTTTTTAGTGAACAGATCAGGTAAACAGACGTAAAGGGCAGTGTTAGAGCCATATCATTTCATAGCTTCAGTTTTTATGATTGAAATATAACTTTTATGAATCATTTAACACTGGTATCCTGCTTAGTGTTCTGTACTATAATGTCAGGTTATCACTGGAGTTTGCGTAGCACATTACGTGCGTTGTATCCAGTCACCGATTAGTATGATTCTATCCACGTCCATATGGCAACCGAAACCTGAACTTCTAGTTCAGAGTTCAAAGAATAAGTTCATTATCTTTTTACCAGTCATATCGTAGAAGGAAACTAAGGAAATTTGGAAGGTTTGGTGGTCTGATCTGGGTTGGGTTGGACTGGGTTGGATTCGGTGCTGATTCAGCAGTCCTTGCCTTTTGACCTAATGCCATTTTGTGTTATATTCATGTATTTGGGAGTGTGTTTTTGGGGAGTTCCATGTATCTGATCTTGGAGGAAGGAGAATTTTTGGACTTTCAAAAAAGTTGGTGGTTGACAGTTTCGCAAGGAGGCATGCACAGCCGACACCCTGGAGTAAATTGTGGTTCTATTCTGTTCAGGTGATTAAGGAGGTTGACAACCTGCCACCTATGAAAAATCATCAGCATTGCATGTGTTATTCTGTATTTTACTTTGTCAGATGGCACCCGTGGATGACGGAGATAAACGCCAGAGGACATTGCACTTTTGTTCTTTTGTCGCAGATTTATATGTGGCGTGGAATTCTTGGTGTGGCATCATTATACATGAGTCAACGTATCAGGCAGAAGAATGACGAATTAGGTGGCCCATATGTAATTGCTGAGCTTATTCCAGGACTTGAGGAACCTGTCTTCTTCTTCTCGTTCGCAGTTTGACATGTCTACACAACAAGTCCTGTTTTCTTAATGAATGCTGCTGTATTTGAAAGATCCTCAGTGCTTCTTTCTGTGGATATCCATCTAAATCAAGTGCCTTGCCGAATGGCGTAAGCGATCATGCTTCTCCACAACTTTGTCTATTGTTTTGTTAATAATTTACGTTGGTGACTTCTTTTTGTGCCACATTGACAACCCATTCAGAAATTTCTCTGTTTGTCTTCCTCTGTCTCTTCTCCCCTTGATCTTTCCGGTGATTACTAAATGTTCAAGTATTACTTTTCTTATCTCATGCCCTAAATATCTTTGATTGTCTGATTGTCTGTTTCTAATTTTCGCTATAATTTTTCGTTTTACTTCAACATCTCTGGGAATGTCTACATTAGTTTTCTTGACTGTCCATGGAATTTTCATCATTCTTCTTAAAACTTACATCTCAGTTGCCTCCAGCTTATCTTGGGCACTTTGTCTAATGTCCATGCTTTGCTTCCATAAAGAAGGATTGGCTC
This sequence comes from Meghimatium bilineatum, assembly GCA_034231615.1. Taxonomy (NCBI): domain Eukaryota; kingdom Metazoa; phylum Mollusca; class Gastropoda; order Stylommatophora; family Philomycidae; genus Meghimatium; species Meghimatium bilineatum. The sequence continues at coordinate 69,957,842 of CM067322.1, read as the reverse complement.
AATATAATATCATAGCACTCGAACTAGAGTACCGTACTGAAATATTTTCATTTGGGCACTAAACATGCATTCATAAACCTCCTTAACGACTAAGCCTTTGAGACAAAAGGCATAAAATCCGGGTGTCACCTCGGTTATTCAACTGAGGACGATCTATGCTTTTGTCAGAGAGACTATGGGTTGCTAATAGCTACCTCTCACAGTTAATGTGATTATTTCATCATCCCACGACCTTCCAGTAGAAAAATTGGTTTCCTAACTTTCTTAGTAACAACTTGAACAGTTGAAGCTAGTATCGTATTATGGCTGTCGTTGCGTGATCTTCGTTTAGAGGGGATGCTCATGATGATGATGATGAATTACCAATGGAATGAGCAAGGTGGTGAGTTTCTAATGGGATGCTCATGGTGATGCGTTCCGAATGGGATGAGCATGGTAGTGAGTTCCCAATGGGATGAACAAAGTGGTGAGTTTCTAATGGGAGACTCATGGTGGTGAGTTCACAGTGGAAAGAGCAAGGTGGTGAGTTTCTAATGGGATAAGCATGGCAGTAAGTTCACAATTGGCTGAACAAGGTGGTGAGTTCCAATGGGATGAGCAAGGTGGGGGGTTCACAATGAGATGAGCAAGGGATGGGTTTCTAATAGTATGAGCATGGCAGTAAGTTCACAATTGGCTGAACAAGGTGGTGAGTTCCAATGGGATGAGCAAGGTGGTGAGTTCCAATGGGATGAGCAAGGTGGTGAGTTCCAATGGGATGAGCAAGGTGGTGAGTTCCAATGGGATGAGCAAGGTGGTGAGTTCCAATGGGATGAGCAAGGTGGGGAGTTCACAATGGGATGAGCAAGGTGGTGAGTTCCAATGGGATGAGCAAGGTGGTGAGTTCCAATGGGATGAGCAAGGTGGTGAGTTCCAATGGGATGAGCAAGGTGGTGAGTTCCAATGGGATGAGCAAGGTGGTGAGTTCCAATGGGATGAGCAAGGTGGTGAGCTCTCAATGGAAAGAGCAAGGTGGTTAGTTCTTAGTGGGGTGAGCATGGCTCTCGTGCAATAAAAATTATATCACTTCCTGTATTTTCATAAATTATTCGGTCTGAAACGTTGGGATCAGTCGTCATACTCCCTCCCTCCCACCTCTTCTTTAAAATATAACTAAATTGACAGAGGGATTGGAAACTGGGCACAAGACAGTCCCTAAAGATGTAATCTATGTGCTTAAAGATTGTTTGCAAAGATGCAAAAAGATATCAAACAACTGTTCTGTTTTTTTATGGGATAGCGATTCAAGAGCCTATAATCATATCGATTATAGAAGCTCCAGGACTCTTTGAAATGCACAGCTTCCATACGAAACCTCAGAGTTTATCGCTCATTTCAGATATAACTTTACACTTAATAGGATCTGCTAGTGGCTAGTTGTGACATCGAATAGTTTTCCCCGATTCAGGAATTTTGACGAATGAAGTCTAAGACCTTCGACGCGAATAACTGCGCCAGCGCTGACACAATGCTCGAAACAACTCAATTTTAGATGAATCTGTGAAAAAAGTTGCAAATATAGCACCATAATTTTACTTTCCATTCTTTAAGCTCTGTAAGATTCTATATGTGTCTGTAAGGGCGATATCTTTTATTTACATTTCACTGAATAAAATATCGTTTAATTATATCTTTAATAGTATTTTTGTACACAATTACGTTGTTTTTTCAATTTTGTGCCTAACATTTGGCCATAACCAGTTCTATCTGGAAACCCTATAATATATAGCCATATTTCTTCTGTTCATAGGTTTACTCTCATTCTTGTCCATCTGCTCACATAGTCTGTTTTGTGATTAGTTCCTTCGGCTCATAAGTTCTCCATCTGCTCACATAGTCTGTTTTGTGATTAGTTCCTTCGGCTCATAAGTTCTCCATGTGCTCTCCCCCTCATTCAATATTTACCATATGGAGACGAGCAGATTATCGACGTTAGAGAAAAGTCAAACTAAGCGTGGAAAAAAGTGTCGCTCGAAGCTATGCTATGACTTCAGTGTGGTATTAAAAATATCAGACTGTTTACAGAAAATCTAGTAGTAAATACAGTTAGTTGAAAAAATATAGTGTACACTAGCTGGAAAAATGTTGGTAATCATTGACACTTATTGAAGCTTAGCGAAGCAGTAGGCTGACTCCGCAACGATTTGTTATGTTAACCTTCAGAGCGACGTCGTATCTAGTACAATGTCAGTAGTATACGTTTTGTTCAACAGAAGAATGACCACAGAATGAGAAAACTCGGACCGCAGTCTTAGATAAGTTTAGTAAGAATCAGCATCATTGAACCTGCATGTATACATACAAGGATTCGTCTATCTATCCATACACCCATCCATAATCATCTACTCACTGTTTTTTAAAAAAATGTTTCAACCAACTGTGTCTATGACGTGACAAATAAATACGGTACTATAGCACATCTATAAATTAGTGATTTGCAGATATGCTTTGATTTCCGTGAACTCCAGCATGTCTAGGCCAGAAAATGCACATGGCAACCAAATACAAGCTATAGATTCTACACTGACATCAACCGTTTTTAATCTTCTGAAACATGACTGAAAACCAAATATAACTTCTGCCTTAGTCCAATGAGTATTAAATATCCATTGGATGGCTGCAGTCATTGATCTTGGGAAAATATAGTACCAAACAACCAGTTGTCCATGATATACGCTGTGAAAACAAGCCTGTAGGTAGATAAAGGGGGGGGGGGGGGGCGGTGGCGGTTGAAACTCACCATCCGCTTACCAAATCGAAACATGACTTCTAGTACCAGGAACTTACCCAAAATATGGGTCAAAAGAGCCAACTCCCTCCTCCTACCCTTTAGCAGTTTTTCACAAAAATACTAAAACATTTTTCATCAAATAAGAGGATCTGACACACAAAGACGCTCAAACCCCCCTCCCCTCTCGAAGGGAAACGTATCTAGGGTCCCGTGTGAATATGGTCATGATATAATGTTCATTGTCAACCTCACTTACTCCTGCATTTATCAATAAACATTGTCAACCTCACAACCTCACTTACTCCTGCATTTATCAATAAACATTGTCAACCTCACAACCTCACTTACTCCTGCATTTATCAATAAACATTGTCAACCTCACAACCTCACTTACTCCTGCATTTATCAATAAACATTGTCAACCTCACAACCTCACTTACTCCTGCATTTATCAATAAACATTGTCAACCTCACAACCTCACTTACGCCTGCATTTATCAATAAACATTGTCAACCTCACAACCTCACTTACTCCTGCATTTATCAATAAACATTGTCAACCTCACACCCTCTCTTACTCCTGCATTTATCAATAAACATTGTCAACCTCACAACCTCACTTACTCCTGCATTTAGCAATAAGCAATGTCATCATCACATCCTCTCATGTTATTACATTCATCAATAAGCACATTGTTATACCAATGCATCACACACTTGAAATCTTCTAGTATAATCATACGTTTGTTACTGTTTAGTGGCTGTTTCCACATCACCTTCACTTTACTATAACAAGTGTGAAATTACTTCCAATTCTGGTTTAACGACACGCAACAGGTGATCTGTCCACTTGACAGATAACACTCACTGCAGGAATGTATTCTCCCCCCCCCCCCCACCGCCTACGGTTATAGCTGTAGTCTATATATATATGTATTTGAAAGAAATGTTTACCTTGTTTGATCTATGAACCACCAGGGTCGTAGATAAGTCTTCGGCTAATGGGCGGGGTTTGCCTTAAAAAGTTTTCCTCATTTTCGTGGGTAATTGTTCAGTTTTGCCATATTTGTGGCCCTTTTTGGGCGGGGGGGGATTTAAACAAAGGAGATATAACCGCTTTTTTAACATGCTTCTGTGTATCCAATCTCATGTTCTGACTTTCGGGGGGAGGGGGGGGAGGGAGGTGATCCTCCAATCATAACAAATATTTCAGATGTTCTTGAAACAACTTTAACCCATTCTACTTAAACGCACTATAGAGACAGACACACACCTGACGATAAATCTTTTCATATTGAAGGCCAGGTAAACACAGCACTGCCTGTTGCAGTGGTAGAAAGGTGTGGTATAGGATCATAAAACCAACTCGCGAAAGCGTGGTCGTAATTTCAACCTTAATTTTTAATAGTTAAAAACAATACATGATACTCTTCAGTGCTATTATCGACTGTGAACTGTGTCCGATATGGTTCCTATATACATACACCGCAATTATTGCGATACGTCAGCTGAGCGAAAAGACTTGAATAAACCAACAACTAAATGTTGAATGGACCAACTAAACATCGCCTTCATCGACCAAGAAAAGACATTAAACAAAAACACTTGTGGAAAATGTTCGATACTATGGAATAAAATACATTGACTATTACTAGACAGCATAAGAGCTTTATATAAAAACTGCCAAAACTACTGAGGGCACAACAGATCCATTTGAAATGACCCACTGTTTTTCGTAACATACACAGACAGGATAACAAAAGAAGCAAACACAAGAAACGAAACCACCCCTGCAGAGAAACCAAATGATCACTGAACGAACTGCTATTTGCAGATGATCAAAGTTTAATATACGAAACTTAATTGGGAATGACAGCAACACACAAACCTGCTGCATACAACATGAAACTAAACACATTCAAAACAGAGAGTATGAAGTTGAGCAGAGCATCAGGCCAGTTAAATGTGTCTGTCAATGATAACAAAAACTAAAGCATGTTTCAGAGTTCAAAAATTTAGGAAACATTTAAAGAGGATGACAATTCTATAGAGAGATTGTAACAAGATGTCAGAAAGTCATTTCTGTGACTTACCAGTTCTCGCTAATACTCAAAACAACCATCAATCTGCATGGCTACAAATCGAGAAATGGTAAATAGTATTTTTATACCAACTCTGTGTTGCCAATGTCAAACATTGCTCGTGATAAAGACTAGCGAAAAAAGATCACAGTATGTGAAATAAGATGTTTGAGGAAGCTATAAATGTCACCAGAAGAGACCAACGTAGTAATGAATATGTCAGAAAATACCATCTCATGTCAAGACTGCGTCGAGAGACAGCAAATTAGCGATTTTTGGCAGCGAATGTAACCACCGCAACCAGCCTTTCGGGCATACAACAGCAGAAGTTGGGGTTAAAACACGAGAAAGACCTAGGACAATATGAGTTTAGGCAAAGAAACCTTAAAGAGACACAGGCTAACCATGGCAATGAGATCCAAATGGCCAAAAATAGACAACGCGAATTCCTCCCTCCCACGACGCATAACATCACAAGTGGAAATGATCATAGATAGATTGATAGACAGGCAGGCAGGCAGACAGAATGAAATTATTTTGACATTATTTGATCTTCAACGGTCTCTTAGTGTCAACTGTGTACATTCTCTATTACCATGACGTTATACAAATGCAGAATATAGAAGGAATGTAGTCATTGAAATGCAGAATATAGAAGGAATGTAGTCATTGAAATGCAGAATATAGAAGGAATGTAGTCATTGAAATGCAGAATATAGAAGGAATGTAGTCATAGAAATGCAGAATATAGAAGGAATGTAGTCATAGAAATGCAGAATATAGAAGGAATGTAGTCATTGAAATGCATAATATAGAAGGAATGTAGTCATTGAAATGCAGAATATAGAAGGAATGTAGTCATTGAAATGCAGAATATAGAAGGAATGTGGTCATAGAAATGCAGAATATAGAAGGAATGTGGTCATTGAAAGAGCACAAGGATACTCCATATGGTACTTGGATAAAAGTTTTCCCACCATAGCCGCCTAATGAAAGAAAGATTTCAGAATATGTCACGATTGCTTAAAAGAAGTAGATTAATACACCAGGCCAAGTATCTAAGTTATCGGGTCTTCCAGAGACAGTAGTACCTCTTTCTTAACCAGTACACTCCGCATGGGAAACACAGACATACCTACCAATGACCATCAAAATAACAATAACAGGTGTGTATGAATGGGGTTGAACAGCGGAATAATCTATAGAAAAGAGTAGCAGTTATCAACTTCCTAGATGACACTTACCCATGTGATCTATGGATCGGAGTGTATACGGATGGATCAGCACAGAATACAGTAAGAAATGGAGAAAGTGGTATTTACTTGGAATATCCAGATAACTCTGCTGATATTATATATATATATACCAACGGGAAATTTCTACAACAAATATGACGCTGAAGTCAAAGCTATTTGTGCAACTGCAGAAAAACATTTAATATTGGATAAGACCTCACTCCCTAGTGTAATACTTACACATGCAAAATGAATACTAGAGGCACTGCAATTCAATAAATTAGCAGAGTTAATGAATGTAATTATGCAATGAGATAGAATTCATTGCAGTATGATTCTACACTGATGTTGCACTGTGGACAATTAGCAGAGTTAATGAATGTAATGTCCACAGTGCAACATCAGTGTAGAATCATACTGCAATGAATTCTATCTCATTGTGGGATAGCAGGAAATGAGAGAGCTGATAAAGTGGTCAAAGAAGGTTCTAATATGCAACAACCTGATGGCATATCACTTTTAAGCCACATAGGAAAAATCTTTAGCAAAATACTAGAGAGAAGGATGCGCGCATATATAGAAAAACTGCTCAACAACACACAAATGGGCTTTCGGAAAAATAAAAACTATACAGATGCAATCTTCGCCCTCAAACAACTTTCAGAAAGAGAGATATAACATAACCAAGACTTATATTTGGCTTTCGTGGACGAAAAGACAGATTTTGACAGAGTGGATAGAGCAGAACTATGAATAACACTACATCCATATTGAGTACGCAAACACCTTATAAGCCCATGTAAGAACATATACGCCAATAGTCAATGATCAGTAAGAACGAGCACAGGTACATCCGACAATTTCCAAATTCACTCGGGAGTGAGAAAGGGATGTGTATTATTCCCCCTATTGATCACAAGATATATAGATCACATCTGCAAAGTAGCAAAGATAAACGAAGAAAACAATCTGAAGGATAACGAACTACTATTTGCAGATGACCAAGCACTAGTGGCATGCATCATCAGAAGAGGAAATAAAAAGACAAATAGATATATCACTTCAAACACACCATGCATTGAAGATAAATATAGAAATGACCGAAGTAATAAAGATAGGAAGAACAGAAAGAAACACCAATATATATATATATATATATATATATTACAATATATTGTGTTACAATATATATATATATATATATGTATATGTGTGTGTGTATATATATGTGTGTGTGTATATATATATATATGTGTGTGTATATATATGTGTGTGTGTGTGTATATATGTGTGTGTGTGTGTGTGTATATATGTGTGTGTGTGTGTATATATATATATATGTGTGTGTGTGTGTATATATATGTGTGTGTGTGTGTGTATATATATATATGTGTGTGTGTGTGTATATATATATATATGTGTGTGTGTGTGTATATATATATATATGTGTGTGTGTGTATATATATATATGTGTGTGTGTGTATATATATATATGTGTGTGTGTGTATATATATATATGTGTGTGTGTGTGTGTATATATATATATGTGTGTGTGTGTATATATATATATGTGTGTGTGTGTGTATATATATGTGTGTGTATATATGTGTGTGTATATATATGTATATGTATATATATATATATATATATATATATATAAGGGAAACAACACACTTAATCAGGTGACATAATTCATATACTTAGGAGGTAATATAACAACAGACGACAAGAGCAGCAAAGAAATACACAACAGATGTAGTAAAGCATACCAAGCCCTAGGGCAAACAACACCAATCTTCAAAAACAAAAATGTAGATTTAAACACTAAAATAACATTATTCAAAAAGATTATTATGCCAGTGCTGTGCTACCAACGCCAAACATGAACAGTGACAGCACAAGATAAACGTAAACTTGTGACGGCTGAAATGGCATGCTTACGCAGAATCCTAGGAAAATCTCTAAGAAAGAGAGTGAGAAATGAAGACATTAGACAAAAAACCGACACCACTCCAATCTTGGAATATATTAATAGACAACAGATCAAATGGTTTGCACACACCAGCACACTACTATCAGACAACATACCACAGCAAGCAATGCTACACAGATACAGTGAAGGCAGATCTAGAGGCCGACCACGAAAATGATGGACCATCGAAATAAAAGAGGAAACACATTCCACAATATACTCAACACAAAAGAGGACCGTTTCCAGAAAACCCTTCTACCCCTAACGATGAAAGGCAACAAAGCGTTTAGCGAATAGATAGAACAACCTGATGCACCAACCTGCTATCACCAAATAAGTCATAATTCTCTTACGTGTTTCATGGGTCGATAAGGGTGTACTGATCAGTAATTATGTCGTAAGAGGCGATTAAGGAGGCTTGGCGTTGTTGATGTGTTGACAAAATAAAAAAATATCGCAGCTTTAGAGAAACATTGGACATTGGAAATAAAAGATTCATTGGTCGTATTTCCTGGGGATCGAAATAAACAAAACAAACAAACTAAATCAATGTAGAGCCATAACACATTCATGATATAATATTAGCGATGATAAAGAGTCGAGCGATTAGAGATTATACCTATACTCTGTTCATTCTAAGAATGAAGTGGGTCAGTGATTACGATTGGTTGTTGGACGCAGAACGCATTAATCGATTGTTAAGTGCCCAATAATATTGTTTTTAAATTTTGTTTTTAAAAAATGTTGAAATATTGATTTTAATTGTTTTTAAATGTTTTAAATAGTATTATTTTTGCATGTCATTAGCTGTTTAAAAATTACTTGTTGTCGCGGAGTAATATGGGGGTGTATTTTGACCCACTTCATTCTGAAAGTGAACAGTTTTTTTATAGTTAAACACCCGTTAGTGGAACTACAAACTATTTGTCTCCCTATGGGTTTTCCTGCAGTGCCGTAATGTATTTAGAAGTAATTATACAAATGGAGGCTTTATAAGCTTACAGTTAGAAGGTGGTTTTCTTAACTTATTGTTTTATTGGCTTGCAGGAGATGAGATATAAGATACAGTGTTCGCCGAGTTCAAGAAAAGCTAGCTAGAAGAAGATCAAAATACTCTTATGCTACTGCCCATCTGTGAAAGCTTTCACATGTATAGCATCCTCTAATAGAGATTATATATACCTTTATTATTCTAAACATTTGCTGCCTTACATTATTGATTGACTGTCCCACATTCAAATGTCCTCACTTTCGTATGCAATGACCCACATATTTCAGCCAAGGACATAATACAGAAAGTTTATGAATCGCGCAGACGAGGACACATCCGGCATAAAGTTCCACATTATGTGTATTATAAGAGCAGAGAACTTCTTGTTCTGTGGAAGCATCTTTTAATTTTCTCAGTAGATATTTCCTTTTCTTTGTGTCTCGTCATTTTTGTATTTTTTTTTATAATTTTAAGGTTTCCTTCTGTTTCCTTTCCTTCTATTTAGTCTTTTTCAATTGCTTGTCTTTTCCTTTGCTTAAAACTCAATTTGCTTAAATGTTTTCCCTTTGATTGATGATGATGAAATAATCCCTTTAGCTGTGAGCTGGTAGCTCTTGACAGCCTTTTCTAACAAAATCACAGGTTCTTCTCAGTTGTGTAACTGAGGCGACACAGGGATCCATGTAAGGCTGTCTCAAAGGCATGGTTATGTAAGGGGGGAGATGGCGGGATTGTGAATGCATATTTAGTTCCCGAAGGGAGAAATTTTAGTGGCCGGTATCTCATGATTACCACGTCCTGACAGGAGCATGGGACACAGTTATGGACCAGTTTTGTCATCATTCTTCAGTCAGATTTGTTGACCCATCAGCAGAAGCTTCTAGCAATCCCCGTCACCTACAAGTCTGCCAAAAACCAGAAATCAGTAAATGTTCGCGGACTTGCATCTCTTCGTCATCCATGAGGATGCTTTCTTGCAAAAATAAGAAATCGAGACAGATGTGACGATGATTTTTGTCACAGGTAACATGTTGTCAGCTTATTCCTCAAACTTTCTTTAGACACCTCGTACGGCATGCCTAGAAAGAAGACAGTGATCCTATTCTTTGCACCCTGAATTAGAAGTCCAGACTCCGGTTTCTACACGGGCGTATCCACTTTGGTTAAAAGTATTTCCCGTTTGTTTAAAAATAATTTCCTTTTGTTTAAAAGTATTTTCATTTTGTGTAAAAGTATTTTCCTTTGCCGCAAAGGTATTTTCGTCTGCCTTTTCCTTTTGTTTAATAGTCTATTCCTTTTGTTTAAAGGTGTTTTCCTTATTTGCTTAAATTTTTCCTTGTTCTTAAAAGTATTTTATTATTGCTTAAAAGACGTTCTCCTACGTAAGCGCCCTGTTTTTATTTTACGTAAATTTGTCATTATAAACTGTCTAACATTATAGTTATTAGGCGTGCGCTCTGAATTGTAGTGTTACAGTCCACTGTGAATACAATATCATTGAGATAATTGCAGAAAAAAATGTGGACAACAGCATAGATCTTTCTTCTTCGTCATTATCGACTTTTAAAGGCCTTTCAATTTATGAACAGAGATGATCTGATCAGAATTTGTTGGTTTTCGAATTCATGAACAGAGATATCTGATCAGAATATTTTAAAAATTGACCGTGTCCTACTGAAATAAATTCAGTCCGTGATTACAGGGCGTGAAAGGAAAAGTGCAGTATGATGGTTGAACTTTGGAGATTAGTTGTAGGAAAAAAACACGTGTGTGCTCCAGCTTCAAACCGGTGTGAACATTTTTGCTATTGTGCTACAGCATTCTTTGACAAATGTTCAGGTGTCTGCTTGAACACTGGGTCTGATGGGAAAACTGTTTAATCTAGCCTCATTTGATAGATTAAAAAAACCAGAGAAGGGTTCTTACAATGGCTCATGAGGCTTAGCATATTGACTTCATTGTACTCGGGTAACTCAATACTTACTATCTCAACGAAGCGGCACGTAACTCCGTATCTCCGATAGTCCACGTTATAACAAAGACGTCTATTCTACATTACTGTATGAATCAGAAACATGAATAATTAACAAGTAACTGCAAAACAGGAATTGATGTCTTGGAAATGTGGATATATAGAATAACTAAAAGGAAAACCCGGCGTAGCCCTGGTAAGAAAAAGAAAAAAAAACCCCACATTTTTGTCGATTTTTTCACCTTGATTAGATTAAGAATACAAAAGTTATATCCAGTTACTCCCCTACATACAGTAGGTCTATGTGATTTGAAGGAGTACATTTAAAATTAAAAAAAAAAAGAGTAGACGCAAATTATTATTCAGATACGCCAAATACTTTCATCTGTGTAGGCCTACAGTTATAAAAATTGAATATAAAACATTAAACAAACGTCAGGCTCTGGAAAGAAAACAAAAATAGTAAACAAAAGGACTCGTGCTGCTATCAACTGAGCTAACCGAGACAGTCTGGTGACCAGGTCAGTTCCCATCCTTGCTGTCTTTACCTCCCCAAACCATGTGTGAGCTGCTCATTTGCAGCTGAGACAAATGGAGGAGTGGTCGCGTCAAGAGAGAAATCACAACCTGGATTTTTTATTTGTCCGGACGTGGTTTCTAACCCGGTACGCTGTAACCCGATGATAGCAAGCAAGTTCACTATCAACTAGGCTACCGAACTCCCATAAAACTGAGTAAACGTCGATTTAAAGCAATATTAGTTTCTACCTTTTAATGATTCTATTTCCGTGCATTTCTTGTTCAGCAGCTTTCTTGTGCTACTTTGCATTTCTCTTTTATTTCCTTATGTATTTTCTGATATTTCTCATCTTGTGTTAAATTTTTCTTCTGGTACTCATCGGCTTGTATATTTCTTTAGTCATCAATAATTGCATTTGTATGTTTTACTTTTGGAATTATCTCTTTAGATGTTTAATTTATGGAATGTTTTAGCATGTCTCATTGATCTTCAAGGTTCTGAATCTTTGCAATTACATTGTATCTATTCTGTACAATTATGTTGTATCTTTCTTTGATGTCATCATCTGATTTCAATAATTTGGTCTTCTTCAATAATTTCATATTTCCTGGTGATCGTTTGATCTTCTTTAATCTTATACAAAATTTCTCCACCAGTAGTATATGATCACTGTTGCAGTCAGCATATGGCTTTGTTTACATATATCTAATGCTGTTTCTGTCTTTTAGAGACTAGAATGTAATCAATTTGATTCTGTGTATTTCTCCTGGGCTAATCCATGTACACAGCCTTCTTGGATGTTGCTTCAACCATGTATTCCCTATTATTAAATTATGTACTTGTGTCCACTCTTATCAATAAGCCACCTATTTCGTTCTTAACCCATAAACTAAATCTTCCAGTCACATCCTTTATCTCTGTATCACCTGCTTTTGCCGTAAAGTTCTCAATCACTATAGTTACTTCATGATTCTTAAACTGTTTCATTGCAATTTCTAATTCTCCATATAAACGTTCGATGTTTTCCTCTGAACTGTTTGATGTTGATGCATAGACTAGTACAATGTTAATATCCAATGATTTTCCTGTTTCTGTGTCTAATAATATGCCTACACCTCTCTCGTGTTTTTGCCCACCTGAGTTTATGACTTTAAATTTATCTGATTGTATCTCTCCTGCCCTAGTCCATCTCATTTCACTCATTCTTAAGATATTTACGTTATTTCTTTCCATTTCTTGTTTGGTCTTGTCTATTTTATCAATCAGTGCTAACGATCTGACGTTCCACGTTGAAATATTAACACTAAATACTGTAGGCCTACTTCTGTGTGTCGCCATGACTTTCTTCTTGGGAGAATAATGTGGTAGTTTCCCGTTGATTTCCACATCCATATGGGGGATATCCATTTATATCCGCTACCTTCAACAATACTTTATGTCGGGATAAATTGGTGCCCCGCCCTGCCCAGTTGCAGAGCTACCACTTATACCTGTCAAGATATACAGAAATAGGTAGATGTGTTACCAAAATAAAACATAAAACAACCTAACAACGAGATAGTCTGTCCCTGTATCTCTTTGTTAGGTTAAGTATTTGGCGTACAAATTAGCGCCATGTTGACACCGGGAGTTTCGAGACAACATTACTACATAAGCAAATTGATGTCATACCAGAGAAAAGAACGCAAGGTTACAGGGTGTCTAAAATCAAAGATAGGGCAGGTGTTCATGTGAAAAGAACATATGGTACAGAGATGGTCAGAGTATATCAAATAACTTATTATGACAATAGACCCGAGATAAACATACATGATAACGGCGAGAGTCCATGAATACTCAAGACGTACGGGAATTGAACCAGTCCTCCGCAGAAGACGGATATGTCGGGCCATTGGCGCAAATAAAACGGCGACACAACACATTTCCATTCTCTGGACTAAATCCTGCTGGAAATCTAGTAGGACAATTGTCCTGCTACAAGAGAGATCTGGTGGAATGAACGCTGAAGAAGAAGAAGAAGAAGAAGAAGAAGAAGAACCAGTCCGTTCAACGGCACTAAATCGCCTAGCAATTCTCGTACACGGGCTTTTCCGTACTTGACTAACGTTAGAATAACGTTATTTATATATAATATGTATCGGCATCTACTTTATTTTTGTGCTCGATTGCTTTCTATTGTTTCTTTTACTAGCACATATATTTCTTCTACTTTCATCATTCTTATTATAGTCACATGATATATCCCCTTTATATACACAGTATTCTGCATTGTGGCTTTAATGAGGTTCAAGACCACAATAAATTCCATTGATGAGCTGAGTATCCAGTGGGGATAATTGTGTAGGAGGAAGTATAATGTCAAATCGTATCCAATCAAGCTTTACAAAGGCTTGCTGCAATTCCGTAAACATCATCACATATTGCGTGTCATGTAGAGTCCTGATACAACATTGTTGAACGAGGCGATATTTGTCAAATGTCAATGTTATAATCTATTGTTAATTTTGAACAATAAGATTGCTTTTCATCATTAGTTATGCTGATATTGAAGCCGATGTAGCTCAGTGGTTAGTGCACTGGCTTCATAGTCGTGGGGTTCATCTTAGTCTTTTAAGTTTGATCACAAACTACTGCATGTAGGACGGACAACGGAATGAGTTGTATGGTTATCATCTTCGTTGCGATATGTACCATCCGACAGGATATATATCATTCCACAGCATGACTTGTGTGTCTAGTTTACCTTCTGAAGGGACAGCCAACCCCCACCACCTAACTTCATTAGTTTTCTTTTATGACATACGAGGCAGGTCAGTGTGACTATTCTCGGTCTCCTGCACCACATGATCTGATGAAGAATCGTTATGGATTCTTAATGCCAGGATGCTAAACTATTCAATATCTGTTGTCCTCTGTATCTCTTTCCTTCAGTTGTGCCCGTTGTTACTGTGTTCCCGATACCCCTTATCTCATAACGTGAATGACATTATGTCACAGATACTAGACACGGAACAGTCAATTATGTGTACGTAAACATATACAAACACACATTCGTTGAACTGCTGGTCTTTTGTCATATTAAATATCTAGTATATTCCATCTCTGACACTTTCTCAACCTCTATGTTATGTTATGTTATGTTCCTCCAGGGCCATAGGCGGCACATAGGGCAGAAACCGTAGCTTTCCATTTCTGTCTTTGTGTTGCCAGGCCTTTCAATTCTTTGGTGTTGTTTAGGTTCATTGACATGCCTTCTCTATTAATGGTTCTTCGTAGAGTTTCTCTAGGTCTCCCTCTTCGTCTTACTCCGGGTGGCACCCAATATAGTGACTGATGGGAAATTCATAGGCTGTTCATTCTGAGAACATGGCCGATGTAAGCCCAACGCCTTTGTCTAATGAAGGAAGATATATAGGTTTGTTTGCTTTCCTCTCTTATAGTAGTGTTAGATTTAAAGTTACTCCACTTAAAATTCAGAATGGTACGTAGGCATTTGTTTTCAAAGGAGTCTAGTCATCTGTGGCTTTTGTGGCTTTCCAACTTTCGCATCCATATGATAGAATAGGGATGATGTTGGAGTTAAACAAACTGCGTTTTGTGGTGTTTCTTAGTGTGTTTGACGTCCAGATGTTACGTAGTTTATTGAAAGCACCCGCTGCAAGGGCAATACAGTGTAAACTTTCTTTTGATGAGTCTCCATTCAGTGCTAGATTGGTGCCTAAATATATAAAATTGTTGAACATTTTGAATTTTTATGTTGTCGTTCGACGACAACCTGCTGTGTTATATTTTTGACACAACATATTTCCTTAACCTCTATATTGTCTTATGTTTTTGACACCGCACATTTCCTCAACTTCTTTATTGTCTTATATTTTTGACATCGCACATTTTCTCAACTTCTGCGTTGTCTTGTGGCATCGTACATTTTCGCAACTTCTGTGTTGTCTTATGTTTTTTGACACCGAACAATTCCTTAACCTCTGTTTTCTCTTATATTTTTAACACCGCATATTATTTCAACTTCTGAGTTTTCATATATTTTTGACACCGCACATTTTCTCAACCTCTGTGTTTTCATATATTTTTGACACCGCACATTTCCTCAATGTCATTCTTATCAATATGACTTCACACATTTTCTTTGTCTCTCTCACCCTTGTGACATCACACACTTTCTCAATATCTTTCTATATTATCTTTTTGTGACCTCATACATTTTATCACTCTCAACTTTTCGACACCACACACTTTCTCAATATATCTCATCTTTTTCACCTCACAGTTTCTCAATCTCTCTGCAATTCCATCTCTTGGACCTTTATTTTATCACATATCTTCGACCTCCCACACATTTTCACGTGTTTTATTTTCCCATTTCTGCAGAGTTTATTCAGAGACTGCCTTTCTAATCTAACTTTTTGTGTATAGATGATACATGCTCGTTTTTTCTTGATTCTGGCTGCTTGCCGGCTTGCACATGTGCACACTATTTTGAGACCGTCTAAAGCAGTGTTTCCCAACGTGGAGCCCACGCCCCACAGGGGGACAATTTGATTGTTCAGGAGGGAAATTCGAACAAGCTGTAATTTGGCTTCATTTAGGAAGTAATTCAATTTTTTAAATATAAAAAGTATCTATATGTTACATAGGGGGGGGGGGGATATCAGAACTTTAGAAAGACTTAGGTGGGGCATGGTAAAAAAAAAGTTGGGAAACACTGGTCTAAACTCATTCAAATACTAATTGCTTGAGGATACTGCTCAACCATCTGGTTTAATTCACTGCTCCCTCCGTCAGTCCAAAAGAAAAAAAATAACAGGAAAAGCACTTCACAAATTTATCATGGGACTACGTAATACCTCCGTTAATAATTAGAGACAGCAGCAGAATTATCTCCATGCTTCCCGTCGGCCTGTGATCTGCGTACGTTAGACATGTGTAATTATTCGGGTTAATTTGATATGCGGATGGGGTCGAGTCTACCCTATGCAATGTGAGTGCCTAATTAGACCATTTTGATTGGGGCTCTAGAGTAACATGCGAGTTCTGTATTCTGGAGAGCAAGTAGTGAGCACATTTCATTGGAAATTGAGCAGGTCTCAGGGGAAATGTTCCAGTTAGGGAGCCTATTCTGATTGAGTTTCGCTATATCTACCAATTGTTTTACGTTGTACAAGACTGACATTTGGACACCATGCTCTTTTTATGTTTAAGAACGTGTTTCAAAAAATAAAATAAAAAAAATGAGTAAAATAGGTTCTCAAAATGTTGGAAATAGCAGAACCAAGGACGTAGGTCTTACTCATGATAATAAGCTACATACGAAATGTTAGTTTAGTAAAGTGTATGGGATATATTGAAGTCATCTGTCAAGTGTGTCGCTTAAGTGGAAGTATTACGCCAGAACATTTAAAACATGGTTGTTTTTTTGTTAAACAATGAAAACATACAAGGTAACAAATCGACAACACACTACGAGTAAAGAACGGCGCTGTCCACAATCACATAACATAGTTAATTGGTTATGTACCAATTTCCTATTGATACTCTCTACATTCTGACAAGCACTAGATAGCAATAAGTAGATATGCAGTTTTATAAATGAATTTAAATGCACAAAATCGACTTTTCTGATAAAATGCCTATCAATGCAGGGACAAACAAGCGGAAAGTAATGCTGCAGTATCTAATTTAATACTTTAATAATTTAATAATTTAATTATCCGATTTTAAAATGTTTTTTTTGCACTAACGTGATGAAGACCTTTTGGGCGAATTGTAGATTTGATACATTTTTGTTTCATTATGAAATTGCATTTAAGCCTTTTTTATTGTTCATGTGTCAAATGATATGCAGTTTTACTGCAGTCTCTATTACAATCAGTTTTTGAATATTTTATCCTTGCAACAGTATTATCAGATTTCAGTTTCTGTGAAGGTAAACTAGGTTAGCCATTGCTAATGATGGTACATTGCAACATGTGCACATAAATGAAAGCTTTAACTACAGTGAGACAAGACTTTAACGGGATTCTTGTTTATAACAATTTCCACCATTACCAGGTTAGTTATCTATTGTCTATCCCCTAGTGAATGATAGTTGATCGTATTAAAACTTGCCATTAAGCGTAGGGGTGGGAGCTTAAGCTGTCGTTCCAAGGCCAGATATGTCGCCGTGGTTGCATTTAGGCCATGTTTGTTCAAGGCTAGTCTACCTTTGGATTTACGCCCGGATTTTCTTTTGTTCTTCTTCTTCTGCGTTCGTTCTCAAACTCCTACAGATCAGCAGGATGTAGTCCGGAGAACGGAAAGAGTTGTGCCCTGATTTACAGCATTGCTGTGATATCTGCGCCTTTCGGCCTGATACATCTGACTTCAGCATGGCTTTCGGTCACTGACCCTATATGGGATGGCGCAGCCAACTCCATCCCACAACCTCCGTAGTCGCCTCGCACGACATGCATGGAAGGTAAAGAGTGTTGCTATTCTTTGCTCCCCTTTCGGGCCCCGACAACACACTGGTGATTATTTTGTTATATGTCCTTATTGGTATTTAGTTTGGATTCAAGGAATCAAGATATATTTGATCAAGTAAACTAATACTATCACACAGATGAAATATATTCAGCTATTTATCTACTGACTGCATGTTTTCGTATATTATCTTAATTTTAATCTGGAACTGCACCTGTATGGTGTTAGTCTTCTTGGAGTGCGATCAAGTCTGGAAAAAGTTTCAAAATAGATATGTCAATGCAAGATGACAAAATAGTTGTATGCAGCAAGTCTGAAGAGAATCAACATAATCATATATTTGAGTACCTTGTAGCAGCAGATGGAAGATGTATTGCATATATCAGTTAGTTAAGGTTTTTGCAAGCCAACATTTCACAATATTGAGAACATCGTATGCAATATATCAACTCACTCCTGTTGAAGGGGTCGAAATGGGAGCAAAAAAAAATAACGACAATGATTCCTGCCAAGCATGTTTTAAGAAGCGACTAAGAAATTTCGGTACGGAGGTGGTTGTGTATTCCCATATAGGGTGAATGTGACGCAGAAACCGTGCTGAAGTCTAATGTATCAGACCGAAAGGCAGATATTGCATCTAATATGTAAACAACCGCCCGTGTGTTGCCGGGGCCCGAAAGGGGGGCAAAGAATAGCAACACTGTTTACCTTCCGCGCATGTCGTAATAGGCGACTAAGGATGTTATGGGATGGAGTTGTCCCATTCCATATAGGGTCAGTGACCCAAGGCCATGCTGAGGTCGGATGTGTCAGGTCGAAAGGCGCATATATCGCATCAATGCTGTAAATCATGACACAACGCATTCCGTTCTCCGGACTACAACCTGCTAATCTGCAGGAGTTTGAGAACGAACGCAGAATAAGAAGATATGTAAACAACGAGGCACCGCATTATTTCCGTTTTAATGGCGCCAATACTATTAATTGACCAAACACTTTATCTCTTGTTACATATTATTTTACGGTCACTACTTAACCTGTATACCCCTTACCGTCTTCCCATTTTATTGCATCTCGTTTACACTACTTTGAATCCCCTCCCCTCAAGTGAATCTTGGTGAGTATAGTGTCCGATTGTACAGATCACAGGAATGATGTGGTGATTGTCCATATCACACAGATGGCACAAAGCTTCAATGGAAATAGTGAGTCAGTAGTGTATTAACCTGCAGCAGTCATAATATTTTACTCTATCAGCCATTGTGCCGCAGGGCATTGATTTAACATGGGGATTTATCCAGTCAGTTATATTCAAGGGAAAATTTGCAGGTGTCTCCGTGAGTCAGTGTTCAATAAACACAAATCTATGAAAGCTATGACATGTCTGACCGATTGTTCTGATATTAATGTTTACCCGACTTCCAACGGGTACCTTTTAACCGACATTTTCGTATTATATTGTAACAACTGTGATACAGAAAAAAAAAGTTTTATAACTGCACATACACGTGTGTTGCTGGAGGCTTAAATGGGAGTAAGAAATAGTCAGACTCAAATCTTCCATGCAAGTCTCGTTGCTAATGTGTTGTGTTTATAAATATTGGTAACACATAAACCTTTTCTCCATTTATCTTGGTATTTAGCATGTGTTACCCGAGCCATCACATTTCCAGTATCGAGTTGTTTTCCAACACTGAAGGTTTATTCGAAGAAGTGGTAGTTGCTCCTGGTTTCATCTGCAGAGTACTTTTCGACTAACAAGTCATCATCAGGATGAAAGACAACATAAACGCAGAATATTTTACGTATTTATTGTCTTCTTCTCATTCGCAGTTTGACAGGTCTACACAGCTAGTCCGGTTTTCTTAATAAAATGCTGCTGTATTTGAAAGCTCATCTGTGCTACCATACAGTTTTCTGTGGATATCCGTCTCTATAGGTCAGTGTTCCTCCTCTAACTTTAGTATAATGCAGTCTTACAGGATATATTCCGCGGACTGTGCTCCCTGTTCACATGGACACAGCCGTGATCGAGCCAGTCTTAGTCTTTTTAAGTTGCTGCTTAGTCTATTGTGTCCTGTTCTGATGCAGAAGATGGTAGCCTGCTCTGCCTGTCAAGATAGTGATAGTTGTCTTTTGGATGGTCGATTTTCCTAATAGTTTTGATGAAGGGTCCTCTTTTCTTGATATGGGACTTATTGTTATGTGTTTCTCCATTTTTTGCCAGCATATCTGCCTCTTCATTTCTTGGTATGCCACCGTGGAATGGTATCCACTGTAGTACTACCCTTTTTTGATGCTCACTTCTCGTATGGTTTCCTTCATGTCTGACAGTCTATCTCTGTCAAGCTCTTGTAGAACAGACATTGCATCAGTAAGAAAGACCATCTGTTGGCAGTGGCTTGTATCTTTAATAATTTCTGCAGCAATGCTTAGGGTCTGTACTTCTGCAAAGTAGTTGAAGCAGAAGATTCCAGTTGGTGAACATGTGAATTCATTGAGTTGTTCTGAATATTTTATGTAAACTCTAGCACCTCCATTCTTCACTTCTCTGTTTGCAGATCCATCAGTATATATATCCACGTGTATCCACACATTTAGGGGTACATATCTTCAATCATGTTGCATACTATTTTTTTAAAGAGAGTATTACGTTCTCTTATAGTGCAGTTGTTGTTTCTGTTGGCCCTGATAGTGTAATTTTGACATTGATTCCAGGGAATTGGGAAAAATATTGGTGTTATTTCTTTTCTTATGTCTGGTAGTTCATAATTGTATTCTCTGTTTAGTTTTTTGTGATCGGTGAATACAAGTGAATCTCTTCAGCCTTTCACTCAGCCTTTCACTAACTGGGCCATCAAATCTGGTCTTCATTGGGTGTGCTGGTGTACTCTTGTACTTTTATGCATGGATCACGATTTTCATGTCCCGCCTGTGTGGTAAAGAGGTAATGGCTTCAATTTTTCCCCCATGTCATTTATGGAAGAGGCATTCCTGGCACCTGTGGTAATGCGCAGTGCTTTATTTTGTACATTGTGCAGAGCATGCAGATGGGAATTGGCTGCTGAAGTTCACGCTGTTGATACATATTCTTGTAGTGGTCGTCTAATTTAATTTGTATATACCTTCTTTGAAGTTGCTTTATTTATCCCCCCCCCCCCAGCTTGTTCCTACCAATTTCCTCAAAATAGCACGTTTCATTCTTGCCGTTGCTTCTATTTTCTCAATATGAGGCCTCCTCCATGTCAATGTCATATCTAGTGTGGTGTCCAGGTACACCGACTCCTCTGCCTATGCTGCTATGTTGTCCGCTGCCCTTTGCATTTTCTTGTTCGTGATCTTTAGATGTTACTCTACACACCTCACCACCAAGTCATCAGCACACATGGCAGCTCTTACACCTTGTTGCAGCTCGCAGAGTAGATCTTTTATAAGCACAAGAAACAGAGTTGGAGACAGTACTGACCGTGAGGAACTCCATATTTTAGGCACTTTTTTGCTGTTGTGATAGCCCCTGTTGACTGCTTCCGATTGTATAGAAAGTATCGTATTCACTTATACATATTACCCCTGATTACATTTCTTTGCAGTTTTACTAATATTCCATCTTTCTATACATTGTCAAAAGCTTTTTTGCAGATCTATCCATAATGTGAAAACTTTCTCTTTTTTTTTTGAAATTCATCTTCAATGATCTGGCGTAAGAATGTTATTTGGTCTTCTGTGCTATTATACGCTCTAAATTCATCTAGCTCTAGCACCAATAGCTTCTCTGCTTCTAGGTACCGTTTCAATCATCGGTGGACCATCCTTTCCATTGTGTTGCAGAGACAACTAGTTAAGCATATTATTCTGTACTTTTAGGCTTCTGTTTGCCCTTAGGACACGTGAGTGCTTCTCTCCGTGGTTGTGGTAATTTGCCTGTACCCCAACTGTAGTTGTATATTTGTAGTAATTTATACATTACTGCATGTCCTAGGTTCTTAAACATTTCATTAGTAGTTCTGTCTTATCCTGGTGATTTTCTATCCTTTAATTTTCTTATAGATCCTTTTAGTTCTTCTAACGTGAATGGTTTAAAAATGACATCAGGTGTTTGTGTTGTTCTTACTATTGTTTATTTCTTGATGAATGTTTCGTTGTCTGCACTCATTGATGGTAATGGTACTTTATTTTCTATAGGATTCTACAAACATGTCTGCTGCTTGCTTGGAAATGTAGAGTTTACCTGTATCTTCCAGTTAAATTGATTCTCGCTGATTCTCTGTGTTCTTATCTTTTCTTTAGTGAACTTCCATTTGGTCTTTTTTAGTGCGATGTGGCTCTGTTGGGATGTTTGCATCTTTGCCATATTACTGTTTCAGCCAGTTCTTCCTATAGATTTTGGAGTGTTTTGGTCCAATATGGTAGATAATTCTTCCTCACTCCTCTAGGTACTGTCTCCTCAGCTGCCTGAAGTATTCCTTTATTACACTGCCTGCCTGACAATTGTGTTAGTATCTCTCTCTGCTTGTTTCTTATATGTCTCTTGTGAGTATGTTTGCTCTATGTCTATACAGAGTGTTTGTAAACTCTCACTACACTTTGTATGGAAAAAACATTTCAAAAACCGACGTGCATGACGTCATCACAGAATGTGGTCCACAGTCCATTTTGAAGCAATATGCAGTTAACGGCTGTCGTCTGCTGAAGTAATTATTTGCACGCAAAACAGAATGGTGTTATCAGCGAAAAAATACTTTTTTTTGGGTTAAACAAATGTTTAGAAATGGCGGTCGATACACACGGATGGTTGTTAAAAGATTTTTAACAAGATTTCCTGATAAACAACCTCCTCATCGCTCTCCAGCTTCCCCAAAAGAGCGCTTGACCATAGCAGTGACTATTGTAACTGTATTAATGAATATTTTTTTTGTATTCTCTGGTGCCGTCATGTGACGTCGTTTTAAAAATGTGTTCTACTTACAAGGTGTAGTGAGACTTTAGAAACACTCTGTATATGTACTATAGAGCGTTCATTAATAGTTTGTCATGGATATTATCTATTATCTCGGTAATTAATGAGCGTATAGGCGTAATATTTTGCATGAGTGTATAATTTCATAACCACGTTAAAGATTTATGATTAATTATCTAGATTGAACGGATTAATCGCAGCAGTCGCTACTAATTTCGTTTTTAAGGTAGCAATACTTGTTTGTTGATATCCATAAAAGTAGATGGTTTTACGGTAGAAATTATCATATATTATGTCAAAAAGGGGAATTGAGTGTTTTATTGGTGTTTTTCTCTCAACTCTTCATTGCCTGTTAGGCAAAGTATAAATATAGTTGCAAATTAAAAGTACGATAAAAGAAGACGTCATCAGTGATTGAATTATATTGCTGTGAAATGCCTATCGTGCGCACCAAATACCTCAATCTTGGAACGGACATTAATTGTTTCATGCGTGCGACATTTAGTTAACGTTTTTTTATAGAGATTTCCTAGTTATATCTTAAAATAATAGCTAAACTCCAGTTTCCTCGAAGGTGTATCTCATATTTTGGACATGTGTGCAGATATGATTCCTTGTCAAAAAACAATATTGAAGGAAACCGTCGAAGTAGGTAGAAGCAGAGAAGGGCAAATAAAGACATAGATAGACAACATCAAGGAATGGACAGGACACAATTTCCCGCACTTATCTGCATCGTTGAAATCGCTGGAGGATTGTGTGCTGAAGCATCAAATGTGGTACCATTACGACTCTGACAGGTTGCGGCTTTATTGATTGATTGATCTCATAATCGATGTGTTTTTATTATGGTGTCATTTACAAATCTACCAGTAATCGAGACTAACGTGCTGAGATGGATGGTCATATATTTAGAGGGTAGATAGAGAAAACTCACATAATTAGATAGAACCTTCTGTCTGGTTATGGACAATGCTTCCTACCACAATGTTGCAACATGTGGAGTTTAGATCTCTACATCCTCATCAGGAGGTGATTAAAAATATGGCTTAGAGAAGAACATATTCCATTTACTGAAATTCACACGAAATAAGAGTTACTGGTGTTGGTAAAGAATACACACACAGCAAATACTTTCCACATTGATACAATTATAGAGGAGCATGACCATAGATGTCTAAGATTACCACTGTACCATTCACAGTTAAATCCAATGTAATTTGTTTGGGCTAAAATTAAGGGAGCAGTGGCAAAGGAAAAATAAAACCATCAAACTTAATGATGTTCAGAAAATTGCATATTATATGCTCTCCACCATGGACAAAGAATTCTGGATAAAATGTGAAGACCATTTATTGAAAGAAGAATATTGGCAGAAAGATAAGTTACTCTTCATTCAACCAACTACAATTATCGATCATTACGATTCATCGGATTATGAATAGAAAAATAAATATTATTAGAAACAAGGCCACGGGAAGACCGAGAAGAAAAATTATTTAGATAACATCAATATAGTAGTGAACATATGAAATCAACACAGAGGAAGTGACACATATATCATATGTAAAGACAAATGAGATATATTATATACCCTTGCTGGATAACATTACCATATTGACAATC
This sequence comes from Meghimatium bilineatum, assembly GCA_034231615.1. Taxonomy (NCBI): domain Eukaryota; kingdom Metazoa; phylum Mollusca; class Gastropoda; order Stylommatophora; family Philomycidae; genus Meghimatium; species Meghimatium bilineatum. The sequence continues at coordinate 69,933,241 of CM067322.1, read as the reverse complement.
GTTAAATGTAGTAAGCTTTAGTCATTGGATGATAAATGAAGTGATTAATAAAACAATCTCGGAGATCAAAGTAGAAGGTGCAAGGAGAAGAGGTAACAGAGAGATAATATTAAAGGCTGAACATTTTTAAATTTCTCCACATTCTAACAGGACATCAGAAAATTTTTAGATCTTAAGATTTCAGAATGCCAGCACTAGTACTTATAATGTTCATATTAGGACGAAGATGATGATCACTATGGTAAGTACAGTGTGTTAGTGTTGAGCAGATAGTATGTCTATTGATATCAACAAACATTAACGTTGAACATATATCCTACCGAAGATGGATGTGTCGGGCAATTGGCGCAAATAAAATGGCGACACAATATATTTCTATTTTCTGGACTACATTCTGTTGGAAATCTAGTTGTATCATTGTCCTGCTACAAGAGAGATCCAGTGGATGTTTGAGAATGAACGTTGAAGAAGAAGAAGACCACATGTTATATCTATTGACATCATCAGAGTTAAGTAAAGAGATAGCACAATAATCTATTTTTCTTGGTTACAGTATGTTACCAACAGATTTTTCATACATCGAATACTTGATCTGCACTGGCTTGAGAAAATTACAACCAGCTTAAAGAACAGGGGAGACTCAGGTAGAACAGGAAATCATAAGACGGAAATGTGAGTAAATGGCTCATCACATACCACGGAAGCTCCTGAAATAAGGAAATCACTCTTATGGAATCCCCAAGGATCAAGAATATTACGCAGGTCAGGAAACATGCGGAGAAGAGGTATGGTATGGAGGTTGATATTTGCAGAACAGGAAACAACTTGAGATCCTGCGAAAATTGCACAAGATTGTTTTACTGGTAGAGTGTTGGCTGATTGCGTATGCACCTGTCTGTGATGACTGAAAATGTCATACTAAAGTAATTTTAACCTTATATTTATTTGTTCCAGTGTGTCAGTAATTGCGTATCTTTATGATATTTTCTTCCTATCGTCATATGATGATTATAATCTTTTCTTTATTTTTTCCTGTTTTTCATAGTTTTCTAAGTTTATATTTGTCTCAGATCTTTCTGGGAATTTTCATTATATTAAAGAATCCATTTTCTTCACAGATTTATATCAGCATTCCCCGTCATTAGTTTTGCTATTTCTCACAATCTGTAGCATCGTTATTGTTTTGTTTGACTATCTCCCATAATTATCAGCACTGCTGCACATTTGTTGACTGTACGATTTGTTGAAACTCTTCAAAATATTATGCCATGCCAGTGGTTCTTAAAACTTTACAGTGGACCCTTTTAAATACACTTCCATCGACTGTTCCAAGAAATATTATTATTTGAAAATAATAATATTTATAACAGAAATAATGTTTTATTTATTTATTGCAGCTGTATGAATTAACGATTTACGAGCCATTGGCTTTTACCTGCTATGTGCAGTGGGGTGTTTTCTCCTGAGTTTTATTTCATACCCAGAAGATTAAATCAGTGGTATGCAATGCAGTGAGAAACCTCCTACTTATAGGGATTAAGTTATAGGTGTTTATCGCTTTCTACCTTTCCTTAATATACAGAGTTGGAGCAGTGGCGTACCGATGGTGGTGCGTGGGCTGCGGCCGCACCGGGCATCAAGACTTGAGGGGCATCAAAATGCCCCTCAAAATAATGAAAACTTTGAAATGGGGCTTAAGTGCCTTTGCCGTGCCAAAGTTGATACCCCACACCGTTAAAAAATAACATTTCTCCTTGTTAAGCCAATTTATTTGGCAATTAGGTAATAGCACATTTTTGGCACATTATTATAAAACATTAAAATTAATTAATAAGTAGAACTGGTTCCTCCCGAAAGAAGACACTCCCACAATTTACATCAAAATTATATTTTAGATTGTAAGAAAAACGAAAAATAAGTTTCAGTTTCGATCGTCAATCCATTTAGTCGTTCACTTAGCACCGTAAAAGTCTACGGTGAGCATTCTTGAGTCTAACGGGAATTGAACCAGTCCGTTGAACGGCAGCAAATCGCATAGCAACTCTAATACACGAGATTTTCCGTACTTGACTTAACTACATAAGATGAGGTTAGTCAAGTACGGAAAATCTCGTGTACGAGAGTTGCTAGGCGATTTGGTGCCGTTGAACGGACTGGTTCAATTCCCGTTAGACTCAAGAATTTTTAATTTATCTACTGGCTTCCTTCTTGAATTTACTTGTACTTATTTGAAGCAAAATTGTACTCTCTATATATATGTTATCCATGTTCACAAGAAGACCTATCGGCCCTTGTAGAACTTATACGGATGTTACATGTTTGTTGTTATTGAGGATACTTCAATACATATACGGATGTCTGTTGTTGTTGTAATGGTCCTGGTCTCGATTGGTCCGTTGTCAGTGACTTTAGTGCACAGTTTGAATGTCTTGACGCCTAATAGTCCGCTTATTTTAGGTTAGGATCCATTGCTTTATCTCATAGCAGCATACTTGGGTTCAAAATGTGCATAAGAGGAAGATGTGTTCACACTGAGAAGTGATTATACACCGGTGTATAATGTAGGGACTGTGTTAAAAAAACTGTCATCCTCGGATGTCGTTGCGACAAGATTGCATGAAAAGCAATCTTCATTATTTTTGGTAGTCAAAAGCAATGATAAATCAAATTGAGCGAACTTGTTCGTGTTAGAAACAAGTGTACCTCACTATAATAATGTAATTTTAATTTAAAAATCGCGTCTCTTGAGAGTATTTGTGGAAGTAAAGTTTACAGATGTCAAACATATCACAACACTGTTCAAGATCAATTCTATGATTCAGTCAGCATATGCTGTAAATGTAGTTTGGACTTAATGAGTTCTGGAACAAAGTCAGAAAGACTGGTAGTTCAACAGAAATCCATTCGCAGTACCCAAAAGATAATAGCTGAACGCAATGTCAGATACAAAATCTATTATTCAGTGATTATTATTTATGACTTGGCTATGATCATCATGATATTTAATATTTTTTTCTTATACTTTCATAGTGCGGCCTATTAAAAAAAAATAATAGAAATGTCATATCTTAATAATGTTTACGTCATCGTATTGTAATAATTTTGTTCATAGTTTACTCAATTTTGTTAAAATTATATTCAATGTGAGCTATACATAATGCCTTATGTTTGAGAAACGACGAACTTCACTACATTATATATTGGATATTAATCTACAAGGATACTCATATTTTTATTTATAAGCAGGTAACATTCGAGGAATGTCAAATGAAATTAACAGCTATTTTTCACATTTGTCAAATATGTCCCATTCATTTCCTGTGATTTGAAATGTAGATAACATTATTAGGAAACACCCAGGAACATAGAAACCAATAGAAGGTAGCATTGAGATTTGAAACATGTACAATACATAGAAATAGAAACTCAGATATTATAAACAAATTGAAGATGCCAGAGTGTTGCATACTAAGCACAATGGCAAAAAGAAAACTACAACTGTTTGGTCATATAAAGAGACACACTTGTTTAGAAAGACAAATAATGGAGGGCAGAGCACACGAAAGGAGGAGGGAGGGCATACCAAGAGACGATGAACTGACGACATTAAAGATAACATGAATACATCGTTGGAAAATGCAAGCCGAATGGCCCAAGATAGAGAAGTGTTCAAGGAGTTCACTGGGAAGACGTCCTAGAGAGAATACGTCACATGACAACAACAGTACAAGGTGAATAGATAGATTTCTGACTGACAGTAATGATTGAGAAGAGAACAATATATCTCATTATTTGTCATGTATTTCTCTTTATTTAGTCATCATGACAACAGGTCCATACGGTTAAAAAGATGAAGTATTTGTGGAATGTGTCTTTAAGTTGTCATTTAAACAGATATATACGGTTAGATTATGTCTCACAACCGTGAGGTCCAGGGTTCGACTGCCGGTAAGAACTTAATTTTATATCTGTCGGAGGTTTAATTTAAAAAAACAAAAACAACAACAACAACTCACTCTGTACATAACGTGGCGACAGCAAGTGCATGCAGCCTTAATCACACAAGATAAGCAGCCTCCCTGACGGGAAACATGCAGCATTGATAGTTTAAATTTCTTTTTAATTTTATGGTTGGTAGATAAAGTATGATTTGGGGAATGTGTTTTTGTAATTTAAATTTTGACTTTTGAGTGTATCATATTTTAATTGGAAGTCATTGTCGAACAATAGTTCCTGCACTGACTTCCTAGTCGGATTGTCGAAGGTTCGATTTATATCTCATTTGGAAGTAGTTTGAGGTCACTAATAACTTCTTGGTCGACCCAGGTTAAGGAAAAGTTACAGGATGTTCTGGGAAAGAAAATGTGGGTTTGAGATTATGAAAGATGAAAGCATATTCCACAATACGACAATATGTCAGCAAATATGTTCAAACCATGAAACTTTTCATCGTCTCGCTATTAAAAGTAGTGATTCTTGTGGACTTGTATGCACCTCCATTTTATTTCATACATACACATTTGTCTTTAGCTCTGTATAGAAGTTTCGCAAAATTCGTCTGTTACATTTGTATTCAAGGGTCTGTATTCATCTTTCCGTGTCTGAAGTCAGTGCACAAATTCACAACAATACAGCACAATAGAAATCACCGGTGAGTTTCTTTTTTAAATTCGGCTTATCCTTGACATAGCAGCTAAAGCCATCTCAAACATTATCTTTAATTCTGATATGCATTTTCCATCTCTGCTTATGCAGGATCTGAGGTATTTGAAAGTATTAACCTCTATTTTCAGTCCATTAATCATGATGTTGGCCTGTACCTGTGTGTCTCTGCTGTTAACCAAATATCTTACTCTATTTGCTCGGTACTCATTTCTATTCCGTATGTGCCGGTAAATGTTTCCGACTTCGCCGTTAGCGCTTGCAGTTATTGTTCTAACCCAGCTATACGATCAATATCATCAGCGAATTGCAAATTGCAGATAAGGCTAATTCCGATCGATAGAGGCGTGTTATAGTTCTGAAGGTTCTCATGTATTGTGTTGTAGGTGTATGTTTTTTAAAACAAATAAAAATGTACCTCTTGCGGTGAGATACTCTGCTTTCAACAACATACTTTAGTCAATTTGTTAATACTAGCTTTTTAACATAAAAAAATAATGGAGTTTGCGCTTCGACGAACCCCCATGTGTCATCCAGTTTGTTAGGTATGTGTTGAGAAGTACTAGAAATATTATGTGTTACGTTCCTTCAGCTCCGAATATGAAGCATAGGAAGAAACCAGTGCTCTACAGTATGAACATTGTGATGTTGATGTGCAAAGTTATTCTATGTTGTTTAAGGATTTCTTTTTATTTAATGATCTCTGCAAGAGGCAATCTGACTTTAATATATATATATATATACATACATACATACATACATACATACATACATACATACATACACACATACATACATACATACATATACATACACACACGCGCGCATGCATGCACGCACACACAACTACCTTTCTCTGTACACATTAAAACATTTTTTGTCAAGATGTAGTATTTTTCCATACCGTCTGTTTAGAACACTACAAGACATTTCTATTGTGATATATAGTCGGAGGTTTTATCCCAAGTGCCTAGTTGTCGTCTACGACGTGATTCGTTGCTTTCTATTTATTTCTGTTAATGTTGCAGTAGGGATATATAAAGAATATCGACCGTGGTCAGACGCAGACTTTGTCTGTGTTCTAATTTTCGTGTATTACCAGTGACATATTATACTCTCCTTTATATGCAACATTGTTTTGTATAATTCTTCCATCTCATTTCACGCCTGGCTATCTGTACTACTCCTGGCTATCTATACTAGTGATAGACAGTTTTGTTAAGTAGGATTTATCTTGCTTTACTCCTGTTTGTGAAGTCTCCTGCCCCGGTGTGGACACCCACGGGGATATAGGGAGTATACGTAGAATGTGTGTTAGTTCTGTAACAAGATGAGGACACAATTGACATGATTCTCATCTACGTAGTAATCAGTGCTCACGTACTGTTCTATCCAGGCATTATTCCATTACTGTTGGTTGAAATACCAATAGTAGATAGCGGTAGATTGGGGATTAAAACCACTTTCGCCTGTGTGTTGCCGGAGCATGAAAGGGAAGTAAGAATAGCAACCTTCTTCCTGCCATGCATATCGTAAGAGGAAATTGAGGGGATTTTGAGGTGTCGTTTGTTAAACCCATATATCAAAATGTTATCCATAAATAACGTCAACAATATTTTTGTTAACTCATTGTCAGCGTAACTTTATCCCCCCCCCCTCCAATGTCAACTCAAGTATTCAGGGACATCATAATTATGTACCTTTTTACCTCCACAGCCCTCCTCCCCTCCGCGCTTTCTGTATTTGTAGCAAAAAATTACAAAAGGATACACTATTCAAATAGTGTTTAATATTCAAACTATTTATTATATTGGTTATAACAGCCTTATTGACGTAAACTTTTATCATTCCCCGAACTTCATTGTTAGCATATGTCAATTTTTTCAGACCTCCTCCAGCCCACCACATGTTGACGTAATTTATGAACAACCCAAAAGTGATAGAAAAACAATGCCGAAGTCGGATATGTAGAACCGAAAGACGCAGATATCTTAGCCAATCACATTATTATTCTGAGAAATACATTGTGTAAACAAGCACAATTTTGAAAACGAATGCTGAAGAAAAACCGATCTTTGGTGAAACACTTTATTTTACTATATATTGACATGAGAGAACAACTTGGTTATATTAGGGTTTGCGACTGTTTAAACAAAATGAAGTCTCGCTACAACGAACTTGTATCTTCCAGTTTGTTTTTATGCTTTAAAATGGTGTGGCTCATATATGAGTACTGTGGGGTTAAGCTGGTTAATTTTAAGTCGTAATGAAATAAATATATAGAAGACAAAATTAACGGAGAGTTAGAAAATTGTAGACTGTGAAACGTGAATGGGAAGGTGGAGGGATTTTGCTGATGGCAAAACATTGCCTTTGTGGCGTGACTAAAGGAGCTTGTCGCCTGGTTGTAGGAGAAGCAAAGCATAACTAACCACTATCGATTTCTGTGCTGTTGGCTTTCGTTGTGATTCTACCAGCAGAAACAAAGGAGAAATTCAAGCTCCAACAATTGTTGCACATCGTATTGACGTTAATTTTAAAACACTAGAATTAGCTAGCACATTCGGGTGGGTGGTGCATGCTATTCGGTTGTAATTATTGGAGATAAAATTATACCCCTCTCCACTTTCGTTTATCTGGTGTTTGCTCAACACTGGTCTTTGTTGAATAGTATTTGTTAAACACTCGTATTTCTTCAATGCTGGTTTTCTTTGAACACTTAAGTTTAGACACAAATTGAATGAACTAGAGACTACTTAAATCGTGCACCATATGGTAAATAAGGATAAGAACAAAATCTAAAATTGGTTAAATAGTTATTATCATCAGGTACCGTATTCACATCGAAGGTTGCCTCCAACATCTTCTGTTTCTTGCCTTGGTAGTGCACTCAGCTATACTATCCTGTCCATCTTTCTTTCTCTCCCACTAATCTCTGTCTACCTCTTGCTCTCAGCCCCTCGACTCTACCTTTAAGTAACGTCTAATCTATTTTACAATGAACGATTACAGAGAATCTGTCATTTCGTCCAAAAGGTCTTTATAAAACACAATATGGAACACAAGTAGCCCGAATATGAAAGTCGGTGTTCATTACATAATTATATGCAGTGTTGATGCTACTGTTTTGTTCCTGTTTTCATATTTTGCTTCTGGCAACACTGCGTATGAAAGTACTATTAAAACGACAAAAAAATCAAAATAAAATATGTTTACCATATGACGACACGTCATGGTACATTGATGCGGATTTAGTTGAAATAAAGTTAATAGTAGGCGAGCAAGAGAAAGGTAGAGATTCTAGTGGGGGAGAAACATGAGATGGATAAGAAATATTTATGTCCTTGAGTGTTTCTGGTTGCTAATATTTGTGTGTGTCTGGTTGATAATATTTATGTATTTGTGTGCGTCTGGTTGCTAATATTTATGTATTTGTGTGTGTCTGGTTGCTAATATTTATGTATTTGTGTGTGTCTGGTTGCTAATATTTATGTATTTGTGTGTGTCTGGTTGCTAATATTTATGTATTTGTGTGTGTCTGGTTGCTAATATTTATGTATTTGTGTGTGTCTGGTTGACAATATTTATGTATTTGTGTGTGTCTGGTTGACAATATTTATGTATTTGTGTGTGTCTGGTTGCTAATATTTATGTATTTGTGTGTGTCTGGTTGATAATATTTATGTATTTGTGTGCGTCTGGTTGCTAATATTTATGTATTTGTGTGTGTCTGGTTGCTAATATTTATGTATTTGTGTGTGTCTGGTTGCTAATATTTATATATTTGTGTGTGTCTGGTTGCTAATATTTATATATTTGTGTGTGTCTGGTTGCTAATATTTATGTGTGTGTCTGGTTGACAATATTTATGTATTTGTGTGTGTGTCTGGTTGATAATATTTATGTATTTGTGTGTGTCTGGTTGCTAATATTTATGTATTTGTGTGTGTCTGGTTGCTAATATTTATGTATTTGTGTGTGTCTGGTTGCTAATATTTATGTATTTGTGTGTGTCTGGTTGCTAATATTTATTTATTTGTGTGTGTCTGGTTGCTAATATTTATGTATTTGTGTGTGTCTGGTTGCTAATATTTATGTATTTGTGTGTGTCTGGTTGCTAATATTTATGTATTTGTGTGTGTCTGGTTGCTAATATTTATGTATTTGTGTGTGTCTGGTTGCTAATATTTATGTATTTGTGTGTGTCTGGTTGCTAATATTTATGTATTTGTGTGTGTCTGGTTGCTAATATTTATTTATTTGTGTGTGTCTGGTTGCTAATATTTATGTATTTGTGTGTGTCTGGTTGCTAATATTTATGTATTTGTGTGCGTCTGGTTGCTAATATTTATGTATTTGTGTGTGTCTGGTTGCTAATATTTATGTATTTGTGTGTGTCTGGTTTCTAATATTTATTTATTTGTGTGTGGTTGCTGAATCTATATGTCTATTGTCTTTTCTTTGCTTGTGCTGTAAGCCGTCGCAAGATTGAATGAAGATCGATTTTCGGGCTATGACATGTTTGTTCATGTGATATGCAACAATATTGTGACCATCTCAGAACAGCAACGTCTTCAATTCATCTTCTTATTCGTCTTCCTCTGCCGTTTGCCGTTTCTTTTTTCAAGTTGTATGCTCTTACCGCTGGCGAATAAGGATTCATTCTCATTAAGCTGCTGCATCATTTTAGTCTCTGTTGTTCAATATATTGACCACAGACGTTGTTCAAACAGTTTTCGTAATCTCTTGATTCCTCACATGATCTGTTCTTGTTCTGTTTGCTGCTGTTCTTATACATCTCATTTCGCACGATGTAAGATTTATTTGTTGTCCTTAAGTTAGTGTCCACTTCTGAAATTGATATCATAATGTTGGTATGAAGATTGATTATAGAATTTTCCTTTTGGTTTCCATTTGGATATAGATCTGTTTCAAAATTCGTGTAAGTTCATAATTTACGTAGTTAGCTTTTTGAATTATTGTGTTGTCTCTCTGTCTATTATTCCGTCTTGTGTAAAAAATGTTCCCAAGATATTTAAATTCCTGCACTTGTTTCAGTAGTTGATAATTTATCTTTATGTTAATTGTTTCGTGTTCACTCACTGCCTATGGAAATTACTTCTATTTTTCTGCACTGATCTTCATATTGTGATTGGGCTGCTCATAATATATGCTTATGGCCTATTTTAGTTGAGTAAGTTTATGTGCTTGTGCAGATCTTAAATGGAACTGTTGAGTAGGCACCCCAGATCGTCAACAAAGAGTAGTTCAGTTAAGTTAATTCGCCGTTAACCGTTTGATGGTGTTTTATTGTTTTGGTAATATTATCCATATAATTAAAAAACAACAATGTGATATTTCCCTGTCTAACACCTTATGTTACTGAACATCACTTTGTAAGTCCTGAATCTGTTCTAACTACACTTTCACTATCTTTGTATATGCCTCTTACACAGTCTAGTAATTGTCCGTTTATTCCATAATGTTCGAGAAAACCCCGGAATAGTTCTCTGTTTATTCGTTCGAAAGTTTTCTCTTGAACTATAAAAGCAATATTCATGTTTGTATTCCATTGTCTTTTCACAAATTTTTCGTAGAGATAATATTACATCCGTATACCCTCTTCTTTTTCTAAACCTTTAATGTTCCGGACTAAGCACTGATCTATAATATGTCTGATCAGTTTTTATAGCACTGTACAGTGAATAAATGTTCTGGCTTGGACGTGTCTAAGAGGAATGTATCCTACGTGGTCGGCTTGTGATACAGAGTTGTTGTTCGTGCTGGTACTGAATTTTTGCCTTGAGTTGACAACAAGATAAAATGTCAGAGCGAGCAGAGTTCATAGCCACATCTTGATTCTATGCAGTTTCAATCAACATGACACCAACAGCGTCCCTTCGACAGTAATGGCGAGTGTTGGAAACTGACCCGAGAGTGATCAATTCCTCCCGATTCCTTTCCTTTTTTTTAGTTATTAATGAGCTGCAGTATGCTATCTCCATTTTGGTTTTCATAATTCTGCCAGGAAGTCGTCTGCAGGAAGTGTCGTGTCAAATAGCCATCTTTCTGTCCTATGTGATCAACACGGAAGCATACAAAGATCTCATCGGATACCGCTGTTGACAGTCCGAATGAAGATAATGAAGAGTTGCGTATATTACTTTATTGTATCGTCTCAGTAAACTGCCATAGACATTCTCGAAGCTGTCATTAAGTATTCTAGAAGCTGTCATTAAGCATTCTAGAAGCTGTCATTAAGTATTCTAGAAGCTGTCATTAAGTGTTCTAGAAGCTGTCATTAAGTGTTCTAGAAGCTGTCATTAAGTATTCTAGAAGCTGTCATTAAGTATTCTAGAAGCTGTCATTAAGTATTCTAGAAGCTGTCATTAAGCATTCTAGAAGCTGTCATTAAGTATTCTAGAAGCTGTCATTAAGTATTCTAGAAGCTGTCATTAAGCATTCTAGAAGCTGTCATTAAGTGTTCTAGAAGCTGTCATTAAGTGTTATAGAAGCTGTCATTAAGTATTCTAGAAACTAACAATAAATATTTTAGAAAGTTGCATTAACTATTCTAGAAACTTCCAGTAAGCATTCTAGAAACTTTAAATAAGTATTTTAGAAACTGTCATTAACTATTACAGAAACGTTAAATTAGTATTCTAGAAATTGGCATTAACTATTATAGAAACGTTAATTCTGTATACTTTAAAAAAATTCTTTAAGTATTATAGAAACGATCTTTAAGTATTCTAGATGCTGTCATTAAAGTGTTGATGTTGTCATTAGGTGTTATAAATGCTGTCATTAAATGTTCTAGATGCTGTCATTAGGTGTTCTAGATGCTGTCATTAGGTGTTATAAATGATGTCATTGAGTGTTCTAAATGCTGTCATTAAATTTTCTAGATGTTGCCATTAGGTATTATAAATGATGTCATTAAGTTTTCTAAATGCTGCATTCTGAGACTGTCATATATAGAAGCAAATGTGGTCTATCTGCTCTCAAAGAAATGACGGCTGCACATCTAGAAAATAGATTTCTTGCTCTACTTTTTAACCAGTTGCTCCCTTCAGCGCTTAACTACTGCTTGGGGGCTTCTAACGCTGCCCAAAACATAATGACATAGGTTGGAGCGCATACATAATAAAGGAATGCGAGTAGTTCTGGGTTGTACCAGAGATGAACCCATCATGGTAATGGTATACATGCTAGACCCAATGTCCATTAAGTTGTGACATTTATTGGCCCAGACCAATACATTTTAATGCAACCTTAGAATAAATAGAACAATAAAAATAACCTTTAAATAAGAGAACGGAGAAAACAGAAGATAGTAACACCCTGAACGAATTGATATTTGTCGACGATGAGACTTTGATATACAACGATATATCTGAGCTGGAAAAAACACATAAATGCATTAAATACCCATTGCAAAATCAACAGCGCGAGAATCAACAAACCAAAATCAGAAAAATTGAAGATATGTAGAAATCAGTCCCCACTATAAATATACATAGACGGCACAAAACTCAACCAAGTAAAGAAATTTAAGTATCTAGGCAGCTTGTTCTCAGAAGATGGGAGACTGGATTGAGAAATTGAGACAAGATGTCAGAAAGCAAGCGCAGTTTTATATCAATTATGGCAAATGCTGAAACACCAGAACATCGACATGATCTCCAAAAAGAACGTTAATAGTGTTCATGCAGACACTGTGCTACAAATGCTGGACCCTGAACGTAGAACAAAAACTCACTGTATGCGAAATGAAGCGCTTGAGAACAGTTCTGGGAAGATAACAAAAACAAGATAGAATAAACAATGCCACTATAAGAAATCTGGTGAACACAATATCGTGCTAAGAATACATAGACACATAAAAGATCAAATGGTTCTGCCACCTAATCAGAATGGAACCAGATTCCATCGATAGCCTTCAATAAAAGATCATCTGACAGAGAAACAGGGATCGACCGAGACGAAGATGGATAGATGACATCAGAGAAATACTATAACTCCAAGGCTGCACTATGGCAGTGGCATCACAGTTAACAAAAGAAAGAAAACTTCGGCTCCCCATGACACCTAGCGACATACATGGATAGGACAAGTCAAAAAGACCAAGACATACATGTGAGAAGACATACAAAAGCACTCACTAATCATTAGGTATCACAAGAGTTCTAGACTTAAGAGAGGGATTGCATGTATTTCGCAAGCAGAAGAAACTATTGCACTGGTAATCACAACTGATTCTTTGATTAGAGTTTGGCGTATCATTTGAAAGTTCTTTGTGCATCCTACCTGCAGACCACTACTTGCATACTGCTAGAAATAAATCACTCATCATAAACATTTATTGGTTTTCTCGAAAACATAACGTAATGAATATTCACGTAAACTAACACAGTCCTTCAGGCTCTGTCAATATGATTTCTACAAGTCTTTTAAGAGATTCCTTCTTGATGGTATAAAGATGACACGTCTACCCAATGGTTCAGTTAACTACTAACTATTATTATCGCGACTTCTTAGGCTATCTAGGTAACATGCACGCTCTTCTTAAGGCGTGGTGCCTGGAAAATAAACGTAACTGTTTTCTCTGCTAAACTGTAACCTACTCGATGTGTGAGTATTCTATCTAATTTACTGTATGTGTAACTATGACATGCCATTATATTGAGACTCTCTTATGGAAGCTTTGTAGAATGTCTTCTATACAATTATATACCCCCTCTTCTTCTTTCTCTTCTTTCGTTCACTTGAAACATGTCTATATCTGTAATTCTGTCTCCTTAATAAAACTCACTGTCCTCTGTAGTTCATACAGTGTCCCATAGAGTTTTGATTCCAGTGTTGTTTCCTCTGGCCAATATGTCTGCCTCAGCGTTTCATGCTCAGAACACTCTTGAAGTATATGTTTGGCACTCTGTGCTGCCTGTCCACATGTACACATGGCTGTGTTGCCAATCTTGAACTTTGTATACATGTGACTGCGGAGTCGGTTGTGTCCTGTTCTGAGACGTAGAATTATAACTTGTTCTGGTCTGTTCATAATATGATAGTCATCTTGTGTTGATGTTTGTGGCTTTCTTATTTACTTGATCATCTGTTTTTTCTGATGGTAGGTGATTGGTATATTTGGTTATTCTTCGGCAGCACCTTCCTTAGCCAGTTGGTCTGCTTTTTCATTTCCTGGTATTCCACAGTGAGAGGGTATCCACTGCATGGTTACCATATATTGGTAAGACAATTCGCTAAGTAGTTTTTTCAAGTCTGTTCGTTTTTCAAACTGGAGAGCTTGAAGCACTGACCTTGCATCTGTCAGGAATACCACAGGCTGTAGGTCAGAGTTGGAGTTCAGCAGTTTTTTAGCTGCTACACTAATTGCCTGGATTTCTGCATCATAATTATTGCAGAATTTTCCTGTCGGTGTTCTGATTGTATCTCTAGGCTTCTCTGAGTAGAAGGCTACTTCAATAGGCATTGCACTAAGTCGAAAAATGAAGTCTCCGGCATGGACAATACACTTTAATCCATTTTTGGTAAATTTTTAAAATCTCTTCCCCCTTGTCAACAACTGTTAAGAATGTAGGTACCCGTCCCCTGTTTAATTCTGCCATAACACCCCCCCCCCCCGCCCAACAATTCTTAAGCAGAAAATGTACATATTTAGTTTTACACATGTAGAATAATGTTTAACACTGTAGAATAATGTTTCACACATGTAGAATAATGTTTCACACATGTAGAATAATGTTTCACACTTGTAGGATAATGTTTTAGATTCAAACAATTTAATTGGTGCATACAAAAACAACAGTTCTGTTGACATCAACTGTTGTCTATCCATTCTCCCCATTTTCCGCCTTGCCAACAACTGACAAACTGCTTCAGTTTCGCCCTAATTGTTGACGTATATTAAATGAACCGCCTCTTATCTACATGCTTGCAGATGATGCAATATTTGGAAACGTTAGCTAATTAATGTCACTCATTATTTGTATTTGTTGTTAAAATACTCTGTGTAGCTCTTAGTGCTGAAGTCCTCTATGAATTTGTTAACGATGACGGGAAGTGAATGCGTCACTTCGATTCCCGTCAGCGTTAAGAATTTTTTCATTTGTCCTCACGCTTCCTACTGGAATCTACTTTGTATAAGCTATTACTTGAAGCAACATTATCATGTTTCTATGTTTTCAAGTACGTCTATTGATCCTTGTTTACGAATACGGATATCCTATGTTTGTGTTCCTGAGGATACTTTAATACTTGTACGGTGTTTGTTTTTGTTCTTATAATAGTCCTTGCCTCGATTGGTCCGTTCTCAGTGATCTCAGCACATAGGTTAAAAGTCTTAACAATATCACATATTTATTTTGGCATATGGTTAATCAAGTACGGAAAACATTTTTACTTCAGTTGCAAGGCGATTTGGTTCCGCTCTAAAGCGGAACCTGATTAGCGGAACCTGATAAATTCCCATCAGCTGTAAGAATTTTGTCATTTATTCTTATACTTCCTACTTGAATTTACTTGGGAATTTCTTATAGGACACATTTACTTTCAGTCACTATTTCTAGTTTAAAAAAAATTTCAATGTACATATTTGAAACTGTCGGTGAAATAAATTCACAATATTAGTGTATGTTTCCGATTTACCCATACACAGGGCATAATAAGTTTTCAGTACAGCAAATGGGGAGGCATTGCATATACAAAGGTAAATCGCGCAGATATTCATTGCAATCCCCCGTTTGTCATTGTATAAAAGGGGGGGGGGGAAGATCCCACCTTGTGGATAAATTCCTAGTGCAAAAAATAATGATATAAAATTCTTTAAAAGGGGGAAGGGTGGATATTTAGCCTCCATATCTGGGTTTGCATATTTAGCATGAACATAAATACTAAATTCACTGAATATATAAATATCAAATAAAATACGGGAACTAGGACGTTCAAAATAGTGACTGGACTATAGTAGGTAACTATATACTTTAATAAGAAAATCCAGCATGCACGAATCGGAAATGCATGACTTGAGATACTCTGTGTTCGGATTTTGGTAGAAAATTGTTTTATGACAAAACTTCATACCGCAATGATTAGTCAATTTCTCAAACTACACATGCAAGCGCTTATTTATATACCAAAATTTACATGGAAAATTGTTCAATAACATCAAGGTCACCATAGTATGATTTGAAATAAAAAAAAATTTTCCGTCGTAAGGTTATAAGTACACGTACAGTTTACGACAGCATTCATCCGCAACGCTTTGCTCTCAAACGCGTGGTGTGAGACTCGAACTTGGACAAGGGGTACACTATTGTCGGTGAATGACACCTCTGCTAAGAGGGCGAAAGAGCCAGGGTCCAACTCCTCTGTTGAGTTCTTCTCCTTAAGGAACCAGGCTCACGGATAAGAAACGGTTCAGTACCCAATGGGCACAGGCACAGCACGTCCAATTACACGAGGCAAGTTCATAGACAGTGGAATACCTCGTGCGAGTCAGACGAGAGCAAAAATCGTCTGGGCGAAGAGTCTCCACTACGCGTGCCTGGAGACAGATATAGAGGCTGTCACAGGCTAAGGGTAGCCCACCCGAATTGTCAAGGCATGCCGAAATCGGATGTGCTAGGCCTACAAGGCGCATAACGGTGGCACAACGTAATCACGCTCCCGGCGGAAATCTCACGGATATCCATGATTGTTACAATGGAGCGAACGCAAAACAAACAAACAAATCCGCAACGCTATCAAGCGAATAGATTGTCATTGAGGCATTTATTTTGAGTTACATGATTTGGTACTACTTTGGTTTGACCATTAACTTGTGAAACTATCATTGATTCAATACGATTGCTTTTTGTAAACTCCATTGACAACAATCAAGAAGAAAGACCATCACTTTCGTGATTATTGAAACATATTATACTGGAAACTAGTGATACATATTTATACAATATCCTGGTAATAAATTCCTTTAAACACACTGCTCTTTTTTTTTTACATTTCAAATATGCATTCGTTGCGGGCGTGGATGATACGCCGCTGAAATAATTCCTTTAGCGGTGAGCGGGTAGCTAGCTCTTAACATAGCATAGCCTTTCTGATAAAAGTATAGGTCCTCCTCAGTTTAGTAACACAGCTGACACTGAAACTCATAAAGTTTTCTGTATCAAAGGCATGGTTGTGTTAAGCATCTTCATACCATCAAGCACAGAACACCCACTCCTGTGGCCACACACTTCAACAGCGATGGTCATCATGGTGCGTTGGATATTTAGGTCACATCCATCAGATCTTGCACCACCGATGATAGATCTAGGTATGCTCTAGAAAAGCGTCTCATTTTTGAATTGGGTACACTCAAGCCTTTTAGACTCAATTCCGACCACTCTTATGTCTAGTACTTGGTTGGTGGGGTCTTTGTCTTTATTATTTTTGTTCCGTCATTTACTCATCTTTTTGTTCGTTTCGTTTCCACATATATTTACGTTTTTATGTACTTTCTGACCTTCCGGCATATCATTTCCATATTTCCGTTGGACGTTGTGATAATTTTTCCATTCGTCATCTTTTGATGTTTTGTTTGTGTCTTGATAAAGACTTTGTGGTTGAAACGTTGAATGTGATTTGTGTATTGTAATTTTTATGATTTTGTGTGTGCTCATCATTGCCCATCATTACCCACTAGTTTTAGCTATAGTCAGTCGTGTCCCATTGAAACGAAATATAAACCTGTGTTTTACGTAAGTCTAATGGTTGTGTTAAGGGGGTTTTATGTATGCATGTTTAGTCCCCGAAGGGAGACATGCCAGTGTGACAGTATCCCATGATCACTGCACCGTGCCAGGAGTACAGCATATACGTCCCAGCCAACTAGTTCATAATTCCTTCTGTCAGATCTGTTTGCTCATCTGTAGTGATGGCACACCTAGCATCTCCTGCCACCTTGCATCCTACCACAAAAGAACAACAGTGCAATGTTTACTGGCCATCATCTCTCCGTCATACATGGTAACTATTTGACAAAAAACAAAAAAATTAAGAAATTGAGACAAGACATTCTGTGACAATCACTTTTTCATAGATGACAGATTGTCTACCCACCATCCAACATTCCATAGTCACCTCCTACGACATGCATGGAAAGAAGACAGTGGCTCTATTATTTGCACCCTGTTGCCACACAGACGAATATCTTATTATATATAAACTAAGTGTGAATTAATGTTTGAAGGATAATAAACCACAAATTGTTCATCTAATGTCACAAGTATTGCTTTCTACAGTTGATCCATATATACGATTTTATCAACTCCATTGTAGAAGGAACGAATGTACCAGTGGGCATATACCACTCACGTGCTTTGATTGTATGAATAGTATTTTAAACTTCAGTCATCTATTGAGAAGAGATTTGCAAATTGAGAAATAGAAAGGTTAAGCTCTTTGAAAATAATGCATGTGATTAAATCTTAAAGAACATCGCCTTCAGTCCCACCAAAACTATTGTATTATGAATTTCATAAAATAGATGCCGCCCTCTATATAAGATACCTCGATATTTAATTCAAATGAAATCCTAGTCATAAGGAAATAAGAAAGTTGATCATAAATTACGTGGACATAAAGTAATTTGCAGAATGATTGAATGACTTGCCCCACGATAACAGTGACGGATAGCTACAACCAATAGGACAATCAATCTGCTCATTTTGAATACGCGTTCGTTTTCAGATTTGCGAAATGAAGAAGGTCTGGTTTTCTTTCCTTTCTGTTCGACTACTTTTGTATTATTATTGGCGATTTTATTCTCCAACATTGATCATTATCGATTATATTGCACTTGCAATGATGTTGATGTGGTCATAAACATACATGTTTTTAAATATACCAATTAAATGATTATAAATTGAATAATTGTGCATGTTGTTTACGCTTCAGCACACTAATTTTTTTGGTGGGGGGGGGGGGAGAAGAAAAAAAAAGGGGGGGGTGGTTCCGTTATTTGTATCCTTGTCATTTGGTTGACAATGGAAAGGGAGGAATAAAATGGTAGAGGAGAGGGCTACAGAGACAAGAAAATGTTGACCCATTTTATAAACAATCCTCTAACATGTTAAAATATATTTCCTTTTATTAGAAATTTGTTCTGTGTACCTGATACTATAGTGACCCAATCAGACCACTGCTTAGTACTGGTGACATCGTACATAATGAAATCCCAGCTTGTGTATGAGCATAACATATCAGGTAGCTTGGTTTATTTCCCCAGGGATTGCGAACTATGTGCTCTTACGTCCCATGTGCAGTGGGATGGTTTCTCAGAGCTTTCTTTCATACACAGGAGACGTCAGCTTTCGGTGTAATGCAATGCATATTGAAAGAGTGTTCTACAGAGGGGGTACATGTCACTAGACAAGCTGATAGTTTGTCTGGGTCTCCCATTGTGTCTCATCCGACGACGCTCTTTGCAGCCATCTAACTATTCTTTGTTTAGGACAACCATTCCATTACCACCCTTCGTGTCACTAGGTCTCAGACCAGAAGTTTTCTGTATGAACGGGGTTTTTCAACGGCGAGAGTCGAATTAGACTCACGGTTGATAAACATTCCTAGATAAGGTGCTGTTCTGCCAAACACGTCGGAGGGGTCATTGAATTTGACCTGTACATTTCTCACGCACTAGCCCCATCTGTCTGTAATGACCTTCCACTACATCCAGACGCAGTCTGTGTTGTTACTCTCTGCCATTGCGTTTATCACTAAAAAAAGTAGGTAGGTTGCGCCTATCCTGGATGTGGAGCGTCGTAGTCAGTGTACAAATCTTATGTAAGAAAGGAATTATTCCTCTCTATGCCCTTGAGTACTGAACCCAATTCTCTCTGTATGAGCCGTGTTGCGCAACGGCCACAGTCGGGTTGGACTAGGTGTGCGTTATCCTGGAAGACAAGGACTTGCTTCCCGTCTACGTCCAGGGTTCATGTCTCAACACATTCCTCCGCTTAGTTATATGCTTAAAGTTAGCGGATAATCGCGTCCGATCTGAGGTCGGAGTGAAGCAAGTCAGGTATAGTAAGCTAGATTATAATATGAAATTTTGTGATATCAGATGCAGATATCGTAAGCGGTGTAAGTGGTGTAAGTGATATCAGTAAAAATAAATAAATACATTCACGCTGCCCTGTTCTAAGCCATTGAAAATACAGCAAATCCACCTGTATTTCTGGACATGTTTTCCAGGTAAATACAAGTGGATGACAGAATACACTAAAATATTCTTCTAAGAAATTTTAACAATTTAAATTTCAAGAATTAAAATGCATGTTATGTGTACACAATTATGATGGCTGTGTCATATAAACATATATACCAGTCAACATAATCATCATCTACTTGTACGGTTCTAAGCCTGCATGAAAGAATTGCATGTATGCCTTGTTCGCACCGGTTTGTCCTGTTCACGTAGATATTCCTTCATTGATTGAATCACGCACTGATCGTTCTCAAACATTGTTCCAAGGTGTGCATCTTTCTGATGACAATCAGAGGAAAGCAATTGCTAGTGATTCGTCTCTCACTGCGAATAATCTACATGCTTCAGCATTTCCCATATGTTTCATACTATACTTAATCTCATCCACATAGTCACATCATATATGTTTTCTTATGTAAAGTAATATGAAAAATATTGGTGTTTTTTTGCCCGTTTTCTTTCTTCCTGATTAGCTCTATTTAACCGAAAACGTCGAATGCCGGCGTATCTCGCATTTATATTGGTAAAACATATACCTACTTCCGTTTATCTTGATATTTGCCCTCTGTTCCACCAGCCTTCTCATTTCCAGCAGGGTGGTTTCCCGTCACTGGTGTATTATGTCTGGTCTGGTTGCCATAACAGGATGACAGATCTTGCAACTCCGAAGCTTTACTTCCCTGAGCCCATTCACTAACGGTGCTCCTAGCCCATCCACTAACGGTGCTCCTAACCCATCCACTAATGGTGCTCCTATCGACGGCACAACTTCCGTACCAAGTATACAAACGATTGTTAATATACACAGCTTCTTTATCAGCAAACGTATTCTATTACAATTCACAGTTTCTGGAGAAAGTGCAGTGATTATAATGTTCTGAGCAGCTAGCAATTATTCGAACATGGTGCAATTTCGTACACTAATCTTAACATTCCAAAATGTGAAGTGTACACAATTTAACATTTCTTTCGACATTATTATCTAAGAAACATAATGTGGTGCATTACATCTGACCTCCCATTGTACATTTTAGTTTATTCTTCTTCGTTAATTCTAAAACTTCTACATATTATCAAAATGTCCTTTAGAGAACGGATTGCGTTGTGTCGTGGTGTACATCTTAGCTGCGATAGCTGTGCCTTTCGGCCTGATACATCCGACTTCATCAGGGCTTCTGGGACACTTTAAAACTATATGGAATGGGATAGCTAACTCTACCTTATAACCTTCTTAGTCGCCTCTTACGATATCTCTGGTAGGTAAAAAGTATCGCTATTCTTTGCCACTCTTTCGAACCCGGCGACACATGGGCTATTTTCGTATCTGATTTTATGTTTTGCTACTTGTTTACTTTAGTTATAATGCTCCTATGTCTGTAATTTGTCTTCAATAAATGTCACTGTCCTTTCTAGCACAGATGCTCGTGGAGCTTTGATTCTAGTGTTGTTCGAAGCCAGCTGCTTGAAACAGAGGCGTGAAACAGAGGTAGCCGACAGAAGCTTAAAACTAAGAATGGGCAATCTCTCCTATAATCACAACTAGTCTACCGTAACAAGTAAAGGTGCTAAAGACGGAGGTAAACAGCATAAAGGTGCACCACATCAATCAAGATGCTACGCATACACTTCATGGGAAATACGTTACATTTTTAATATTTACATTGATTCTCCAGCTGGTGTTCACAAATATTTGTAACATGTGATTAAAGTTATAGGTCATTGATTAAAAACAATATAGCTAATACTTTATATATCTATAAATAATACAGTTCACGGACCGCTGGATTAGCAACTACCTTTACCGTTAAAATTGAAAACATTGCCAATGAAGGCAATTAGATGGCGAAACGTGTGTTCTCATTTAGCATTGTGAAATTGTCAGTGACAGTGCCGTCTTCTACTCGTCGTGACTTTTTGTGTTCTTGATAGTCCTCTTTGTAGAAACGCCGGTCTGCTTGTGATTTCTTGTGATAATTAAAACTTTATTCCCATATTTTCAATCATCAGTGTCATAGCTTTGGCTGCAGTTGTAATATATTTAGCTATATGGCTGTAGTCTGTTCTGTATTTCTAGAATCAGATATTAAGTGTTCGCGATAAGCCTAGTAGGTATGACATTTATATAAGTAGAAATGTGAATGTTTTAGCTGTTCAATTCCTTAGTATTTCTATATACGAAAGATATGAAACATTGTTTTTCTGATAGAGATGAGTTTAACATTTGGAGATAATCTCGTTTTCTTCGCTAACATATCTACCCTAATTCAGATAGACAGTACACATATTACAATTCGATCGACAGTAACATCGCATGATCTCTGTACATTGCGAAATCGGTGCTGTAACCACTATTTTGGCTTGGAACGGGGGTGTGGGGGGGGGGAAGGGGAGAAAGAAAGCGGTGTTCTAGAGCTATTCTAAATGATCGATAACTTCGTGTCGAAGCCGGCTTATAAATATATACTTTTATTAGGATTCACCTTTTACATTTGTTTGCTTCATTTTCTGATCAAATCCTTTTTTTTGTAAGTTGTGCTGGCCATGTCAGTTTCTATTTTCATATCCTTGAAAGAATATCCCCCCCCCAACCTTTTCCTTTTAATATTCGTTATTCTTGCTTGAAGACGCTCTAATGGGAAGTGTTAAGTTCATTGAATTCGTTATTCTGAGACAGAAGCAGGACGACAGACAGCAGAATGATAGATAAGAAAATTAGCTCACATTGAAGAGTGATGCGCTTATCAGAGCACATTGACTAGGATCAGGAGCTCGTCGATTTGTATTTATGAGTGTATACATGTTAGGGCCGGTGAGACATGGCAGTTGGAAGTAGTAGTTAGAGATATGGCAGGGTTAGTGTGTGTGTGTGTGAACCCATGCTCCACGGGGATCTGAGAAGTGAAAAGATTTTTGTTATTGTCGTGTATATGTAAGAATGTTAACGTATTTGTTGTGTGTGTGTGTGTGTGTGTGTGTGTTTGTTTGTTCACGCACTCACTACTCACACGTTCAGTAATATTGCCAGTGAGACATGTACCTGGAATTCTATTTGAACAGTTGAATTTATGAGATTTTCTAATTTTGCATGGTCCCATGACACACTTTATGTCAACCATTTTGGAATGTCGGGCCAGACGAAAGTGTGTTCCGCATGGTATAGGAGAAATGTTTTAAAACAATCTCTTGTAACTCCAAATAGTGTCTTCTGAACTCAGGGGCGATCAGTCCAGTGGGCCAGATACATTTGTATGTTCTATGTGGCACATATATATAATTATCAGATAGTAGCTTATTTATATGATACACCCCAGTATATATATATATAATATACTGGTGTGTATCATATAAATAAGCTATTTATATATATATATATATATATATATATTATACACGCACGCACACGCGCGCGTTATTCTCTGATTGATATAGCTATAAATGTGCCACATAAAAATGTATTTTGGAAGTTTGTTTTTATTGTATTCTTTTCTTATTGATCAACTATCTGATACTGTCCACGAAATGATTATCTTTGTTAAGGTAAACTGTGAACAAGAGGAAATAGAGATGTAGTTCTACAGAAGAATGCAGAGAATACCGTGAACTGCCAGAAAAACTAATGTAGATGTTTCAACTCTAATGTTGAAAGAGTCAAATATGAAACGGACCTTAGTCAATAATAATCAATAACTTAATATAAGAAAAAGACAATCTTCAATTTTGGCCACTCCATGAAACAGGTTGGTTTGGAGAACATAGTCACAACAGGCAAGATTAAAGGCGACAGAGGGCGACATCGTGCGAAAATATTTAACAGTTTGACAACCTGGCACGACAGGGAAACCAACAGCTATCTTGATATAATGCTAGAGATACAGGGCGGTGGAGAGAATGATTGCTTACGCTAGCCGGTATGGCACCTGATGATAATGATGTAAACATAAGATGTCAACTCTGTCTATGTCACATGCGATGCCATTTGTCTATGTCATATACGATGCCATCTGTCTCTGTCACATACGATGCCATCTGTTTCCGTCACATACGATGTCATATGTCTATGTCACATACGATGTCAACTCTGTCTATGTCGCATACGATGTAATATGTCTGTCACATACGATTTCAAATCTATGCCACATACGATGCCATCTGTCTATGTCACATACGATGTCATATGTCTATGTCACATACGATGTCATATGTCTGTCACATATGATGCCATATGTCTGTCACATTCGATGTCATATGTCTATGTCGCATACAATGTCACCTGTCTATGTCACATACGATGTCAACTCTGTCTCTGTCACATACGATGCCATATGTCTATATCATATACGATGCCATCTGGTTGTCACATACGATGTCAACTCTGTCTGTCACATACGACGTCAACTATGTCTATGTTACATACGATGCCATCTATCTATGTCACATACGATGTAATCTCAAAAATGACCGTGACTACGCAGTATTTTTGTAGTTGCTTTGTATAGTAGGTAAAATCTGAAACGTTTCCCCGGAAATTAAGCTGGTTGTCCATTCTGTAACTTTAACCATTCTGAAATAAAATTGTTTCATATTAATCGATGAATATTTTAACAGGTTCACTATTTTTATCTCCTTGCCTTTCTGCTATTTATTTTTCTGATGCGATCAAATAAAAGTTTCACGTCTGTCTTATAATCGATCGATTATCACCCCCAACACCTCATCCTACTCACAGTGACGGTTGTGTCAAAATTACGACGATGACAATTTTATAAAACTCAATTTTTACGTTATTTGGTAGTGGTGTCGTCGCTGTATGGTTTAAAGTTACTGTTTTTGGGCGATATGGATTCGGCGTTCTGTGTTCGATCCCAGAGACGTTTATTCTTTTTCTTCAATTGTTAAAATATTGGCCTACACAAAAATCTTTGGCGCATTTAAAGAATAATTAACGTCTGTTATTTTTGTTCATTTGTTATTTTAAATTTATTCCTTCAAACACATAGGCCTAATATGTGTTGTAGCGTAACTGGGCTTTTTCCAATGGCGATTTCGGCAATTTCTGAAAAGTCGAAATATCAAATTATTGACAAATTAAATTCACCGTTAGTTCTCTATTAGTCAGCAACGCTTTTATTTTTAACGATCACAGTGAAAAGCATGGGTTTTTGCATGAAAGCAATACTACCTTTTTTTTCTTATTCTCACCGTGGCAACGAGTGAGTATTGCTACTGGTATCAATTAGCTTTTGAAGAAATTATAATCATCGTTTTTCCCTTCATTTTTTTTACAGTTCTGGCCAAGAAGTTCAACGAGTGAGTATTGTCACAGACCTACCGAATCTGCTCGGCGACAACAAGGCAGAATGTATGAAAAGGGTAGTTCCAAAGATCAGGGTGAGTACAAATTCTTAAAAAATAATTCAACGCCGTTCTGTATTTCTGGGTGTTCATATAACTTTTATAATATAAAAGTTTTGTTTGCGTATATATATATCAGGTGATATATTCTTTCCAGATGGTTGTCTTCATCGTGGATACTTCTGAACGCATCTCTGTCACGGGCACACAGGTCTGCATTGACCGGAGACATGCTCATACAATTTTCAATGTCGCTGTTCCATCACAGAATGATCATCTTCTTGGTCTTCCTATTCTTCTCTTTCCTAGAACGGTGCCCTACAAAATCAGCTTGTCGATGACATCATGTTTCTTTAAGTGTCCAAAATACTTTGTGCGTAAATTTTCCAAAAATAACAGGACTTTGAAATTGTGCCTACACGGGCATACCTACAATAAGTTCTCGTTTACTTAAGCACTCATATATATATATATATAATTTGTAAATTCTGCTACAAATTATAAACGCCTGATTTTCTAATCTAAAGCATCATAAATAATTACAACGAACTATTGCAATATGTTCAAAGAATGAGAAATGCCATTGTTAAGCTGATTGTTTAAAAAAATAGTAAGTTTATTCTTTCATATTAATAAACCCGGCGTTCCTGGAGCAATTTTCATTCTAAAATTTGCTCTCTTCACAAAATAACAATAAAACACCGCAGTAAAATCTTACGTCATCAATGCTTTGCCAAAAAATTACGTTTGAAAGTAGGTTGTTATTTTAGGAGCATATAACAGTGTTTACTGTATTTTCAGAAATTGTGAGTAATTAAGTTGATGTCGTGATCAATCGCCAATAAAAAACGACCAACAGAATTATATTAAGCTCTTTGAGTCATGTTTTCGAGTATTGTCGTGATTTTTGTTGGTTACTAGCTATATACTCTCTTAACCACTAACGCCGGCCAACAAAATACACGGTTATACTCGAAAACATAACCCAGATGACTTATTTCCTTCTGTTCCCTTCTGTTCGTTGCTCTTCTATTTGCGAAAGTAACGGTTTAAAAAAAATACGTTTGTAAAATTGGTATGTTCTTGCGGAGCCTTATTCATACACAGAAGGTCCCAAGTCAATACTGTGCTGTGCACCGAAAAGAGGCCACATACTCAGATGGGGGTAAAAGCATAATTGTATTGTATAGACGAAGTGTTGCCATTCTTCCATAAGATAAGATCCTTACTATATATGCATGCCATCTACTAGGAATTTACTGTTGCATGATGGTTAGCCGTAGAGTTACTGGTGAAACATTCAGATTTTCCTTATTCAGTACTTAGGTAGAAAATAAGAATGGATGAAACTGTTTTCAACAATATTATACAGTTATGAGCCTGCAGGATATTAAAAACAAAACAACACACATTATCCTGATTGACAGTTAATTGAAGATAATCATGTACCGGTCATCAGACATCTTACCGGTGTAAGACAATCATATACTGGTCATGGAGATGTTATTGGTGTAAGATAATTATATAGTGGTCATCAGACATGTTATTGGTGTAAGATAATCATATAGTGGTCATCATACATGTTACTGGTGTAAGGAAATTATATGCTGGTCACATTAATGCCCTTGCAACTAATGTTGGTATACAATGTCGTGCAAAAAGTGGAGGAAATCTTCGTGGACAAACATATTATTGTGTTGTTAGTGTTTTAGCCCTTCTGAATAGAAGGAATCTTAGCAAAGTATTGTACATCGTTAGGAGTTGGAGCCTTGTGGGTATAATAAGTTAATAACAATAAACAATAAAGTTAAGGAGCAATCTATCAATTGTACAGAAAAAGGAAACAAAATCTCTAGTGCTTGTAATTCCTGGGGATAGAAACAAACAAAACCGTTAGTTGTAAGTCGGGTTACGCACATCTTCTACACTATTTGTGCCATACTCACCGCGTCCTCATAGTGCAACACTTGGAATTACTGCATCTCCTTTGTTCACACGCAATGTGTCTCAATTTTTGGCAAAAAACTCCAAGTATATAAATAGTGTCCAACTGAAATCACGACAATAATAAAAAAGGTAACGAAAGCCTAGTTAATTCTGTGCATATGTCTTCTATTGCCGACGGTCATGTCCCAGTGTCACATTAAATGCATTTCAATACATTGTTAGCGTTACACTAACTGATTCTCATAATTCGTTAATTTTGCACTTACTCTGTCACCCACGTAGACTAATCCAAGAGTGTGGTAATGAGAGTGTAAAACACTTTGAATTGATGACACCCCCTCGTATCTTCGATTCTAGAACTGTTGATTACTGGTGGATGAGTAAGACAAATTATTGAGTCACTTGGATCGATGTTGGGCGAATCTCGTTATAGCATCTTATGTCTTCGTTTGGAAAGATGGTGCAGTAGAATAGTTGAGGTACTCGAGAAGGTTGTCTGAAGTACGGACATAATTAAACATGATGAAATCATTCTGAGGAGCCGCGGTAGTGAGTTTCTGAGTCATTCGTCTGCAGAGAAGTGATGATAGTTTCGAATTTATTAGTCACTTGTCTTTCTATTGTCTTTTCTCTGCTTATGCTGTGAGATGTAACAGGACCAAATGACGATCGGTTTTCGGGCTATTGTATGTCTGGTCGATGGATATGCAGTAATACTGTGCCGTGTCAGAATGTTGGTAACTCCTTCAATCTACCTTCTTCTTGGTCTTCCTCTGTATCTTGCTGTTTTCATTTTCATGTTGTATGCTCTTGCCGCTGGCCAATAAGTGTTCATTCTCATTATGTGGCAGAACCACATTCAGTCTGTTTTTCAATATATTTGACCACAGGTGTTGCTCCAACAATTCGTGTAATCTCATTTCTCACATTATCTCTTCTTGTTCTGTTTGCTGCTTTTCATATTCATCTCAATTCACACGCAGTAAGCTTTCTCTCTTGTGCTTTAGTTAAGAGTCCATGTCTGACATTTAAAACACAATGTTGGGATGAATATTGAAGAATTTGCCGTTTGGTTTTCGTCGTGATAGATGTTTTTTCAAAAGCGGCGTAATTCATAATGTACGTAGTTGACTTTTTGAATTCTTGTCTCGAGCTCTCTGTCCATTCTTCCATTGGCAATAAAAATGCTCCCTAGATATTTATTTCAATTCTTGAACTTGTTTCAGTAGATGATCATTTATTTGTATGTTGATTGTATTGGGTTTTCTGCCTATATACATAACTTCTGTTTTTCTGTGTTGATCTTCATGTTGTTATTGGGACAGCTTTCGTTGAGTAGTGTTATGTGATCTTGAAGCTCTGTACTTGAACTGTGGAGTAGGCACTGATCGTCAGCAAAGAGTGGAACTGTGGAGTAGGCACTGATCGTCAGCAAAGATTGGCTCAGTTAGGTCATTGAGATGGTAAGCTTCTGGTGGTGTTTATATTGCTTTTGTAATACTATCCATATAAATGATAAATAGTAAAGGTGATAAGACACATCCTTGTCTAACTCCTGATGTTACTAAAAACCACATTGTAATTCCTGCATTTGTTCTAAATGCACTTTCACTATCTTTGTATATGACTCTTACACAGTCTAATAATGTTCATACATTTCTAGAATACTCCAACGTAGTTCACTTCGGTCGAAAACTTTCTCCTGATCTATAAAAACAATATTCATTTGGTTTGTGTATTCTATTGTCTTTAACTGATTTGTCGTAGCGAAAATATTGCATCTGTACATCCTCTTCCTTTTCTGAACCTCAACTGTTCCAGACTAAGCACTGGATCAATAATAGGTATTATTTTTTTCTCAAGAATCTTAGCGAACATTTTACCGACATGAATAATCAGGGAAATACCTCTATGTGCCACAATCTTGTTTACTTGTTTTTTTCCCTTCCATATTTGTACTATGATTGCTCTTTGCCAATTTGTTAGTACAGTTATTTCTTTCCAAGCCTCTCTGAAGATGTGAAGTAACCAAGTTACTCCAGTTTCTTGGTAGGCCTGTATTGCTTCAGCTGTTATCCCATCAATTTCCCTCCGATTTATGCTTTTGGTTATTCTTGATGACTTCTCAGACTTCAAGTCAATAAGTAAGTCACAAATGGCTGTAAAAAATAATAATGATGATAACAGCTTGGAAACCAATTATTTTGAATCCTACATGTCTGTTTTATTTTTGAACATAATTTCCACCAACATTGATGTTAATATCCCATAACCACATTTTCGATTCACATTCAACTTCTGCGTCATTTGCGAAAGGTCACACGCCAAGGTGGGTTTTCAGTGGACCAAAAATGTGGAAATCAGTCGGGGCTGTAAGGTGGGTGTTCTAGAAGTTCCCACCCTAGATGGCCACTTCTATCCTGAGTTAATCGAACCATATGAGGTCTGGCATTGTCATGAAGGAACAGTATTCCTCTAGCTAGCAGGCCTGGACGTTTTCTTCAAATTTCATCCCGAAGCATCGACAAAACTTCACAGTACGATTAAGAATTCACACTGTCACTTTTCTTCTTGAAAATTGGTTAGAAGCACTTCTTGACAATCTCAGAACACTGTCAGCATAACCTTCCCTTCATATGCGAAACCCAGGAATCATGTTCAGCATGTCTTCTCTTTCATGTGCGTAGCGACAGATATGCTGCAAGAACATGCCGTATCGGTTCATTCTGTGTTCGTCCATCAGTTGTCTCGGTACCCACCTTGAGCACACTTTCTCAAATTTCAATCGATCATGCATTATGCTGTATGCTGAACCATGTGAGCACCCTATTACAGCTGCAACAGAGTCTATCGTTACTCAATTGTTAATCATCTCCTCTACCCGCCGCACGTTTGCGTTTGTTGCAATCTGAATAGGCTGGTCAGATCTAACTTTATCTACAATTTTAGAGCGTTACTGAGAATATTTTCTTTCCAGTAATGCATCGCTTTATGGAACATACATTTGTCAGCATAAACATGGAGCAATTATTATGAATGTCCTTTGCACGCAGTCTTTTTGCACACCTCCCCCCCCCCTAAAAAACACCCCAACAACAGCAGGCTGCTTTTTGTTGATTGAATACTCATTAAGTACAGTCGTCATTTTGTTTATGCGCTTCGCATGCGACACTTGGCGTCACCTAACGATTGGGAACATAAAGTTCGATGCTGCTGTCACCAAAAGTAACCTTAGAAACACTTAATAGATTGTTCTGCCATCCCACAGAACTATGTAACTGATTTATTGACTCGCCCTCGTATATTGTAGGGACAATATTTAGAAAGA
Source organism: Meghimatium bilineatum (assembly GCA_034231615.1). Taxonomy (NCBI): domain Eukaryota; kingdom Metazoa; phylum Mollusca; class Gastropoda; order Stylommatophora; family Philomycidae; genus Meghimatium; species Meghimatium bilineatum. The sequence continues at coordinate 69,902,681 of CM067322.1, read as the reverse complement.
AAACTACATAAGTATTATATCATAATAGCGTCCGTGTGTTGCCGGGGCCGAAAGGGGAGTAAAGAATAGCAACACTGTTTACCTTCCATGCATGTCGTAAAAGGCGACTAAGGAGGTCTATGGGATGTAGTTGGCTGTCCCAACCCATATAGGGTCAGTGACCCAAAGCAATGCTGAAGTCGATGTGTCAGACCGAAAGGCGCAGATATCGCAGAAATATTGTAAACCATGACACAACGCATTCCGTTCACCGGACTACATCCTGCTGATCTGCAGGAGTTGAGAACGAACGCAGAAGAAGAACAAGAAGAAGATATCATAATTGGTACTCATCATGCGTCTAAAAAAAAAGAGGAGCAAGACAAGGATTTATTTTTCAACCCAGCCTATTTAATTTATATACAAAAAATATACAGCAGTTACAAATGATTTAAGGTCAAATAGACAAATGAAGTAGGGATTATTGACTAGATATTAACGTTCAGAAAAGAAATACGATGACAGCAAGAAAAGTCAAAGAGAACAAGCGCTAAACATGAAAAGGTAAAGTTAACTCATAGCATTTATTAATGCAGCAGGGGTGTGAGATGTTAGCGAACTTACATTTCAGTGACTCTGCTATATGAGGGCGGCAGCCATTTCCTGTCCTTCGCAGTCTTTACTTCCCGGATTAATCGGGTACCAAATTAGGCTGGGTCACCAGAGAACCGTTGAGATCTGAAAAATAATTCCGTCTCAACGGGGAAATGAACCCAGGACTACTCATATGCGAAGTCAATGCTCTAACCGCTACGCGTCCCCAAAACATGAAATACATAGAGCTATACTGCCCAAGTAAAACAGTACATGTATAGTTGACACACAATTGCACATGATGGTAGATGTGAACCAGAAGTTGAAAAAGAGAATAGTATATAATATATAATAGAATTAAATATACTTTCAATGACAACTACAATTTTGAAATATAAAATATTCTATCTATTGTACATGAATGAATGATGCCTCAGAAACATACATAATGATGAAAGAACTAGAAGAGACAGAATCGATGCCTTTGATATATATATATATATATATATATATATATATATATATATATATATATATATATATATATATTTATATATATTTATATATATATATATATATGTTTATGCTGATATATATTCTCATATATATATATATATATATATATTATATATATATATATATATATATATATATATATATATATATATATATATATATTATATATATATATATATATATATATATATATATATATATATATATATATATATATATATATATATATATATATATATATATATATATATATATATATATATATATTATATATATATATATATATGAGAGTGGGGAGATATTTAAGATAAATAAAAAAATAACATACATTAAATATTATGGGCATACTAAACTACTAAACGACATGACACCTTGTTGAAGACCTTATTTGAGTGATGGGGCGGATAGTAAAATATAGGAAGAGATACAAGTGGAATGGAGAGATCATGATATGTTCAGGATAACGTCTAGCACAGT